>NIGD01000003.1:850163-890464 GCA_003055185.1 Escovopsis sp. TC
CTTGGTGAGGAGGGGCTCCGCGAACATTCACGTTGAGTTTGAGATGTATACTTAGTAGTACGGAGTAGTATAGCCATATTGCGAGATGCGTTGCGGTACCTCCATAGCATATTCTGTTCTCAAAACGCGGAGCCGCCGTCAGTCAGAGGCTGAACCCTCGAACAGACGCTCGTGAAACAGCCCAGTGATTCGTCGCGGGATCGTCAGACGGGCGGGGGAGCTGAAAGCGCCGCTGGCTCGGGGCGATACGGGGCACGCCTAACATGGATCCATGTGGCGCATCCGTTGGTGCATGACGGGTCGCGTGGGGGTGGAGACCTTGGGGCTTTGGTGATGGTGATTGCTCGTCCCTCACTGCAAGGCGTGCGGCGTGTCACCAGAGGCGGGGAGGCCGAGGACTGGCGCTGCTGGCAGTGAACCATGGCACTCGCTGGCGCTGCTGGCACTGATGGTGCTGCCTGCATGGTGATGGATGATCACTGCCATTGGGATGGGGAGTACATACGGAGTACGGAGTACGTGGATGGAGTTTGGGGCAGGGCATATGCGAGCTTGGAGGCTTTCGTGTGAGCTGTCGTTTTGGGGGTTGACGGGTCACTGCGTGGACATAGATCAATTGCAGGATTAGGGTTAGGGTTGCATGCTCAAGGTGGGTGATGATCGTATTCAAGTCTTGCATGTTGGAGACAAGCTGATCAGGGAAATCAGATAGATGAGGATCTCATCATCTCAACGCTTCTTGCTCAAAAAATCCTCCAGGTCCACATGCACCCTCATCCCCTTCCCGATCATCTGCTCATACACCCCCCTCAGCTCCTCCCCCCCCATCTCCCCGACCAGCGCCCCAAACGCCTCCATCACCACGCTTCTAGACGCTGGGCAGTGCCTCACCGATCGGTAGAAGACGTCCTTTGCGCCTGACCGCAGCGCCTTGTTTCCCCTGTCCCTCCCGCTTCCCGCCTTGTCGCCCCTGCCGCCCCCCCGGCAGCAAAACCGGACGTAGGCCGCCCACAGCGCGGGACTGCCCCTGCACGCGTCGCTCGCGAGGGCCTGCTCGAAGGCGGCCCTCGCGGTGTTGGCGTTCCCGCGGGCCATCTCGTGGCGGATGGCGAAGAGCCGGGTGGAGGGGCAGTCGTGCGGCCGGGCGAGGGGCGCGCGGTGCAGCATGTCGCGCGTGTCGTCGATGACGCGGAGGCTGGCGTCGGCCCATTCGTAGAGGGCAAGGTAGAGGGTGTTGTGGGGGAAGAGGGAGATGAAGCGGGAGAGGTGGTCGCGTGTGAAGGATCGTCGGAAGGGACTAATTCGATATCAGACGGGAAAGGTAGAAAAGGTTCAGAAAACGTGGGGCGAGTGAGGGAAGAAAAGGATGGCTGTGGGATAGAAAACTAGGAAGAGAGGGGAGGAGGAGGAGGAGGAGGAGGAGGAGGAGGAGGAGGAGGAGGAGAAGCACTAGGTATGGACTTACCCCTTGGATGCGTTGAAGTATAATAGCTGAGCCGCGAATTGCAGGACCTGCTCATGCGCCGTCGAGTCCGCGAGCCCTCGAGAAGAACGAGAAGAAGCAAAATCGCGAGAAATACCCTCCGCCACGCTCATCGCCGTCGCGATGCTCCCCTGCGCATCCGAGGTCGGCTCCGTGCCCCCCTCCCCCGTGAGATAAGCCAGCAACAGGAGACACTCTGCGAGGCAACCCGCCCCCTCGGCGTCCCCCGCCGCGAGGAGCTCGTCGAAGTGTTCCGAAAAGGCCTGCCGGGCCTTGAGCACCGCCAAGCGGCCGAGTTCGACTTCGGCCTGTGCGCTTCTAAGGGCGGGATCTACAGAGGAGAGAAGGCGAAGAGTGGCAAGCTTTTTGGTGCCTGTCTGGAGGGCCATCCAGCTCCATGACTTGTGGAGGAGGAAGGGGGCCCATGGGGTTGAGAGCTGGAAGGGGTCACCATGACTTCGGTCTTCGAAGACGGGAAAAAGAGTGGACAACAACAAGCCGAGCAGGGGCAAAAAAGGAGGGGAAAAATGAAAAAGGGTGTGGGGAGAAATAGGGGGAGGGACTTACAGAAGCAGCTTGCGTTGTCGAGGAGAGCACATTATCCGCCACGGCGGGCTCCCCCTTGGCGAACATGGCGAGCGCATACGCATTGAAGATGTGCGCGTTGGTAGGGAATCGCTTCAGGAGCGCCTTGGCCGTCTTCTTCACGCTCGAGGGCTCGAGGGAGAACCGCACGGCCATGTAGTACGGCGCGAGGGCCTCCATCCCGGCCATGTGGACGATTTGCCCCAGCGTCTCCGCCAACCAGGCCGCGTCGACGGGTGAGCATGTAGGCTCACGCGGAACGGAATATCGGAACCAGGAATTTGGGTTGCTGAAGAGGATCCAAGGGGAGGGGGAGGCATTGATGTCTGAGCGCTTGAAGTCTGGCTCCTTTCGGAGGATGCTGCCTTCGTCGGGGTTGACGGGTACGAGGGCCGGGGGGGTCGTACTTGTGTGGCTGTCCGTGGTTGCGTTCGTATGCCTATCCATGGCCGTGTCTTTATCTGTGTCCGGCGAATCCACGTCTTTGTCCATGTCGAAAAGGAAAGATGGCGAGGACGAGGATATCATTGGATCGCGCATGGCGGCCAATGTCCAGGGGCTCGACTTGAATGCCGGCTGAGCCCCCGAGAAGAGCAGCAGCGCGTCGACCAGCTGCTCGAGCGCCCCCTCCGGCAAGGGACTCGGCAACAGGAACAAGAACTCCTGAATGTCGGTGAACATGACGACGCGGAACGGATCGTCCTGCGTGCCGTCGTCGTCCATGGTCCTGGCCGGCATGCGGGCCCTGGCGGCATGCGCCCGCTCGAGATGGCCCCAGGCCTTGTACGCGTCTCTCGAGGCCAGCGGCTGCGGGTGCTCCATCTTGACGGGCTCCGGGGGGTCCTGCACGGAGCCGCTGCTCTCGACGAAGTGCCTCCAGCCTTTGGCGTCAGATTCGCCGATCCGAGGGACCTCGCTTTCCCAGAAGTCTTGAAGGGCTTCCAGGGCGTCTGGGGGAAGGTGGCCCTGCTGGTGTGTGAGGGTCTGCGGCCGGAAGAGGTTGATTTCTAGGAGGCCCTGCCACGCGGCGACGGCGAGCTCTTTGTAGCCTGCGTCGTGGATGAATCGGCTTGCTAGGAGGAAGATGTGTATGGCCTCCCCCCCGGGACCGTCGGTGGAGGCGTCTCCGGAGGCAGCAGCTGGGATAGCGCGCGGCGAGACGGCGAGGCGGCGCAGCCGATCCAGCAACATCTTCTTGCCGTCTTCGAACCGAAAGGCTGTGATGTTCGATATGAAGAAATCGAAATGCGCCTTCCACAAGTCGAAATGGTCGTCCTCATCCCTGAGTACCTGCGCCCATCGCTTAGCAGCCGTCTTGCCGCTCCACACTTTGACGCCCTCGCGCATGAGGTACACCAGGACGCGGCGTCTGTCCTCCCCGTGACGGCGGCTGGCCGTGTTCTGCAGCGCCTTCTCGAGCATGGAGACCTTGATCTCGGCGAAGCTGTGCGCGTCGTCCTCGAGGACGGAGTGGCCCATATCCTCGCCGGCCTTGAGCAGCGCGTCCTGGTGGTCCACGAGCTCGATCCAGGCGTCCATGTCCTCGGGATGCTCCTTGACCTGCCTGCTGAGCTGGAGGGACTTCCACCTGAGCGGGTTGTTCTGAGGCGTGACGGCGACGTCCATGGAGGCGTCCGAGTCCGAGTCAGAATCCTCGCTCTCTTCTCTCCTTTTTGGATCGGTCTTGCCATGGATGGATCTGTAGTCCAAATGCCCGTCGTCCTTATCATCCTCCTCGGACAAGTTGCCCTCCCGCTTGCGCTTGCGGCCTCGTGACGACGACGACGACGACGACAGAGGCAAGAAATCCTCTGGTCCTTTGTCCTCGGGCTGTTCAGGACCACTCTTTCGGGGCCGGATGGCGACGAAATCTCGCCTGATGGCCGGCCTCTTCGACCGCAAGCCATCTCCCTCGGCAAACGCAGCGGCTCCATCGCCCGGCATTCGCAGACTGAACTCATCCCGGGCCTTGTCGCGATGAATCACGAGGCGCCCGCGCGTCCCGAGGACCCTGCCCGCTCCGTAGCGATAATAGGCCGGGATCTGCGACTTGTCGATCCCGCCGTACCGAGCGATGAGCGGATCCCCCTTGGCGTCGATCACGAAGAGGCCCGGCACGCCGCGGGGAGGCCTGGCAACCGCAGCATATTTCTCCCCTCGCCGTAGCCTGTCATCTCGAGGCGGCCTCCTCTCCTCACGCTCGCGGCTGCAAGAGCGCCGGTCTCGTCGGCGACGAGGCTCCCGACTGCCGTTGCGTCCTGACCGTCGCCGGTCGCTGGCACTCGATCGATGGTCCTCTGGCTTGTCCCCGTCGCGACGTCTCCCTGGAGGAGACTCATGCCGCCTTTCAGGGAGCCTCGAGTCCTCGGCAGGCTCCTTGGACTTGAATGACGAGAACTTGGGCACCGTCAAGACCGTCTTGTCTCCTTCGCCATCCATCTCGGCCATGACTTGCTTGCAGGATCAGGGCCCAGAAGATCGCATCATGACGAGGCCACCTGGGACTGACCCGCCGTACGGCTGATTGAGTGAGCAAGCATCAATCAAAGACGAATTTAAAGAGAAGAATTGACGATACAGAAAGCCTCACGAGATTGCCTCACTGAAGCTCATGAACAGATGCGTGGGAAAGGAACATGAAAGGTCCATGCCAGGTCGAGCCGCGATCATTTCAAGGCACCTCCTTTAGCCAATCACGTCAGCCATCACCACATTTCGAGTATCGAACTCGAACCAGAACGCGAAGTCGTCAGCGTCAGCAATTCTGGGGCTGCTGGAGATACCAACGCACATTTATTCGAATATCTAAAGAGAACTCGAGATGTAGGAATCAAGAGAAAGAATCCTCTTCGAAAGGAACAAGGACAAAAAAAGAAGGAACTAGGATTTGAACCCAACCCGATTCGAACGGATAACCTTCAGGAAATTCCATAGCTGGAATCTGACGCGCTACCGTTGCGCCATGGATCCGAGTTGCGGGGCGAAGCTTGAGACGCGCCTATAGGGCTCACCCATTGCAGGGTAGGTGAGATTCTGGGCCGTGCCCTCCAGCCACAACACCAGTGCACATGCATCCAGTCGTCAGCACTTGAAGCCACAAACATAACACAAGCCACATCCGAAGCTCTTGTGAAGCTCCTCCTCACGAAGCTCATGCGGGGCACAACGCAGCAGCATCTCGACCTCGTTCCCCTCCAGCCATTGCTACCTCCATTCCATCGTCCACATCGGCAGTGACCGAGGAAGTCTTCCCCAAATCTCCATTCTCTCCCCATCACTTCACTGTGCACTCCCCCCTCCATGTCTCTCGACAAGCTCTCCGCCAACCTCACCTGGCTCTCCCCCGCGCTCCTCGCCCTCCTCGGCGCCGCCGCCATGGGCCTCTTCAGCAGCAAAAACCACATGCCCGTCGAGGGAAAGGTGAAAGCAATGCCTCATGCCCCCCTATCTCCTTCACTGCCCCCATCAAGCTTACAGACCGGTCACTGACACCCTCCAGACGATCCTCATCACCGGCGCCTCCGAGGGCATGGGCCTCTCCGTCTCCAAGATGCTCGCCCAGCGCGGCGCCAACATCATCCTCGTCTCCCGCTCCATCCCCAAGCTCGAGCATGCCCTCCAAGAAGTCAAGGTGTGTCCACACAAACTCTTCTCTTCTCCTCCATCATTCCAATTCAACCAGTCATCCCTCCACCCACACCATACATTCATCCCCGTTGACGCCGACTGATGTTCCTCTTCCTGCCCCCCAGGCCGCCGCAAAAGACCCCTCCCAGCGCTTCACCTACATCCCCGCCGACGTCTCCTCCCCCAACTACGCCCTCCCCCTCCTCTCCTCCGCCACCGCCTGGAACAACAACCAACCCCCCGACATCGTCTGGTGCATCGCCGGCATGTCCACCCCGCAGCTCTTCCTCGACATGCCCATGGCCTCCCTCCGCCGCCAAATGGACGTCAACTTCTACGGCACCGCCGAGCTCGCCCACGCCGTCCTCGCCGTCTGGCTCGCCCCCGACGCCCCCCTCAACACAGGCGCGCGCGACTCCCCCCGCCGCCTTATCATGACATCCTCCGTCGTCGCCTTCTACACCATCCCCGGGTACGCGCCCTACGCACCCTCCAAATGGGCCTTGCGCGGCCTCGCAGACACGCTCTCCCAGGAGGTCCTCATGTACCCGCAAAACGTCAAGGTCAACGTCGTGTACCCCGGGACTATCCTCTCCCCTGGGTATGAGGTGGAGAACAGGAGCAAGCCGGAGGTTACGAAGCTGCTGGAGGAGAGTGACACGCAGCAGACGCCTGATCAGGTTGCCGATGCGGCTATTCGAGGGCTCGAGCGCGGCGACTACTTCGTGACGGTGGCGTGGCTAGGGGCGCTCATGAAGTGGGGTGTGCTTGGTGGTTCCTTCAGGAATAATTGGGTGGTCGATACGATCGGCGCGTGGATCGCATCCATTGCGTGGATCTTTGTCCAGCCGGACCTGCATGGCAAGATCCGGGGCTATGGGAAGAAGCATGGCCATCCGAGCACCTACAGCACGGGCACGCAGTGATGGCCTCTCCTCTTTTGTCTCTTCTCTCTTGCTCCTTGCTCCCCGCTCTCTCTCTCTTCCATTCCCTTCTCCCTGCGGATTCTTTGCTTCTCATCCGGTTTTTCCCATTGCCTTCCCGCTATGAAGTCTACTGTAATATACAAGTGTCTAGATACCCCAATGTATGTACGAGCCGCCCTATCCATGGACCTCTCAGTCGGCTCGCAAAAATGCCTCCTCCTTCTCTTACACACCGCTCCACTTGCCAAACTTGACATATCGCTTGTACATCTCCCGCAGCACCGCCCTCCCGCTCGCGTCCATCGCGTCATTCAGAATCTTCCGCACCTCCGGCGGTGTGATATCAAAGATTGTGTTCATCGCCGGCTCCAGCGCCTCCAGCACGGATCTCCCCACCTTCGCCTCCAGCTGCAGCTTCACGTACTGCATCAGCACGAGGTACATATGCCTCCCCGCCGACCGTTTGGCCACGTCCGTCGCCGACTCCAGCGAGCCCACCTGCTGGTTCTGCTGCTGCTGCTGCTGCTGCTGCTGGGAGTGGTGGTGGTGGCTGTGGTGCTGTTGCTGCGCCCGCGAGACAGATCCGGCGGTTGGCTCGCAGATCAGGGTGATGAGGCGGCCGTACAGCTGGGCTCGAGGGACGATGACCGCCTCGTGATTTTCTGAGGCCCTGGCGCTGGCTGAGATGAGTAGGCGCAGAAGGGCCTGCATGATGGTGAGGAGTATGTGGTGGTGGCCCTCGAGGCGGAGCCTGTGTTTCTTGATGATGACGCCGACGAGCCTGCAGAGCCAGGCGTAAGGGATCGCGGCGGCGTTGGCAGTGGCGGCGGTGGTGGCGGGGTGAGTCCCTTCTGAGGCGAGCTTGGCGATGGTGCTGAGCGTGATTTCGACGTTCCACTGGCCCATGGCTTGCGGCTTCTTGTCCAGCAGGGTGTGGAGAACACGGCATGTTCGTACGGAGTTGGGGGATTGCCGTGTCAGGGAGGGGATGAGCTCGCTGTGAGCGGCTGCCAGGTCGGCGCCCTCTGCTTTGCCCTGGGAGTCTGTTTTCTCTGTGCATCTTGTGAGCCCTTTCGATCTTCGGCACAAACGGGAAGAAAAGCTTGTCCACGGACCAGAAGGGCAGGGGAGAGGTGGGGGAAAAGGAAGGGCAAGGGAGAGAGGTTTTCAGACTTACCGATGACTTGGTTGACGACGTGCTCAATGGCCAGGATTTGCCCGTCCGTGTCGCCACCGTCGACGAACTCGCGTATCAGCTCCGTCAGATACTGCGTCTTGTCGGCCATCTCCATGTTCCCAGCCACAGCGTCCACATACTCCCTCAGCAGCTCCTCTCGTGCCCGTGACGACAACAGCTCAGGCAGCTGCGCGAACTTGGCGGGACGAGCACCCTCTAGCAGCCCGCCAGCGAGGTACTTCTGGAGGAAGATCTGCATCTTCCAGCCTGCGAAATCGCCCGCCGTCATCGCAGTCTTGCTCCTCTTGTCCAGCTCGCAGAGGGACTCAGGCTTGATCCCCTTGGAGGCCAAAGCGGCGGCGACGTCAGCGTCATCCAGCGCAGCGGCTCCGTCAATCGCCGCAAAGAGTAGGCACAGGTGCTTCGAATTCGATCCTTGTTGCGTGGACGAGACCTGATTCGGATGGTCCGCGAAGTTGCCCACGACGGAGGCGATGCGCTTTGCCAGAACACGGGTGACGCGGGGGAGAATATCAGCGAGCTCAGTGACGCATTGCAATCTCCGTGACTGCTTCAACTCGGCGGCGAGTGTCTTGAGGAGCGTGACGCGGAACGGTGTGACGTCGCCATCTCCATCGTCGCAGTCCGATACGAAGTTGCCGCTGGCTGCGAAGAATCTGAGGCCCGATGGGTCAGAACAGGCCGCCCTCTCCTTCAGCGTCGTCGATGCGAGCACGGCGAATCTCTCGATCATTTCGAGCAGGGCATCGCCTCTCGCCGAGCGATCGTATTCCAAAGCTGACAATGCATCTGCAACATCGACGAGACTCGCAAATCCAACGCGGTTCGCGGACGCCGGCTTCGCCATCATCCTGGTCGAGAGATCGAGTACCGCTTTCCAGTCCTCGAACGGGATCAGCTCCGTGGATTGCTTCATTTTGGGTCTCTGCTCTTCGAGCAGGCTCATGACGGATTGACAATGAGAGCCGTCCATCATTTCGGCCGGCAGTCTGCTCAAATACTGCATCATCGTAGACCCCCATTTGCCTGGCCACGGGCTTTCCCCGCGAGATGACGAAAATCGCTTGATCAGGTCGCCCACCAGATGTTTCGAGAGCTCGCCATCGTTGAGGTTGACGTCGTTGCTCAACAGCGCACCCCAGAGCATTTGCACCGTTCGGTTGTTGATGCTTAGACCATCGGGAAGGTGTTTGGGATCAACAGGAAGGACGATGTTCAAGCCCTTTTCGACAGCCGCCATAAGACTGGTGAAACTGGCCGCATGAAGCTTGAGGGACTTGCTCGTCACGAGGATGAAGAGATATTGCCGCTCAACATCTGAATCCTCGTAATCGGAACTTGCATCGCGGTCCAGATCGGAGAATGCTTTGAAATGATGGGATATGCGTTTTGTGCAATTAATCTTCTGCAAAACAACGCTCGAACTAGAAACGATGAGTGCATCCACCTCGCGGGCGAATGTGTTGGTCTCATCTCGTTCCATCGCATCCCAGATTTGATGGCAGCATTTGAAAGCCTCGAAGAAGTTTGCACTGTCGCAGGACCCTGCCAGGACCTCGGACAGCTCGTCCTTGACCTGGCCCCAGATCGTGGCCTTCTGTTCCCGCGAGACCCACGAGAATGTCCTGGACACGGATCGCCATTTGAGGGCCGATGGCTTTGCGGGATCGAGCGCGAGGACGAGATCCAGCAGCTTGGTTCCCACGGCGTCGACGAAGACCTCTGTACGGAGACCTCGACCCACAGAGTCGGCGAAAGTACAGAAGGCGTGAGGACTGGACGAGGGCGCCTGCTCCCCGAGCCACTCGATCACCTCGAGCAAGACCGACGGCGATAGTTCGGACTCGATCCAGGTGGAGGGAGACTCGGCGTGTCTGGATAGCTTGAACCAGGGGTTCATGGTCATGGAGCCGGGTATTCTGGGCTGGTCGCGGTCCTCGCCACGCCCGTTTGGAGGACATGACTCATAGTGCAGGCGCTCAACGGTGGAGAGCTGCTTGTACCATAGTTTCAGAAAATCGGAGAAGCCGCGACGCGAGCAGAAGCCCCTTTGGATGGCCTCGATGATGGGGAACACGACCGGGTGCTGGTGTATCTTGGGGCCGGCGCTCTTCGCACAGATGTCCGTCAGTAAGCGGCCGCCTTCCTGTGAGACTTGGAAGATGTCGGGGTTGCAGATGGCGGCGTCCGCGAGCAGAGGCCAGTCGAAGTCATTGTCGCGCATCGCGTAATCGCGGCAGACGAGTTGCAAGTCCCCAACGTCGACGGCGATGGAGTTGTCGCTCGCCCGGCGGAGCACTTCTCCCATCACAAGGTTTCGTCTGGACTCATTCCGCAATCGAGCCTCGACGATCTGGAAGAGTTGACGCATCCACGTCGCGTTGCCCCTGCGAAAATCGCGCTCGTTTTCGGGATCTGGGGCGCTGGCAGCGAGAGAATAAAAGTCGACGGCTGCTGTGTAATCGTTGGGGTCGGTGTCGAGGACTTTGTCGACGATCTCGAGGTTCTGGCGGCGAAGGAAGGCGGTCCGCGCCGGGGAGGCCAGATTTGCGTGCAGGAACCCGGACAAGTCGGCGGTCCATTGTGCGACCATGGCATCGTCCACGCCGTGATAGTGTTGCTGGTGACGAAAGTCGTAGAGATGGATCCGTTCCTGACAGTCTGGTCTATGCTGTAGTCGTCGTTGTGCTTCCCTGCGAGAAGCAATGGATGCGACAGAGGACAGGGCGCGGGTGGCTGGTTTGAATTGACGGGCAGCGACCTCGAGCGCGTCGTCGGCGCCTTGCAGATGGAGGTCCCAGAGGGCAGAAACCGTCGAGATCCAATACTTTCTGCCCTCGAGGAGACCCGGCTCAAGATCTGGCTCGAGCTCTCCCCCAATGTCCCTGCCGAGGTGGTCGAGGAGGAGGTGGCAGACATCCAGGGCGGCCGAGGAGAGCGCGGCTGCGTCAGCCGCGGACGTCAAGAAGAGCGACCGGATGTGCTCAGCGCCAATCTTGCCGCGGGAGTCGAGCGTCTCGTCGCCCAGACGAGACAGCAGGGACCGCAGGAGGCCGAAGACGGTATGCGCGGTGGCCAGGCAGGCGGCCACGCCCCTGAGGTCGTCGAGGCTGTCGTAGCGCAGCTCGAGCGACCTCTTCCTCTTCCTCATGTGCGCGGGCTTGCCGCGGGGGATCCCTGAGCTGGAGTAGGTCGGGGAGGCGATGTCCCTAAGGGTCTGCTGGAGGACGGCGACGAATCTCCGATCGGCAAGGGACTTGGCGAGGGAGAAGAGGGGGATCCTGCGGAAGACGCAGTGGAGGATGGACCAGGTCAAGGGGTATCTGCGCATGGTCTCGGCGGCCGGGGAAGGGCCGTTCATGGACTTTAGCAGCCATCGCAGGGCGCTCTCTTCGGCGGCGTGGAAGCGGCTGTTGGGGTGGACGGTGAGGGACTTCCAGAGGAGGTCGAGGTTCTCTCCTTCTGGTCCGGGGCCGGACTGGTCGAGGCCTCTGACGATTTGGACGAGGCTTGATGGGGATGACGCCTGGACGGAGGTTCGTTAGCAAAGGCAGTCTTGATATTCCCTTGGTGTCTTCCTCTCTGTTCCCATTCCTCCTCATTTGCAAGATAACTTGGTGATTCATTGTCTTCACCTGCTCCTTCCCTCTATCAAGACCGTGTACTTGCCATTTTTTGCAGCCGCCCCGGCCAAGAAGGCGAAGAATCAAAAAGAAGAAAAAAGGCAGCAGAGGCTCGAGAGACGCGAAATGGCGGCGATAGACAGGACACCCAAGCCACAATCACCTCAACGTCCAAATACCACCAGCCGCTATGAAGAAGTAGAAGGAGAAGAGAAGAAGGAGAGAAGTAAAAGAACAGGATATCAATTCTATGGTACCCGCAGCAGCAGGCAGAAGTGGCAGAAGTGGCAGAAGAGGCAGAAGAGGCAGAAGAGGCACGCAGAAGCAGCTGTGACGAGCTTGGCGCTTTCTGCCGAAATTTCAAAATTCTGCCACAGACCGACTTCCCGATCGGGCAATCTGGCCTTTCACCGCCCTCGGCCGCCCAGCAATTCCAACGACGAGCCATCAAGTGCATCCTCGTACTGCGTTGCTCCGTGGATCCAAACGAGTCTTCCGACAGACACCTGACATCCCACTCACCCGCCGCTGCATCATTCGTTCTGCATTCGCGTGCAGCTTTGTTTTGTTCGTATCTCAATTGCTTTGGTATGTCTTGCGGGCCTTGCTTGGGGGGCAATCCGGGAAGAGGTTCTCAAGGCACACGAGAGAGGGGGCGGCTCACAAGAGAGCGAGAGAGAGAGAGAGAGAGAGAGAGAGAGATGGAAGCTGGAGAAGAGGAGGCGAGACGGAAGCAAGAGCGAAGGGAATTGGCAGAGAGCAAGAGAATGGTCATGTAGACTAACGCGTTATCGATCGCAGCATCATGTCCGAGACGGCTCCCCCCCCTCACCGAAGCGCCGTGTCCCGGCCCGTCAGCGAGGCCCTGCTCAACGAGAAGGTAGCGAACACCCGACGTGCACCCCGGAAGGAAGAAAATGGCGCGGTCTGAACCGCCGCGCGCGAGATTCGCAGATCTAGAGACCCATCGACCAGGGGAGGTCAAGAGGCGCCCAGAGACGGTGGCCTAGGGAGGGACCATGCTAATTCAATCTGGACAGTGGGACCGCTGCCTATCCAACCTCATCGTCAAGTCCACACTCGGCCTCGGCTTTGGCGTCGTCTTCTCCGTCCTCCTGTTCAAGCGGAGAGCGTGGCCCGCGTTCATCGGCGCCGGATTCGGCGCCGGCCGGGCGTACGAGGAGTGCAACGTCAACCTGAAGCAGGCTGCGCGCGACCTGAAGAAGCAGCCTTGAGAAAAGAGATCACGAGACGAAAAGACAATGTATAGAGGGCGTGTAAAAGAACGCGGGAGGATCGATCTACGATGATACACCCACGAGTCGATTCGGCATGTCTGAGAACGAGGAGGAGCGAGGGCGACAGCGAGACCGATGTGAAACGCACGACATGGTCAGGGAGGCGAGGGAAAGGGGGAAAGCGGGGGTAGAGGGGAGAAGAGGAAGCAAGGGTAGAGACGTCATAGAAAATGGGCTTTGGGCTAAAGCATGAGAAAGAGAGAGGGGGGGAGAGAAAAGAGTACATAGTAGAGTTCAAGAGGTCCATTTCTTTTTATCTCGAGCAATGGCAGTGGCTGGTGCTGGTGTCGCGATAGCCTTCATGGCTGGCGAAAAGAGAGGTACGCCACTTGTCTCTTGGCATATTCCCCCGAGGTCGAGAATACAGCTCTGGCAGCGGATCTGGGGACTCTCATGAAGCTGTCCCCTCAGCTCTCTTTGGGCCCCGGAGTCCAGAGTTGCATGTCCCTTGTTCCCATTCTCTCTTCCTCTCTCATCGTCTCCGACTTTCCCTCATGTCCTCTCTCTCTCTTTCTTTCGCTGGCTCATCCCTCCCCTCCACCTCCTTCTCCTTTGTGATATTTGCCGTCCTATTCGCAATGCTTTCCTGCCCGCCTGTCACTGCGACTCCCCGAGCCAGTAGATCACCAACAGGAGCACCCCCAACGAGACCACCAGCACGAGGACCCTGGCCGCGATGAAGGCGATTTCGAGGCGAAAGTCATCCAGCGATCGTTCCGGGTAGGACATGGCGAGGCCAGATTTCATGCACGAGTTCGTATAGCACGGACATCAATGCACGTGTATGCACGATGCATGCGGTGATCAGCGACAAATGGCGGTTGACGACGAGGGGGAGGCGTTCTTTCCGGTCGTTTAATTTAGCCGAGCGACAGGTGACGACTGCTTTGGATTTCGAGTGAATGCTTGATAAACGTGATGACGAGTAGGACGTAGGTCCTGTCTCGAAAGATGTTGGGGTAGGTGGTATTTAGGATTCAAGAAGGGACGAGAAGTGGTAGATGGACGGCTTCTAGGATCTAGGGCGAGCATCGTGAGGCGGTTGATGATGTTTTCGTCAAGGGATGCAGAAGGAGAGCGCCCAGCGTCGAAACAATACCCATCCATGGAACTCAGTAGACATCCAGGCTTCACAGGTAATAGACACTCTGCGGCAGAATACCAGAGTGGCATCTCCCCCGTCTACAGAGCCGGGCTGCCAGCTCGTCTGGGAAACACGCAGGAGCACTTCACGCTGACGACTCCAGAACGAGAGCAGGCCAACCCAAAGCCCTTGCCCTGCTCTGCGCTGTTATCAAGGTTCCTTCTGGCCTGCCCATCTCGCCTTGTCGTTCCGCTTCCTGGGGCAGTCGACCATCAAGACCGGCAGGCCAGAGTCGGCTGGTCTGCCTTCCACTGGTGATACGACAGTCAGGGCCGCTCCACGGCAACAGACTCGACCCAGACCCAGCACCATCCAGGGAACAATCATCAATGTCTTCCCTCCCTGCCAGTGTCGATCGGGTGCTCCCAGCTCGTCTCTTCATCTTCATCCTGGCCCTCCTCTGGGCATGTTGGAAACCACCGCCGGGACGGCCAGACGACTCTAATGGTTCGTCCGGCCGCCGCAAAATTGCAGGGCGACGAGGATCCGTCCATCTAGCACGCAAATATGACCGACAAGAAGTTGGTAGGATTTCCCAATCGGTTGATTAATCGTGCAAAAGAATGTATGAATTGTGTGAAGAGGAAAAGAAGAAGAAGAAAAAAAAAGAGAAAGAATTTCGGCCAAAAAACGAGAAAAATACCAGACTCAGGAAAATCCGGCCGAAATTCGACGACGGGGTCACGTGATGATGTGGGTACCTATCCTCTTTTTTTCTGGATTCTTTCTTCGACCATAAAAAACCAGCCGCTCTTTTTTTTCTCTTCAGAATTCTTCTTCTTCTCCTCGACATCGTTTCTGGCCACCGCGGCCAACCGACCTTGACGCTTCTTTTGAGCTGCGCTGCGCTGCCCAGCTTCACGATCTTGATTTGGATCCGAAGCGCAAGCAGTCATTCCAGTTCTTCCATCTCCTCACCTGCGTCGCCGGCTATCCGGTACAGGCTCTGCGAGTGCAGATCAGGATCCGATGCCGGAGAGGCCAGGAGAAATGGGCAGCGCTGGATGGGCTGGCCATGAAGATGGATGCTGCTGGCATGCTCCTTGCTACCATGCCTGCCATACGTGATGGAAAGATGGATGGAGAGAGAGATGCAAGAACCCACGAATTTGCCTACACCTCGCCGCTCTCAATGCGCAAGCGTGTCAACTTCTTATTATTCGTTCGGAGTGGGAGATGAATCCAAAGGTCTAGACAACCGGTCTGCTCCACCCTGATGCCATAGACCTTGTGTGGCATCAGGACTAGAATCAGACAGACATGCACGTGGCTTTGCGTGATCTATGATTGTATGATCACGTTGTTTGATATCAAAAACCCCCGTGACCGCGTCTCCCAGTGCCTCGGTGTAGAGAGGAATACCAAAGGACAGGGGAGAGTAATCACAAAACCGGTCCATAGAGTCCGTGGGCCTCGTACGAGTACGAATCTAGCTCTCAAATGCGGCTTCGGAAGAGGATGCCCTCGTCTGTGAAGGAGAGCAAGAACTTGGCCACCAGCCGGCCCGTGTATAGGAACGACCGGTCCGTCAGGAACCTGCCCTGCTCGCCCCTGAGAATCATGTCGTCGTCCGCAAGGAACTGCATCTCGTGCCCTGCTCTCATGGTCAGCCTGCCCGCTCCCGAATTTGTCACTCTCCCAGACGAATGTGAAGGGGAAACCCGTGAATGTCAAGGGAAAACCCGCGACCTCGAAGGCAAAAAGGGCACTCACAGTCCTCTCCGTAGAAGAGCTCTCTCAGCTGGGCTATCATCTCCATCGCCGGCGCATCCAGCTCGCCCTGGTGGTCCCAGCTGCCATCGAGCAGCGGGTTGAAGCTCTTGGTGTTGGCGTCCCGCGAGTGCGTCTGGTATAGATGGTGGAACTGGTACGCGAACTGCTTGAAAGGCATGTTCTCCAACTCCCTGCACGTATCCAGTACCAGCTTTCTCCCTTCACCGCCGCCGCCCATGCTGCCTTGCTCCGCGGACCTCTGCTGCTGAAGATGCTGACCCGATTGCTGTTGTTGCCGTTGCCGTCCTTCTTGCTGTTGCCGTGTCTGCGACAGCACCACGAAATTGTCCGCCGCCGCCTCAACAGCCTCCATGAAGAGGCACAGCACCAGGAACGACGCCAGGCACGGCGCCCACTCGCGCCGCGCCTTGGGCTTGAGCGACTTGGAGAAGTGCTCGAAGAGCGCGGTCATCTCCCGCAGGATGAGCTCGTCCACGAGGCTCTTCACCTGCCGCGCGAGCACGCGCGACGTCAGCCACGCCTCGTCCTGCGGCACGACGCCCGTCCCGCCGAGGGAGACGACGGAGGCGCGCGTGAGGCAGAGGTGCCGCGTCATGACGTAGTGCATCGTGTAGATCGAGAGGGCTCGCTTGACCATGGCGGACTGCAATGATGCGAGATGGATGAGATGGCATGGTTAGCAGGGGCGAGAAAGGCCCACGACGGATCTCTTCAGGTTGGAGAGGTGACGTAGGATGTGTCCATCCATGCCGTGAGGAGTTGGCATTGCGGGTTTGCCGCCAGAGAGGGGTGGATGTATCGGTGTCAGGAATCCAAGGGAAGGGAAGGGAAGGGAAGGGAAGGGAAGGGAAGGACTCACATCAGTTCGCCGGGCGTAGTGCTGCACGATGGAGAGGATCTTCAGGGGCAGCCTCGTCGACGTGAAAGCATCCGTCACCTGCTCCGCCCATGCAGGCTCATCCGCCAGCTCCCGGACATACGCCTTCGCCAGCTTGCGCAGCCCGTCCCTCTGCGAGCCTTTGCTCATCTCCACCGCGATCGGCACCGACCGCCTCGCACGAAGCGCCTCCTGCTGCTGCAGGTGTTGTTGTTGTTGTTGCTGCTGTCCCATCCCTATCCCCATCCCCATCCCCATCCCCATCCCCATCTCTACCACGCCTGTCTGCCTCGTCGTGTTCATATGCCAGTGCTGCAGCACGTCCGCCGTCTTCGCCGTAAAGAACCGCGCCCGCAGGCCCAGCACGCCCCTGAACCTCGGGCCCGACGACATCTCCACGTGGTACCAAACCTCCTCTTCCCCTTCCCCACCCTCGCCGTCCCCCATCACCTCTCCCTCATCCTCCCCCTCTCCCTCCATTTGCCCCCCACTCACCAAGGTCCCCCGCAACCCCGGCCAGCCCTGCACATTCTCCTCAAAGAACTGCGCCATCGCGTCCTTCCGGAAATGCCCCCTGATAAAGTCCGGGAACAGCACCGGCAGGAAATCTTGGAACTGCCAGCACACCACCTGCGGCACCTGCAGCATGAGCCGCCTGCAGTGCCGGCACGGCCGCTCCTTGTCGCACTTCACCTTGCGGCTGTGGCAGCAGAAACACGCGCCCACGCGCCGCACCTGCAGCGCGTGCCGCTTCGTCTCGTTCGCCAGCGGGCCCTTGCGGCCCTTGTGCGTCGTGGTGCGCATCGCCTCGAAGCACTCGAAGGGGTTGGGACGCCCGGCGTGCGCGCTGATGGTCGTGGGGGTCACGATGACGAATTGGCTCTGCGAGCTGCTGCTGCTGCTGCTGCTGCTTCTGCTGGTGGTGGTGCTGCCGCTGTTGTATGACGCGGCGCCTCCCGTGCTCTTCGCCTTTTGGATCTTGCCGCGTGCCACCTTGTGGATAGCGCGACCGCTGCTGCTGCCGGCTTCGTTGCTGCTGGAAGACGCCGAGAGGGATGCGGAGCCGGAGCCGGATCCGGCGGAGGAGGAGGACTTGCGGCTCGTTTCGGACTTGGCGGCTGGCGAGCCTGGTGACCCCGTGCTCGGCGTCGGGATGATGACCATGGATGAAGCCGACGACAACGAGTGCACGCTGGCGTTCATGTCCTCCAGGGCCAGCGCGCTGCCGCCCATCTGCGCCTCGTGCCACGAAGAGACGCTCACGTCCGAGGGGTACATCGACCCGCTCAAGTCCTGAGAGGCCGGGCGCGTTGCCGGCTCGCCCGTCTGCTCTGATGCCAAGAACGGCACACTGGCCTGTAGACTGCTGATGAACGGCACGAGATCTGCCACCGCGTTCCGAGTATCATCAGCACCATCATCAGGAAATGGAACACCTTCCCCAGCCTCGCCGCTGGATGCAGAGGATGCAGCTGACGTGGGCACCTCTTCTCTCCCCTTCTCTACGATCCCTATCCAACCCCCCACCCCCCCCCTGAGAAAGTCAATAAAGGGCGGCTTGAACGTACCCATGAGCTCCTGCGACGACAACTGCCCGCCCTGAGAGAACAGATACTCCTGCGGCGTCAAGAACGCATCCCTCGTCACGTCAAACCCGCCGCCCACAACACCACCATCTGCAGCACCACCGACCATACCCGCGCCCGTCTCCACCGCCGACGGCGCGAACTCCTCCATCAAAAACTCTTCGTCCTGCGGAAACGTCCCTCCAGTCGGTACGTAAAATGACGACGACGACGATGAAGGAGGCATGTTCATGCCTGGCATGGGCGAGAATCCAGCATTCGACGACGAGGACAGCGAGGGCGAGGACAATGACACCCCCCCCGCCGCCGCCGCCGCCGCCACGCCCGCATGGTGATTGATCATGGTGAATCCGCCGCTCGCCGGGCTCGGCACGAGGATCACAGAGCCGGGTAGGGAGCTAGAGGCCGTGACTGTCCCGCCGTGGGGGTACCCTAGGCCAATGTGCTGCCATGATTCGTCTGGCTCGCCGGCGGACTCGAAGTCGTAGATGGAGGAATGCGGGGAGGCATTCTGCGAGGTGACCAGCACCATGGCGGGTCGTGCTGCGCTGCAGATGATCGTGTCAGAACGGAGATTCCAAGCGCTGCTGAGGTTTCGATCGAGGATCCAGAGAGGAATGTTCCGTCGCTGAAGCGATCGAGTACTCGCGCAGATTGAAGTCCTGCCGCTGTGACAACACACTCAGTCCCCTGAAGTCAACAGCGGAGGCAGAAGTTCCACGCAGGAGATGATTCCTAGTATGAAGAAGGAGAATCCCTTCGACAGCCTCGCAACGCGGTGAAGACGGGCATGGCGAGAGGCTTCGGGGAGCCTCATGTAAGACGCACCCTCCAAGCCGCAACAATGCATGAGCAGCGCTAACCCCTCCGGATCACCGAGGGGGGGCGCCTAATGCATCAGCAGCCGCAGCCGCCGCCATCCTCCATGCCCCGCCCATTCTGCTATCCGCAGAGACGCCTAACTTGATCCGTGCTGCTCGCATGTCTTTGAAATGACGGGTTGCAGCATTTTCTGGTGCTCAGAAGACTCCTGGGCCGCGGAGGCGTTGGGTGCTGCATGGTTTGAACTTCGCACAGGTACGGAGTGTCCCCGTTGTCGATGCAGAGCAAAGCTGGCCATTCAGAGCGATGCGTTGCGGCACATGCGCCTTGACGATGAATGCCATGGCCATATTCAAAGTATCCCGTTGCAGGGTCTCATACTGGGACTCCGTGCTCCGTAGATAGGGAGGACGTTTCGAGCGGGCATGAGGGGTCCTCGCTTAGATGCACACCGGAGGCATTGCGGGGATGGGACTGTCTCTCAAGCCGGCACGGCGGCGATGACGACCTGCTGGCAAACGATATGCATGGGAAACGAACGCACAGCGAGGACAACATGGCAGAGATGCAAATGGGACTTCGGCGCCATTCTTGAATCCGACCAGATCCCGTCCCCTGCATAGTGACATCTTCTCGAGCAAGCAAGCATGTCCACGAAATTCCTGCTTTTTGTCGTGGCCCCTCGATCTCCTCTTTTCCCCATGCCCTTCTCTCTCCCTCTTCATGTGCACGCGTGTGTTTGATAGTTGGGCGTACAACGCATTTCTGTATTTCTCGTACCTCTGTGAGTCGTAGGTGTTGTGCGTGAATGCTTCCTGCCCCCGCCGCAAACGTGATACAACATGGCCGAGCCCCAAAGCAGCCTTTCTGTTCCCCACCAGCCGCTTTTCTTCTCTATAGATGCCGATTTCGCGATTGTGAGTGTCTGGCAAAGGATCAGCTATGTTGTCCCACGCCCAGAAATTTTGAAAGTAGGTAAAAGATGGGAGGCAGAAGGAGGGCCAAAAAGGGGCGAAGGAGGGGCTCACAGAATTCCACGCCGTACTCAATTTCCACGGCTTGACGTAATGTAAGCCTTTTATTTTACTTTCAGTTTTTGAATCCAAGAAAAGAACGTGAAGAGGAGTAATCTGTTGCTGTTACTGTTGCTGTTGATGCTGTGGTGACGCAGTCTCCAAAAGTGGTATATAGAACGTGATCATGGGGGAAGACATGAGGAAGAAGCAGAATCGGAGAGACTGGTTGGTGGAAGCGGAGAAAAGAAGGAGGACAAGAGCGCCCCTCTAAGATCGATACCGGCTTCCGGCACGCTCTTGGATCTGCTTCTCCGTGGAAACGTATAGTCGGTCGAGGTAGTCCATCGCCGAGGCATCCTTCAGAATCTTGGCCACCTGGATGCCGGCCGAGATGAGCTGGAGAATGTTTCGATCGTCCTTGAGGGGCCGGCTCTGATGCTTGGCCGCGTGCCTCATCTCGAGCGAGTTCTCGAGGATCGTGACGAACTGCTTAATCTGCCCATTGTACAGCACTCGGGCGGGGATGCGGCGCTTCGTCGCCAGCCGCTTGAGCAGGTACACCCACTCGGTCCACTCGCGGTCGCGCGCCCGCTCGACGGGCCGCATGTCCTGCGTCAGCGGGATCGGGAACTGGTACTTGGCGACGAAGTCGTACGCGCACTGCGAGAGCCGGTCGTTGACCTGGTTCAGGACGTTATCCTGCTCCTGGACGTGGAGGTTGGTCGGAAGGTGGGGGAGCTCCCGCTCCTGCATGGCGATGACGTCCGGCGGGGGCCGCTGCAGGAACTGGTGCGGGCCGTCGAACTCGTCTCGGTTCGAGGGTCTGCGTTGCGATCGCGCCCGGCCCTGAGTCTTTGATCGGTTGTTGCTGCCATTGCCATTGTTGTTGCCGTTGTTCGGCAAGACTGTGTCGATGCCGCCGTCTAGGGAATAGTCCGAGAGGTTGGGCGAGGCGATGATGTCGTCGACCGATCCAGTGGGCGAGTATCGGCCCGGCGAGTCCCACGCAGAGTACTTGTTTCGCTTGTTGGTTGTCCCATAAGCCGAGCCGGAGGCGATCTTGGTGCCAACCGGGGATTGCGGGCTGTAGAGCGTGTGGGCCGATGCGCTCGCCTCACGCCTGACGACGCTCGCGCCCGTTGCCGCGCCGAGGGGGCCGTCGACCCACGGATAGGGGTTGGTTGGGTAGTTGATCCTTGCGTAACTGAGCTGTCATGTTATTGGATGCGTCACGGGCAGTCAGGGAGGAAGCAAGAAAAAGAGGAGGGGAAATTCGAGGGGCAATGGACAATGAGATCGACGAGAATGATGGACTCAAGCGAGTCGTCTTATACGTACCTCAAGCTTGGGTAGAGACTGGTGGCGAACCCTGGGTTACTGTACGGCTCATTGAATGGGCTGGACGTCGAGACATGAAAGAAGAGATAATCGTCAGCTCACAATGCCAAGGGCCGGAACAAACAATTGGAAACTTTGTTGGGTCTGCTTTCGCACCTGCGAGAAGGATTCCAAGGCCCGCCGGAGGCAGACGGCATGTCGTAAGCAAAACCTGGTTGGGCCATGTTTTCACGGCTCATGCTGCGGGTGCGGGAAAAGTCTCGGGAGCCGGCTCTGAGCAAGAGGGTCCAATGGGTAAAAGAGATTCCAAGGACGGCCCGGGGAGAGAGCAGTCGAAGAAGGGAAGAAAGAGACCAGAGCAAAGAAGCAAGAGAGAACAAGCACAGGATGAGTGAGGCCTTTGAAAGGAATCCTGGGAGAAGCTATCCGGTAGAAGATTCTGGCACCTATGGCAACGATCCACAAATAGTCCAGGTAAGGGCAGTAGTAGTAGCAGTGGCAGAAGCAGTAACAGTAGCCGTGGTTGGAGTAGACTTTCCGGATGGGCAGTCCCAAGGGTCCTAGGCGAATGGAGAACGCGTTGGCTCGTGTTCTGCTCCCTGGCGATGATGATGATGATGATGACGACGACGACGACGATGATGATGATGAACCAAGTCCTCCTGTGGTGCTGTTTGAATCTTTGAGGGTGATGTGTCCAGACGACTAAGCGGCCAATTGGAACTGGCCAGACCTGGGCGAACCGACTCAGGCGGTTCTTCTTTGCAGCGTGGCACTCGCTTCAGTGCAGGAATGGAATGGATGGATGTACTCGAATCCTTGACGGTCTTTGAGAGGGGGATGTAGGCATGTAGGTACTCCGTACTCCGTACTCGTGCTCGTACTCGTGGCTGGAGCAGAGGAATCTGCAGGTACGAGACGAGGCAGAGTGCTCGTACTCGCTCAGGCTCAGCAGATGGATATATCAAGATGGCCTGACCGAGCAAAGGCGGACCTGGGCGGCAGGCAGAGAACTAGGAGAGCCCGTCCTGTCTGTCAGCTTTTTGTCGGGCATGGGGGCGGGGACTGGCTATGTTATGTATGGTTGAGGGCGTGCTCGGAGGAGGAGAGAAATAAAGTACGCAAATTGCCGAAGGAGAGGGAAAAAAATCGACCTGTTAGGTCCCTCGGCGGAATAGCCTTCTTGAGAGGTGGCAGCTCGGACCCTGGACCGAGACAGTCACAGCAGCAACAAGCGATGCCGTCCTCGGCAGCGAGGCTTTTGTGGAGGAGGCGACAGAAGGATTCCATGGACCGGAACAGACTGACAGACCCTTTTGCCACTGTTTCATTCCAGCAGCCGGGTGGCCCTGGATCCCGGCCGATACGAGTGCGGGCTTTCGTGCTCCGTACTTCTCATAGAACCTTGTCCCTTGTGCTCGCTGGAATCTTGTGTAGGGGTGTATGTATGCGTGTGTATTGAACGGGAGCATTGGGATCAACCTTATGAAGGCGGGGTGATGAAAGATGAGGGGACACAGTGCCAGACAGTAAGAGGACGCATCGAAAGAAGTGAAGGAAAGCTTGTTGGAGCTGGGGAAATGAGGATAAAGAAGAGCTTGTAACAGCACCGACCTCCTTGTAGCCGTGTACGCGATTCCAGCCGCGTTTAACCCGTCCCGTCTGAGACTTACTATTCCACGGAGTGTGGCCGTGCTCGAATGGGTTGGTAGCACTCGTACTCGAGGCGATTGGGGATGAAGTCAAGTCTGGACAGTACGTATCGTTTCGCACTGGTGGCGGGGAATCCGAAGGCAGAGGCAGAGGCGATGGAGGAGGAGGTGGTGGTGGAGGTTGTGGTGGTGGAGGAGTGTGGAGGGTGGGGGATCGCGGGTGACGCCGTCGGAAGGAGGCTTGTTCGAGCGGTGGAATTGAGGGTGTCCAGTTCCGTTCCAAACCGACCGTTTGTGGGATCTGCTCTTGGGGGGGACGCTGGAAGCAACCGTTTCAAATGATGGCGGTGAACCGGTATGAGTGTGTACGAGTACCAATGGATACTCCGACGGCTTGATGGCGATCCTGCAAGCAAGCAGTGGGCGCGCCGCCTGTCTGTTGTCGACGATGGAGGATGGATTGCCGAGGCTATCTCACAAGGGCGGGGCTGGGACGAGATGCTGTCTTGGAATTGTTGGAGAGGACGACGGCCTCTGGCTGACGAGTACTGCTGCTGTTGTCGGTGCTCGTCCCTGCCTTGTCCCGGTTGACGCCAAGATGAAGCTCGTGCTCGGAGTCCCGTGGCTCGAGGATGCAGCAATGAGGTGCGGTGCGGGATGGTGGCTCGATGGGAGGCAGACTGAGAAGACGGGTATGCTCACGTCCTCGTACTCGTACTCGTACCGATACGGTTTGTACACTACGACCCCTGAATGATTGTAACAATGTGGGGCCCTCGTGACCTGACGAGGGCCAATTACGGGGTCGTACTATACTATTAATTTCTAGCTACCCTATAGTAGTAATAGCTACTATTATTAAGAAACAAGGTACTCTATAGTTTATACTTAATACTAGGACGACTTAATTCTACCTTTAAGCCCTTGTTTTTACATATAAAATTTCATTTTTCTTAGTATTCTTAGGTCGTAGGAGGATGGTCAGATACGTGTGTGATTGGCTGAAAATCCCTGCAAAAGTACATGCACAAGGGCGGAGCCGTTCCAATCATTCAGGGGTTGGGGTGTACGAGTACTCCGTACACTATCGCGGGGTAGAGGTGTTGGGCACGGCCGATTGTTGCCCAAGAGGAGGAGGCTGACGCTCTCTTGGATTCGGCGAGCAGGCTGTTCTGGGGGTTAGGGCTTTGGGGCCGACGCTTTGAAGGGGTGGGGGGGCTTCCTGGGGTCGCGACAGGGGGGCTTTCTCTGAACAAAAAGATACCTACCATATGGAGTGCGAGATCAAGTGCGGACTGCTTGTACGGAGTACGGAGTACTCGTATTCTTACTCATACTCGTAGAAGCACGCGTGCGAGTTTGGATGGGCCGAGATGCGCAAGCGTGGATCGATGGTGGAGGGCCGTTGCCAGGGCTCGGGCATCAAGATTGGGTTGCATGTATCGCAAGAGCCACGAGCCCACAACCAGACTCGTCCCGCTTTTTCCCTAGAATCGTCGACGGACGAGGGAGTCGGCTGGTCTGCTTGAGGGTTGGGGTATCTGGACGCCGATCTGTGTTCGGTCTGCACTCCTGCAACCCTTTTTCCCCGTACGGAGTAGAAGCTGTGATACAATGTTATTACGCGTCCACCACGATGATCTTGGGAGAAACGGAGTACGGGGTACAAGCATGAAAGCCCTTTCGGGGAAGAGAGCGGCTGGTTCCGGGGACCTTGACGGACGCGAAGGCGTCGGGTGCTTATTGACTTTACCTCATCGTGCACCAGTAGGCCGGCCGAGGCACGGAGGGCTCGTACTCGTACGAGTCCGGGCTTGACTCCACACGAATCTCGCTCGATCCTCCCTCAGTAGCAGCTATAGCCAGCCTATGGGAGAGAGCCAGAAAGGGCAGGACTCGTACGAGTACAGGTGACTCGTGCTCGAAGATCGCCGGCAGGGGTCCATGGCTGCTGCTTGCTTCGATAGAAACACCATCGTGAGGGTAGGACGGAGGTCATTCGCCTGCTCCTCGAGCTTGTATCAGACTGTCTTCTGGTCTTGAGGAACAGCTCGGCAGCGAGCATCGTCGTCCAAGTTCAAAGAGGCGTTGCCCAGACAGACTGACGAGCAGACGGGCGGCTTGGCGTGGCGTGGCGCTGGCTGGCACGGGCGCGATGACGGACATTGTTGGAGGCACGACATACTAAGAGCAGTACTCGCATGTACAAGTACGAGTACGAGCAGTCGTATGTATGTATGTGTGTCTGTATGCACGAATATGCATTTCATATGTACAGCTGGCCGCATATCTGCCGCTGCTGCTGCTGCTGCTGTGATCCAGATGCATTCGTCGTCATCGTCATCGTCATGGGTCCGTCGATGGAGACGACGAGGGTTTGGCCGGGGCTTTTCATTGCTTGGCCTCCGCGAATTTTGTGATTGGACAAAACTCTCACCGAGGTGTGCAGAGAGGTGAGGGAAGGAGATGCCGCTTTTTCGTCCAATCGCGAGCCGCGGGTAAGGTGAGACGTCGGTGGGCTTTCGGTGAGGCAGGGTGAAGTCAGGCGAGGGCAGGTGAAGGACGGTCAGGGGACGGTGAAGGGGAAAACACCGGTAGATGCTGGACGAGCGTGTATTTTGTGTTTACTGAGTCGTTTACCGGCACCAGCACCATTGCATCATCCAGCAGCAAGATCTGCCGTGATGAGACATCCAGCTGGTGCGGCCCGACAGGATGAGGGCCCCAGAGTCTCAGGGCGCCTCTTCCTCCATGAGATTCAAAACATTGCACTGCGCCGATTGCTCGTGTCGACGGGGGCGGTAGCATCTCCTCTCGTTGCAATGGCCAAGGAACATGAGACAGTTGCTTGAAGAGATTCTCCCAATGGCGCGACTCCCTCTCCCCGCGACCTGCGAATTGACGAGCTAATGTCCATCTCTCTCCAGACATCCAAGGAGGATCGATTCCTCGCACTCGTCCTTGCACGAGTCCTCGAATTGTCCTTGCACATGCATACCTAGGACTCTCGCACCAATCTGCGATGACGTCCAACTCTGTCAGGCTGTCGTACAGCGATATCCCTTGGACCGAGTCCTTCTCCACTCATGATCCGCACGGACGAGAAGAGAGAAAGAGGAGAGAGCCAGCCCTTCAGAGAGGGGTCGAGATGACGGGCCTCGAAGGAGCCCCGACGGGTTCGCACATGTCGACAATTCTGCTCCGTGCTCCAGTCGCCCCCGCCCTCCTCCCCCGGGGACCCAATTTTCGAGCATCCTCCACAATGTCGGTGAAAGATGCTCCAAAGGCGGTGGGACAGCACGTTCCAATGGTCCCGATGCATGAGCAACACCAGGAGAGAAGATCCAGACGCAGAGACCGTCGATTTGCCTCTCGTTTCCACCACGGAAAAACATGTCAAGAAGAAGACCTTGGAAGCCGAGCGCCGAGCCTGTCCAAAACCCCGTTGATGATATCGCCGCGATCCATGCGCAAAAAGGTCGGTGAGACGCGCATCGTCATACGAGGACGGAGTAGTTCGAGGACGTCGTACCGAAGACCCTCCCAGAATCTACCCAAACCCATTCCCGAAGATACGTATGAGTACTTGTACGAGTACTCGTACTGGTACGAGTGCGAGTGCGAGTGACTGGACACCGCTGGGCAGGAGGGGCAAACTCCTGCACGCGACGCTGCGTCCTGCCGGGGCGCGCCCACCGCGCCCACAATGTCCACAAAGCCCACCGCGCCCACAGGCCCTTTGACAGTTGGGGACGCAGCTGCAGCGGCGCGATTTTTTAATTGCCTGCACAATCGACAGCAGCCCGCGCGGGGCTTCGACCATAGACGTTCAGACACGCGTCACTCGAGGATACCTCGCATGCAGTCGAGGCCCGCACGGAAAAATTTTTCCTCTGCGTCAACATCGTCTTCTCTCTCTCGGGAACAGACGACGACCAACAACAACGAGAAGAAGCGAAGGGGAAAGCATCCAGTGTGTGGAGACAGAGAAAGAGGGGAAGGGAGGGGAGGGCAAAGAGGTGAGGGCATCGCCAGCCGCTCGAGCCACCCTGATGCCGGTCCGAGAAGGAGGAGAAGGACAAGGAGGAGAAGCAGAGTCGCGCCTTCCCTGGACCTGGCTTGGTGGGTCGTGGAAACATAGTGGATACCGCTCGAAACGATGGGAAAGCGGGACCCAGGCCGAGCGAGCGAGAGGAACGCACTCGTATCGCGCCTGCCCGTTGAACCTGGATGGCGGACGCTCGCTTAGTCAGGTGGAGACTGCGGGACGACCCGCTCGCTGTCTCAATTTGGACTAGCTCCGACTTCGCTCCCGATCCATCCTCCCTCCTCCATCCTCCATCCTCCTCCACCTTCGTCCAGACTGCCACTGACAGGCCACTGACAGGTCACCGACAGGCCACCGAGCGAACGCAAGCCGCAAGCCGCAAGCCGCCCGCTGCCCCATCCCACCTCGTCGCCTTTGAGCCTCAATCCTCCGACCCGCGGGCGATGCTGAGAGGGGCCAAGAGCCCTGGTGCTCCACCTTTGCTCAGCTGGCTGTCGACGGTCGACGGTTGATGCTCGTGGTCTTGGACCCGGTTGCTGTCTTAGACTCGGTCGTTGTCTTGGCCCTCTGCCGCTGTCTTGGACTCTATCGTGGTCCTGGTCTTGTTGTCTTCGCCTCCAGCTTGCATTTCTTCGCTGCAACGGGGTCTCTTGGCCGACATGGCACGTCCGGTGCGTGACCTCGGGCGATTGTCCTGATTTGCCGCCATCCTGCACCGCCAGCAAATCCGCATCGAGACAATCACCTGAAGCAGCTTCTTCCTCCCATCGAACCAGTATCGTACCCTGTACTCCGTACCCGTACTCAAGTCGAGGTGCAGTGTGAGGTTCTTGTACAGATACGAGGAGAAAATGCATATGCAGGCAGAGAGAAGGAGAGTATGGGAAAGAGGAGAACGGGCGAAGGGAAGGGGTGGCAAGGACACGAGCGAGGACGAGACCGAAAGCTGCAGGATGAGGCAACACATCCCGTTTCGTGCGCCTGCCAATCCCTCGACAGCCAAGCTTTTTCTCTTTCGGTATCTGTTTCACGACACGCTTGGTGGCGGGCCTGCCGCTAAAGCAGAAGAGCATCATAGGGGTCGAGGGAGGGAGGGGGAACTTAATTTGGCGGAAGTTTTCAGCATTCATGGGAGGGGTGGAAAGGAGGGGGAGGGCAAGTCAAGGGGCGAACGCCTTCACCTTGTCAACGGCTACTCGTATGAGTACTCCGTACTACTAACTGGTACGAGTGCTCGCACGGCGACAGGCGAGCTCTCTCTACCTCTCGCGGACCCCCCGTCTGTGGATCGTGTGCGCCACCCGTCACTACTACGGAGAACCAGCCATTACCCATTTCTCTTCCGACGCCTTTCTTTTCTTTCCTTTTTTCTTTCAACTTATTTTCTGTTTCCTTTCTTCAGAACCAGCACGTCGGGACGGTGAGCGCACGGCCCAAGGTTCTCAAGGATACTCTCCAGGTTTTTCCCTTCTCGCCTGTCTCGATCGTCTGCGAAACATGTCCCGAAATCTCACCTGCTTCGCCTCCCGGCAGCTCATGTATGTACATACATACATACATACTCGTACATACATATGTACAGACACCGTACGTATGTGCGAGCGGGATACATCTTACGGTTCATGCCTTTCTACCTGGGGTACATGCTACCAAGGAGAGGAATGGATCAGCCAAGAATGAAGCACAAGCAAGCAACTGACGAGCACGGGGCAGGGATCGCATCAGCGTCAGCATCAGCATATGTACATACTCCGTACAAGTACTCCGTACTCGTACTCGTGCATACATACGGAGTATGAGCACGAGCAGGAGCGGGAGGAGCACGAGCGCGAGCGCGAGGGCACCACGCAGACGGGCCCATGATGGCAAGCGTTCGCCCGCCGCGGTGCCGGGCTCGCTCGCCCACGAAGAAAAATTTGCACGTCCGTGGGCGGGCATCATGTTATGCAGTGCTTTGTTGTCCTGCCGCCCTCATGCGGCTTCCGGGCATCCCTACAACAACGCGGCGCACTGATAGGGCCGGCGGCACGCCTCCAACTCCACCCCACCCATCCCAGAGACCATGGAAGACGACCGGTGAGCGCCAGCACACCATGCAGACCCTGCAATGGGAGCCTATCGCGCTCGAGCTGCTCCGCGCCAGCACATTGCGCTGCGGTCGGCATTCGAGACCCCTTCGCAATGGCCCATCTATTGGCACTTCTGCATTGTGAGACACGTCGTCAGCGGGGTGCTCTCTATCCCTCTCCGTCACTGTCACTCCATATCGCTCTCTTTCTCTCTTTTTGTGTGTGTGTGTGTGTGTGTGTGTGTGTCTCCATGTCTCTATCCCCGGCGCTCTCTCTCTCTCTCTCTCTCCCTGTTTGTCTTTCCGTCTGTCTGCGTGAACCTCTTTCATAGAGTACACTCTTACTTTCTCGCATTCGACGTCGTCCGTTTTTCTTTTCTTGCCCACGGCTGCTGCAACGATAAAACCCGCATGCCCCCTCCTTGCCTGACATCTGCTTCCTGCGTCTGGGATTTCCTGCCCAACATTTGTGCCCAAGTGCCCCCCCTCCCCTCCTCATCCTCTCGCGTCTTGTCCAGCATTCAAGACTGCCGCCGGTCCGCTCCATACATACATATCTTGTACCCACAAGTCACGCCGCTTGCCGCTGCCGCCGCCCGCCCGTCTCCATCGCCGCTCCGAGCCTGCCGTCAGGGACCGCAAGAAAGAAGCTCGCCAATCCGAGGCTCAACAGACGAAGACCGCCCCCCCTCCCTTCCCCCCCCTTGTTGCCGCGCAACATCGCAAACCAGCATCTCGGCGCATATCAACAACCGCCTCTGCTGACCGAATCGCCTCACAACGCATCTCGAGTACATCACGGAATCGACGCGTACGCACATAACATAAGCCGAACCGTCGACTGCTTTCTGGACTTGCTTTATTATATCCTTTTTTGTTCCATTTGCCGCCTTGCGTTGGAATTCTTTCATTCAGGGGATCCCAGGCCCTGTCCACACACATCAGACCATCCCGGAGTACTATGACGATTTCCATGGTCGTGCCACATCCGGCCACTATGCCCAGCTACAACACGACAGCCGACCTTGATGAGGTCTCCTCACTGCCCAGGTACTGTTTTCTTCGATTACCGAGTTTTGCTTCTTTGTTTCCTTTCGTTTTGCTCGCTGTTTGAATATCTAATTCCCGAATGCACTGGCATCGCCATGTTTACCCCCCCCCTTTTTGTCTGTTTACTTCTCCTTTCTTTTACGGAGTAGTTTCTATGCGTTTGATACTTGCTTTTCGTCGAATTTGTCTTGTCAGCCATCAGACCTTGCCGCAGGATACTTCCGGATCCCAAAGAAAGCCAAGGAGAACACGCCGGTTACTGCCATTTGACCCCCGGATCTACTTTGGGGAACAGGACTTGTCCTGCCGGACAAGGGACCAGAGAAAGACAGTGCAAGAAAAGAGTAGAACAAGAAATTACCCCGCTGACCCCTCATACTCGGCCCCCGCCGTGGTGGTAAGTATGGCCCGCTGTCTACAAACTCATCAATGCATCCGTCCTGCCTGTCTCGGGGGCCTTCTCAGGCTTATGCAGGAACCGGTGGAACCTTGGAGAGGTACTCTCGCCGGGACGGTGGACCAGAGGGCCTCCTTGCGCCGGGTATCTGCTTTTTGTCCACAGGCGAGCCTCGGTTTCTCCTCATTGCCGGTCATGCCAGGAAGAAACCGCCGTCTTGGGTCGACGAATTATGGGCATCAGAAGCCCTTGCAATTTAATTCAATTGCGATCGCAGCCGCGAATGGAATCTCGGTCTTCCTTGTCTCTATCGCTTGCCTCTTACCGACTCCTTTCTCTTCGAAGGACACTCAGGACCTGGCTTCGTCACCCTCTGCGAGTTTGCGCCCTTCCACGCTCGGCTCGATAGAGACGGGCCCATGGCAACATCATCGACTCGGATGCGAAGGAAGTCGCCCCCTTTTTTTGACTCCGAAGGACACCTGACGGATGCCAAGCTTTCCCCCGGATCGGAACCATGGACGCCACACAGGGGATGCATATCTTTTCGCCTTGCTTTGCCTGAGCTTTTATCTTTGTTTTCTCCAATGGCTTTCTGCTCCTAACGGAGTCTTTTCTCGATATCATTGGGGAAAATCCCCTCGCAGGCGCTCTTGCGCCTGCTCATACCAAGCTGGGTTTGTAGCCAATATCCCCTGACCACGAGACGGCGCGAAGCTAACTCTTGATAGGCTCAAAGTTGGACCTATGCTACCTCCCGAATCCTCCTTCTTTTCCTCTATTCGGGATTTTCTCTGTTTCCTCTTTGTCTCTCATTTCTTCTCTCTGTCTCGTTGTTCGACTTGATTCGGTAGAGGGGAACTGGAGCACTGACTCAGAGTAGCGAATTCGCGTATCCCCCCTCCTCCATGACAGCCGCCGCTGGCGGCATGTTTTCCTTTGCCTCCACAGAACCGTCGGCGGAACATCTGCTGCACAGCCATGCGTGGGGCGCCGCAGGAGAAGGATCACAGACCCTGCATGACTACCCGGACAACGGATCCTCACACTCGGGAGAGGCCGAGGAGTACATGTTCGCGTCCGGCCACTCCAGCCCCGGCGGATCCAGGCTGGACCACCATTCCCAGGTCTCCGAGGCCTCTTGGGCCGCGCCCAAGACCGCCGTCATGCCCCAAATGATGGGCGCCGAGGCCATGTCGCGCGTCAGCTCGAACCGTTCCGACGGCTCTGCCATGTCGCCGACGCACATGCCCAGCATGGATGCCATGAGAGGCGGCGCGCCCGTCTTCAGGAACGGATCTCAGGCTGCTGCTGCGGCGGCGGCGGCGGCCGCCGCTACCGGGCCCCTGGCGGGCATGGACTCGTGCCTGCTGCTGGACACTGCCCACGTCGTGCCCTCCCACATGTACTGGCCCGAGTACACGCTCGACATGGGCCTGCATGCCGAGGACGTCACTTTCCCCTCCCCCGTCATCAACCCCATGCATGTCGTCCCTGCCCAGATGCATCTCGGCCAGGACAGCGTCCCGGAGACCCCGTCTCCCAGCACCTGGGACTGCTTCTCCAGCTCTATTTCTAGGACGTCGTCGCCCGACACCATCGACGAGAACTGGCCTCCCGCTCCTTTGAGCCCGGCCTCTTCCTCCGAGCTTTGCCAATCGCCCACCAGGTATGTTTTTCCTGTCGGTTTTTTTTCTCTCCCGTTTGGCTCTCACTAACACGGCGGCAGCAACGACAGGAATATCCACCACGCCTACTCCGACAGCATCCGCAAGAACAGCACCAGCTCCGAGGACAGCATGTCCCTCGGCCAGCCCTTTGCCGCCCGCCGCCAGGGCAGCGATGGCGAGTCCGCCCGCGACCACGCCCTGTACAAGAACGTCAGCACCAAGGACGACGGCCTTTTCCACTGCCCCTGGGAGGGCACTGCCAGCTGCAATCACAAGCCCGAGAAGCTTAAGTGCAACTACGAGTGAGTCCTCAAACATCGTAGCTTCCTCTCTGACTTCATCTGCTGATATCCCTCAAGCAAGTTCGTCGACTCACACCTCAAGCCCTACCGCTGCAAGGCTGAGGCCTGCGAAGGTGCCCGATTCTCGTCCACAGCGTGCTTGCTCCGCCACGAGCGCGAGGCCCACGGCCTCCACGGCCATGGCGACAAGCCCTTTCTCTGCATGTACAAGGGCTGCGAGCGCTCCATCCCCGGCAGCGGCTTCCCGCGCCAGTGGAACCTGCGGGACCACATGAAGCGCGTCCACAACGACCACGGCAGTGCCGGCAACTCGCCCACCGCCGCCGGCCCCGCCCCGCAGCAGCAGCCTCAGCAGCAGCAGCCGCAGCAGCAGCAGCCCGCCAAAGGCCGCAAGAGGAAGAGCGACGCCTCCGAGCACTCTGTGCCGAGCCGCAAGAACTCGGTCAAGTCGATCCCTGCCGCCGCCGAGCAGAAGCAGGCGCCCGTCAAGCCCCTCCTCGAGCAGTGGCTGGATCAGCGCAAGGCGGTCGAGGACCTCCTGCGCCGCATGGACAAGCCCGAGGCGCAGCAGCTCGATGAGGTGCAGAAGCGACTGGCCAGCATGGCCAAGATGGCCGCCAGCATTCCCCCCGCGCCCCTCAAGGTCGACATCCCGGCCACTGGCCGCCGCGCCTACGTCACCGGTGCTTGAAGAGCAACACATACACAATCCCCCAAAAGAGGTCGTGGCCAAAAGGGTGCGCCGCGTCCATCTGGCCCACGGACACGTTGACACGTCTTGATGCATGACCATGCAAGATGGATCTAATCATACCTCCCCCTCTCTTCATATCCGATCCCCTCTGTGAAGGGATCGCTGGCATCACATACATACATATATACAACACACACACACACACACACACACACACACACACACACACACACACACACACACACACACACACACACACACACACACAGACATACAGAGACATACAGAGACACAGACACAGACATGCACACATGACACGGACACACACTTTCACATATGAGTATACGAGAACACGAACACACACACCGGGGACTCCAGTACCCACAGGGCCCTCCCCCGCGAGTCGACTCCTCGCTCAGGAAGGACACAAGGACCCTCGCACCAACGACGAAAGACCATGGAGCTTTCGGGCCAAAGATGCGCCCGATCGCAGCAAGGGCAACACAGAGCCCCTTTTCCATGGCCGACGCATCCTTCCCAGGTTGCCTGGCGCAATCTCATGTTTTGTTTTCTTTGTCCTAATCTTCTCCATTTTTTTCACGCCGCTCCCCGCACCATCTCTGGATACGGTTCTTCCAAAAGAAAATCTTCTCTGGTTTCATGTCTGCTCCTCGTTTCAGGCATTTTTCTTACGTCTCTTGCATCTCAGTCATCCATCTATCATGGGAGGTCCTTCAAACACTTTATCGTTCTTTGTTTCACAGCATGTCATGTCTGGAGTTCTTGTGGGGAAAAAAAAATCAGGGGTGGAGGCTTTTCATTTGGCTCAAAACGGGAGACTTCATCACGCTTTCTCTTTTCCCTCACCCGCATTGGATCGGGGGAGGTTTTTCAACAAGGGGCGGGATCTCATCGTGATTTTCTCCTGCGCTGGAACGGGGACCGGGATTGGGCGTTGTCTCCTGGAGAGATTCATCACAAATTAAAAAGGGGAGACCGAGCAGAGGAGGCAGCATTGTTGGACATATTTTGCTTCTTGTTTTGCATTTCTGTTCTGGATTTCGTTTTGTCTGTTCTGTCTTTGTCTTCGTCTTTACCGAGTACTGTCTTGCATGTTTTCTTCGTGTGTTCGCCTCGTAGAGAGGCCAACGTCGTTTCGACCCGATACCATCTACCATTTTCCTTGAGTCAGATAATTTTTAGTATTTATTTTTTCTGTTCTCCCCTATCCACATCTTCATCTCAAGTAACTACCTTATACCCCCCCTTCACTATTTCCCTTTGTATGATGACATGATAGATACGACATGATATGAGAATACGATAGATGACCAATAAAAGCGGCCTGCTTTCTTTCATCCTCGGTGCCTCTTCATCATTCATCATACGCGCAGATTCATACATGTACTCCGTAGAGACGGTCTGGGTCGCCTTCTTTGAGTCCCGGTTCGTGTGAGCGTTCATGGCCCTCCCTGAACTGCATGGTGGGCACAATCCGCGCGCACAGATGACGTGGAGATCGAAGAAAAGAATTTGCTTGCAATGCCATTGGCTCATTATCTTGTTCTTGTTGCTTGTCGGATTTTGAAGCTATTCACGCCGCAAGCTCGCCCGAAAGTTGGCTCTTTTCACCAGACTCCAGCTAAAGCAAGAAAGCAATAAGAGGGAATAAGTAGGAAGAAAAGGGGGAAACGGAAGAGAAGGAGTACTCTTGGAGAAGGTTCACAAAGACGCGCAAGACACATCAGCGGCCCTCGCTAGCATGTGTTTTGTCGTCCTTCTCCCTCTCTCTCCGCTTGCCATCACTATCACCATTCCCATCCCCATCCCCATCTCCATGCCCCATTCCAAACCCAATCCCAAGCCTTGCCTCGATCCGACAAAGCGCCTCATCCATCGCCCCCACCGAAAGCACCACCCGATCCACGCTGCCCTGCATACCCCTGAGCATATCCAGCGCCGCGTTGTGAGCGTCGCGAGTGCTCCTGTTGTCGTTGTCGTTGTCGTTGTCGTTGTCGTCGGTGACAGGCCCCGCGTCGCCGGCGCGGATGATGGCGGCCGCGAGGAGGTCAAGTGTGCGGCTGATGTCGCGGATTTGGGAGCGTGCTGTGCGGACGGAGATGCTGAGGTGGTGGAGGGAGATGTTGTCGAGGGGGGTGGGGGGCAGCTGCGAGGGAAGACCGTGAGGGGAACAGGTGAGCGAAAGGAGATTGATGGAGAAATCCGAGCTCCATACATACTGATTTGTATCTCGTGTCGGACAGTTGGTGCAACTCAGGTGAAGGGACATTGTTGCTCGGACGAGCGGGAAGTCTATTCGGGGAAAGGGGGTTGAGCTTCTCGGAGGGACATACCAGTGGAGAGGGGTGATCTGTGGAGGATCCTGATGTCGAGTCATTGGCCATTTTTGCGAGTGTGTTCGTAATCTTAGCTGCTGGGGATGAATATATAGGGGTCGAATCTGGCTGGACGGAGTCTTTCCTCTCGATTTTTCCCCTGGTTGTCGGGTTTGATGTGCAACGTCGACTTCACGGCCGTTGAAGTAGCCATCGTAATCCACGCTATGCCTGCCGACAGAGGCTCATGATTCTCGACAGAAGGTAGGAGTTCCGCCTTCTTCCCCTAGAAGGCATGTGACGTTGTGACGCCTCGAAGACGGCGGTGACAGTCGCTCCCCCTCTGCCCCCTTTCTCTATTTATGTTCCCCCTTGATCGGTGAACCGACCCTCCTCGTGATCACCCATTCTCGAAGATGATTCTCGTCCTCGACGCCTCATGCTTCTTCAGCAGGGGGGCCTCTTCCCCCAAGGCGCAGCATCCCAGTCTGATCTGGTGTTTCTCCCCGGCAGGGCGGCAGATCGACCGGACCTTCGCGTGCGCAGATCTCCCGGGAAGGACGCGAGATGGGCAAGAAAAAAGGATTCAACCGAGACAAGATGTTTTTTTCAGGGGTGACGCCCCATTCCAGAAGTCGTAGGATGAGCCATTCGACCCAATGAAGCAAGTCTTGCCGGCTGGGCGGGAAGCAGATCCAGCGTCTGGGTTGGGGTGCCCTTTTTGCAAGGGGGTAAGTCAACATGAGGCTTTCCCGTACTGCCCGCCCTAACGGACGTGCATATCGGCGCATGGAGGCTTGAGAGAGAATATGTGCGTGTGTGTGCCGCCCTACACTGGCGGGAGGGCGGGAGACACACCCGGCGATGTCTCACATGGCGGGAGGCGGCGCCGTGTAACAGGTGGGCGTTGGGCCGGCTCCACAACGGCAGAATCGTGTGCTGCGAGGGGCATCAGCGCCGTTCAACTATTTCTAACACACATATTCACTCTGACACAGCCTCTCCCTCCCCCTCTCTCTCCTCTATGGGAAGATGCAACGCTGCATGCGTGCGAGCTCATAGCCTCTTTCATACGCATTCAGCGGTGTGAACGTGGGGCCTACCGATGAAGAAAGATGGATAGCAAGAGCAGACGGATCAGGGTAGAGAATGGGATTCCTGGACACGGTATCAGACGCCCTGATCATATAGACCTTCTCAACTGGTCGAACAGATGAGGGGTCTGGTTTGGATGTGTTCATCTGGCTTGGCGGAGGTCACCTGGCGGGCCGAAGATCTGGCAGGTGTACGGATTGCGAGCAACGTTCGCGGGAAGCAAGACGATGCAGCGGCACAAGGGAGACTGGAGTTTCCAGAAAAAGAAAATGGATGGAAGAATGTTGTGGCCGGTGAGGGCTGAGAGGGGTTGCGAGGCGAGAAGCCGAGAGAGTCGAAAGGGGGGACGCCTGATGAAGGAAAAGGGGCTGGCTGTTATGGAGTACATGCGCGTGCTGCGGTTTTCCGTGCTGGTGTGAAGTATTTCCTAACTGAGGCGTTCTCTCGATCTGTGCATCGACAATGCAGACAAGGAGGGAGGGGTTAGAAAAGCTGCGAGATCGGATCTGCGACTTGCTTGTCCGGACAGCCCTTTCAATGATCATCGTCACATATGGATGCTTTGATCGCGGTCTTGCTCGATCTTGCAATACTGACGATGCCCGCATCTCGATGATCGACTTGAAGTCTCCGAAAGCTGAGGTTCGGGTCTGATTATGTCATCGAGCACGATGAGGCGCTTGGAGCCAGAGGGGTTCCGAGATAGCAGGCGGTTACATACATTGATCAATCCATCCATCCATTGTCTGGTAGCTGAAGTGCCCGCTGGAGCCAAGCTCGCCCCGGCGGCCAGAGCGGACTCAGGCGCTATTCGCTCAGTGGATGGGCCCCCTGGGACCACCACTCGGGCGCGCATCCTGCAGCTGGAGGTGGATCGATCTTCAGCGATATCGCGGGTGGTTTCGGGGGCGGGTCCATTCGATGAGCAGCGACGCCGGCCTTGATCCATTGGATCCCGATCTGGATCTCGACTTTTTCCCCTCTTCCCAGCAGTCGCCCTACATCGAGCTCCCCTCGCGCAACTCGCCCCTTTGCATCAATATCAGCTTCTGTCCAGCTCTCTACGAGGACCATCTCTCGGCTTCGATCTTCGTTCCTGACCTACTAAAGCATCTTTACTCCATCTCGCGCAACGCAAGCTTCCAAAATGGCTCGCAAGTTCTTCGTCGGCGGCAACTTCAAGATGTCAGAACCCCACCTCGCTGCCCCGCGTTCAGGACAGCGCAAAGCCGCGATTGCGCAACAGAGCTCGATGGATCCGATTGCTGTCATGGATGCGCTGGCTCGACTCGGATCCCGATGCTGACGAGAATCTGGTCTCAGGAACGGTTCCAAATCGTCCCTCAAGGAGATTGTCGAGAACCTCAACAAGGCCACCCTCGACCCCAAGACTGGTGCGTCATTGCTTTCCCCGCCCTCTTCGACCCCTCCTCCTCATTCCCCCTCCTCATTCCCCCTCCTCATTCCCCCTCCTCATTCCCCCTCCTTTCCGTTCCACGCGCATACATACACTTCCATGGATGCAGTGCTCCGTACAGGATCATTCACGGAGAGTATGCAGTCTGGAGATTCTGCAGTCGCAAGCTTGCGGATGAACTGACGCCGAACTGACACCGATGCAATCACCCCAGAGGTCGTCGTCGCCCCTCCCGCCATCTACCTTGACTTCGTCCGCGAGCACCTCCGTCCCGACGTCGAGGTCTCCGCCCAGAACGTCTTCGACAAGCCCAACGGCGCCTTCACCGGCGAGACCTCCGTCTCCCAGCTCACCGACAGCGGCGTCCACTGGACCATCCTCGGCCACTCCGAGCGCCGCACCATCCTCAAGGAGTCCGACGAGCTCGTCGCCTCCAAGACCAAGTACGCCACCGAGAACGGCGTCTCCGTCATCTGGTGCTGCGGCGAGAGCCTCGAGGAGCGCGAGGCCGAAAAGACCGTCGAGGTCGTCACCAGGCAGCTCGAGGCCCTCAAGGCCCAGCTCCGGGACTGGTCCAAGATCGTCATCGCCTACGAGCCCATCTGGGCCATCGGCACCGGCAAGGTCGCCACCACCGAGCAGGCCCAGGACGTGCACAAGGCCATCCGCGCGTGGCTCCACAGCGCCGTCAGCGCCAAGGTCGCCGAGGAGACGCGCATTCTCTACGGTGGCAGCGTGACGGACAAGAACTGCGGCGATCTGAGCAAGCAGGCCGATATCGACGGTTTCCTCGTTGGCGGCGCTTCTCTCAAGCCTGCCTGTAAGTGTCCGCGCCTGGATGATGGATAAATGGATGGATCCAATCTGGACGCAGGCTGATCTGGGGCTTTTCTAGTCGTCGACATTGTCAACAGCAACCAGTAGGTGCAGACCAGGGGAAGACGCTGAGTATATTGCAATGCCAGTCGAATCCTCAGCGAATAGACAAGGAAAACGAAGGAAATTGAAAAAGATGCCGACGTCCTCTGCCCATGTGCCCTAGTCTCCTCATAAAAAAGTCGTGCCGGTACTCTATGCCAACAGCAACCTCACGGCGTACCTCCTCGAAATCCGGTAATCCTTGCAAGAAAAGCAAAAGCTCCTTGATGTTGTAATGCGGTATGGGGTATATATTCTTTTGAATAAAACTGTCTGATATCATACAACAAGCCCCGAACCGTGGAAGGGCGACCAGATGCCTCTGACACTCGGACTCGTGCTGAGAACTGCCTTGTTTGTCTTCCTCAACTTGTCCCCGCTCGCGTCCCGCAGCAGCTCGACCTTCTGGAGGATCTCGTAGGGGGAGAGGTTTCGGACGCAGATGGGCTTCGTCCGGCCGTTGACGAAGTGGCCGATGACGACCGGGTGCTTGCCCGGGCGGGGCGAGACGGCGAACTCGACGCTGGGGTTGGCGGCGGCGAATCGGGGGAGGAGGGACTTGATGAAGCCGCTGTGACGTAGTCAGTCAAGAGGACTCCAACCCAGACGATGATCGAGCCATGTGGAATCGACGTAGGTACGAATCATGTGGATTGTGATAGGGACGGGGTGGGGTGCGGGTGTCGCCTTACTTCATGCCCTTGGAGCTGCCGGCCCAGTCGCAGTAGTGAAAGTCCAGCTTCTTGCACTGCAGGATGAAGGCGCCCACGCCGTTCTAGAGGAAGGGGGAGTCATGGTCAGCGCGCGGTTCACGTATGCCATTCCGTATCCACCGATAGCAGGGAGACAGGAGGACAGGGAGGCAGGGCAGCAGGAGGGTGAGGAGAATGAGAGAGGCAGAGACAGGGAAGAGGGGGGCAAGAGGGGAGGGAAAGAGAGAGGGAAAGCTCACCTGGCCCGTAGACACGGCTCGCAATGCCTTGACTGTCATTGTGGTGGATTGTGACGGGTCGACGACCTCATGATCCGCGCATGGAACGAGGAGGCCCGCGACGATCTGAGGGAGCCCTGAGGTTTCGAGGATTGCGGCAAGGCGGGCGAAAAAAATGCAATTTGAAGGGAGAGGCGTATTGCCCTGAAGAGGATTAGCTCGTCGTGATAAAAGAACATGACGCTGAGTTGCTGAGTCAATCATAAATGGCCCATCTCTGCTGAGTCACTCGGAGCTTTCGGCTGGACGCCGGCTAAACTCCAGCAGCTCTCGATGTGGTATTCGAGCCCGTGACTAATCATCCCACCCGTCGAGCGCAACCTCGAGTCTTGTCTTGTTCCTGCCCAGGCGCCGAACCATCACCACCAAACCGACTTTTCTGCCTCAACGTCGCCGCTCCCCCCTC
>NIGD01000003.1:890489-911486 GCA_003055185.1 Escovopsis sp. TC
TTCGCGACCATCTGGCATCCGGAGCAGTTGTCTCACTCACGACCGCGACCCGCGACCCGCGACCCGCGACCCGCGGCCCCACGCTCCCTCTCTCTAACCCCCCCGGTCCTCAGTCCCTCTCTTTTCTCTCTCTTCTCTCTCTCTCTCTCTCTGTCTCGGGAATCGTGATCGTTGCACGCGGTCGCTCGCCGCGGACACACCACGCCACCATCATGACGGACAAGCTGCCCCCCAACTTGCTGGCGCTCTTCGCGGCGCGCCCGCCCCTGCGATGGGTCGAGCCGGGCGACTACGGCTCTCACCAGCGCATGACGGCGCCGATTGGGGGCATTGCGGCGTTCTTGCCGGAGCTGCAGAAGTATAAGGAGACGGATGTGTATACGCCGACGGAGAGCTGGCTGGAGAGACGCGATCGGAAGCAGAGGGAGAAGAAGGAGGATGCGCAGACGATGGCGGTGACTGCCCCGAAGAAGTGTAAGCCATTGCTCAATTTGTCCCTGGTCTTTTTCCCTCTCTTCCTGCTTTTTTTCTTTGGGCGGTCTTTGCGGGTTGATGTGCCTTGGCTATGTGCAGTCAGTCTGGGCGTATATGTCGTTCTGATCGACGCGTCGACAAATGCTGATGATGGATCTCGTGCAGTCAAGCCGGATGATGACCCGAACATTCGTGGCGATGCGTTCAAGACGCTGATTGTGGCTCGTCTGAGTTATGATGCGGACGAGCGCGATCTGGAGAGGGAATTTGGTCGCTTCGGGCCTATTGAGCGTGTGAGTACCCCTGAAGATCTTCTTCCCATCCCTCCTATTGGTTTCAGGACATCCTTGCGATCCCCAATTCGCACTGCTGTGGAGCATATTTCGCTGACATTCGCAGATTCGTATCATTGTCGATACTCACGCTCATGAGAAACCCAAGAAGAAGAAGAAGGCGCACAGAGGCTACGCATTCGTCGTTTTCGAGCGTGAGAAAGACATGCGAGGTAACTCATTCTTTCTCCCTTTCTTGACTCGAGGAACGAGATACTTCTTGTTTCCATGCAAATCCCTATTCCTTTCCCCATCAAAACTACAAAGGTATGGTAAGAGTTGCTGACACCTGCGCCCCTCGGCGCAATGCATGATTAGCTGCCTTGGACTCGTGCGATGGGATCCGGATCAAGGACCGTCGCATCAAGGTAGATGTTGAAAGGGGCAGGACGGCCAAGAATTGGCTGCCTCGCAGGCTGGGAGGTGGCCTGGGCGGCCGGGGCTACACCCGAGCCATGCCCTCGCGTCCCGGTGGCCCTGGTGGCTTCGGCGGAGGCCCAGGCGGCGGTCCCGGCGGCGGCTTCCGCGGCGGCTTCAAGGGATTCGAGGGTGGCGGTCGGGGCGGCCGTGGCGGGTTCCGCGGAGGCTATGGCGGTCGCGGAGGTGGGTTCAGGGGCGGCGATAACTTCGGTCCCCGCGGCGGCAGTGACCGCGGCGGCCCGCCCAACGGAGCCCCCTCGGGTCCCGGCTTCGACAAGAGAAACGGCGCCATCGGCGGCGACCGAGGCTTCTCCAGCGGTGGGTATGAGTCGCGAGGGGGACGCTCATTTGAGGACAGGCCCGGGAGCTACCGCGACGGCGGTGGACGATACGGGGACCGCGATCGAGACCGCGGCGATCGCGATTCTGACCGTCGCGACCGCGACCGTGATCGCGACGGGGGCCGGCGCACGGGGAGCAACATGGAGCCCATCGGCCGCAGAGAAGGTGGGTATCGTGACCGGGACTACGACCGACCGCGGGACGATGACAACCGAAAACGCGGCTACGACGGCGGGGGCTACGAAGATCCGAGAAAGCTGCGCCGCTACTGAGTTCCCACGGGTGGGTGGCCTGCTTCTCTCTTCTCTTCCCCCGAACACCGCTCCCTACTTCACATCTCCCTCTCCCCCCCCTCTGTCACTTTTCTACCTCGCTCCTTCACCCCCGCTATTGTCGTTTGCAATCTCAAAACGCCATCATCATGTATATCTCATTCTTTCTGCGTCCCCCTTTTTCCTTACGAGGGTAAGAAGAAAGTCTTGTCATCTTTCGCCGGCTGTTGATTTTGATCAAGGCCCGGGCAGCCGTGAGTAAAGTGGGGAGGTGAGATCGATATCGCCAGATGAGATGCCTTTTCTCCCTCCCATGACCAGCACTTGACGCCATGGATCGACAAGTCAGGTTCAAAGTCTCCGTGTTCCTCCCATGGCGTCAAACGCACTGCAAATCTGTCGAACTATATGCTTGCCCGTGTAAGGGGGAGAGCCATGGGTTTCTCGAAAAGTCGCTCACATCCTTGTCATGCTTCCCTCCTCCTCTTCTTCCTCCCACTTTTCTCGCGTCTCGATCAAGAGCATCTTGGGGTAAGGGAAGGTAACGAATCGCACAACACACACACACACACACACACACACACACACACACACACCCCTGCACACATACACATAAGAAAAAAAGGTCAAACTCGGTTTCCCCTCGCGCGCACTTGATTAGGGAATTGGAATTGGAAAGGTGAGGCCGAGAACACACGAGGGGTGGCATGCTCAGCAGAAATGGGGCGGAGGGCGGGATGGGGGTTCAAGAAATGAAAGGAGAGGTAAGGTCAGAGGTAAGCTCTTTTGGGTGCCACTGATCGTAGCTTTGGGTGTACTCCCTCCTTAGGGGGAGCGCAATGGATCCAATACACTTGACGGAAGATTGTCGTCTGCAGCGATCTCGGAGAAATCGCAAGTCTGCTGTGCCGTTTCGCTTTGCCTCGGGCGCGTCACGTTGCGGGTCGGGAACCTGCCGTCACTGCTGCTACACACACAGCGGAGATTTGACTGCGAGCTCTGATGGTCGAGTGAGGCGAAGGTCTCTCGGGGGATGTATTCTTAAGAGAACGAGCAGCAGAATAATAGAGGAGACAGCATGTACAGGGGTGAGGCGAGCGAGGCGAGTACGAAGTGAAAGTACGCCCCCGATTCGATGGAACCTTTTGAAAGGGTTTCTCTTTCTTTTGAGATCTGCCATATGATCCGCCCTCCGGAACGCCGATATCCCAAAACGTAAACACAAATGATGGATGCTGATATCAGATTTACAGATGATGGTGGGACGTGCCGCCCACTGCTGAGTATGTGAAGATTGGCATCTGGCCAGTCTTGCTGCCTTTCCCCCTTTCCCTCTTTGCCCGCTTCTGAACAATGAGGCCCGATGGTGGTGATGGTGGTGGTGGTTCTCTATTCGTCGTCGTCTTCTACGCCCTCCATGGCCGCAGAGTCTACCTCCGTGACTTCGCTCGTCGCAGCACTCCAGTACCTGTTCACCTCGTTAGCAAACCCCTGCTCCTCCTCATGTAGCATCAGCAATCCCCCCAGGGCAAGGCACATACGCAAGAACCTGGACCTTGAACTCGCTCATGCACACGCCAAACAGCTTGAGCAGCCTTGTCTGCCTCGAGTCGAGCACGTCGCCCTCCTTGCAGACAACGTAGGGCTCTCCCTCGCCGGCCTCGTCGCCGAGCACGACGCGGCCCTTGACCATGCGGGTGGGCACGCCGAGGCGGCGCAGCTCTGGCTCGATGGTATGTTCGAGGGGCACGTCGTTCTCGCGGGCGGCCTCGCCGGCGGTGGCGTAGACGACGCCGGCGGGGATGGAGAAGGCGCGAGAGGCGGGGACGCCGGCGCGGGCGAAGTCGACGAGGGAGAGGGTGGAGAAGTAGTCGATGATGGACTGGGCGGGGCGGTTGGTGAGGAGGAGGCCGACGGTGCCGGAGACGTGGGGGGCGAGGCCTTCGATGCCGGGGACGAGGGCGTCCTCGGGGGACTGGCCGAGGGCCTTGGCCATGAGCTTTGTCTTGCCGAAGAAGAGGCTGCAGCGACGGCACGTCAGTACGTCCACAGGTGAGATGCATGAAGAAAAAAGGTATGTATGCATGCGGATGATGATTTTTTTGCGAATGCGGCAGCGGCGGGGAGGACACGCACCGGCAGTCGGAGAGCTCGTGGCGCACGTCCTTGAGGTAGTTGTTGCGCATGTTGTCGACGTCGAAGACGAAGCAGTGCTGGTACTCGGGCACGGCGTCGCGGATGTTCTGGAAGAGCCTGTCCTTCTGCTCCCTGGTCTTCTTGGAGACCTGGGTGAGGTTGACGACCTTGGCGCGCTTGGACTTGGGCATGGCGGCGGCGGCGGCGGGTCAGCGGGCTGGAGTATGTGCTGTGCTCTCCTGGCTGGATGGTAGGTTCTGGATACGTTCTCGGTCGTGTTCTCGATTTTTGCTCTCTTTTGTAATGGATGGGGTCGAGAAGTGCGCGCGATGCAATCCAGAAAAAAGGGCAATGGGCGGGCGCGGTTCGGTGGTTAGATTTGATGGGGGGTCGGTCGCACGGAGTATATGTACTGTAGTGTATGAAGGATGATGCGACGACGCTCTCCAAAAAATGGACAAGAAAAAAAGGCACGGAAGGAAAAAAAATGAGGATAACGCGGTCGGCGATAAGATTGTGGGAAATTTTCGAGGTGGGCGGAAATGGATCACGGTGAGAGGCCGGTGACGAAACGTGCGTGGTGCAGGGGGAGTTGGCCGGTGCCCACAGCTGCTCAGCGAGGACACCGAGGACACCGAGGACACCGAGGACACCGAGGACACCGAGGACACCGAGGACGAGGACAGGGTTTGGGAGGAAGGCGCGATGGTGGGGTCGCTGTGGATGTCTCGCTGCTTGAGCAAGAGCGGCTCAGAGGCTTTCCAGGAGTTGTCGGCTGTCACAGCACAAACACATGGTACCTCTGATCGAGGAGGTCGGCAGGTACTAGTCAAGCAAAGCTAAGATAGCGGAGTAAGCGTAGCTTTTACGAAGCTAAGGCTTTGCTTTATTATTAGAGAATTTAGCGCACTGCTACTACACTTTTGCGCTATAACCTTTTTTCTAGGCCTCTAATTAGCTCTAGAAAAAAGTTTTACTTATCTCTTATTAGCCTATTAAAGTTACTGTAAAGCAGTAGCCTTTAATTAGCTATAGAAAAAAGTTAAAGGGGGTCTAGATTATTTAAGGTAAAGCGTTTAGCTAAGCCCTTTAATTAGCTAATAAGCTACGTCGCTTACAATAATATAGCGTTGCTTAGCTAAGCTGCCCTTTAATTAGCTAATAAGTTACGTAATAATAAGGCGCTGTTTAGCTAAGCCCTTTAATTAGCTAATAAGTTACATAATAATAAGGCACAACTAGCATTATAATAAGGCGCCGTTTAGCTAAGCCCTTTAATTAGCTAATAAGTTACGTAATAACAAAGCGCTGTTTAGCTAAGCCCTTTAATTAGTTAATAAGATACATTAACTATAACACTAAATTCGTAAATTTATAAATTATATAAAATTTATTGCTATTATTATCCTTATTAACTTAGCTGCCTTAACCTCTTCTTCTTCTTTTTTCCTCTTTAACTCCTTAACCTTTTAACGCCTATTACTTATCTTTACGCTTCTTATTATTATAGTTATATAATATTACGTAAAGACTCTTTTTACAAAGAGTTTTTAGACGATTCCTTTAAGATAAACGAACTACTACTTAGTAACTAAAAAGCAGCTACCTATATTATTAAGCATTTTTCTTATAAAAAAAGAGTAGCTGCTTATATTAACTCCTCTAGGTATTATATTACTACTAATAAGAATATTCTTTAGCTACTTATTAAGCAGCTAACTAAGATTATAGCAATTAGCACGTAGGTTACTATAGTTTAAGGTCTTAAGAGTTAGTAGAAATATTTATATAAAAGAATAAAATCCTTCTTACTACTAAGACTAATAATATAGTAATTCTAAACATACTTTAAGATTTAACTAGGAAGCTACGTAAAGTTTTTAATAATAAATATAAAATTATACCTAAGATACCTTTAAAGGGCAGGTTACCTTAGCAATCCTTAACGCTGCTTCTTAAAGAGGATGTTATAGTATTCTCTTAACCTAAAGCATAACTTAGCTCTATACTTTAAGACGTAAGTTCCTTTACTATATACATTAAGTTTAAAGTATAGCTTTACTCTATAACTTAAAACGTAAGATCCTTTACTATATACATTAACTTTAGAGTATAGCTTAGCTCTATAACTAAAGATATAAGATCCCTTACCTTATACGTTAACTCTAAAGTACAGCCTAGCTCTATAACTAAAGACAAGAGTTCCCTTACTACCTACGTTAACTCTAGAGTATAGCCTAGCTCTATAACTAAAGATAAGAGTTCTTCTACTATACACATTAAGTCTAGAGTATAGCCTAGCTCTATAACTAAAGACAAGAGTTCCTCTGCTATATATATTAAGTCTAAAGTATAGCCTAGCTCTATAACTAAAGACAAGAGTTCTTCTGCTATATACATTAAGTCTAAAGTATAGCCTAGCTTTATAACTAAAAACAAAAGTTCCTTTACTATATATATTAAGTTTAAAGTATAGCTTAGCTTATTTATAGCTAAACAAGATAGTAAGGGTCTATTAGTATTGCTTATACGTTGTATATAGTATAAAGAATCTAAAAAAGCTACTTAATTTATAAGCTTTTAAGCAAAGCAGACTGCCTTAGTCCTTACTTACTGCGATTACTATATTACTCTTAAAGGTTAAAAAAAGCTTAAGCTGCTTCTAAATACTCTCTAGGTTTGTTTACGTTATAAGGTTCGCAAAGATAAGGAGTAATTTAAAAGCATAGACTAGTATAAGGCTATACTTATAGCCTTTTATATTAATTGCTAGGTTTAAATTATTAGGACAGAGATACTTAAGGTTAGTTACTTTTTATTTGTAACAATAGGGTAATGCACTAGGTTGTTAGGTAAGACAGTCGTAAAGGTATTGTACAATAATTGTACGAAAAGGTAAGGGTCTTTATATGCAAGAACTAAGACTTAGCCCGATTACGTTAGATGCAATTAGTCTAAGATATATGCTGTACTATACACGTAACCTTAGGTTAATCTAGTGTTAGTCGTTATAGCTATCCCTTCCTTAAGCGCGTTGTCTATAACGCAGTTTCTATCGCAATACTCCTTCCTTAGGATAGGTTGTTCCTTCCCTTTTAGATTAAACAAAGAAAATAGGTAGCAATTAGTACATACCTATTTCTATGCGTTGCTAGTTACGTTTCTTAGGTAATTGCGCTCCGTTTACTAATTAGCTCTATAGCATAAATTAAGCTGCCTTTCGTTGCTTTTTGTTTTTGTTTTTCTTTTTTTTATTATTAATATTTTTGTTTATATCCTTTTTATCCTTATTTTTTATTATAATTCTTTTATAATATTTATTTAAGCGTTTTATAAACACTTTATTATTATTATATTAGTACCTCCTTAGCTTATAGCTAAAACACTTAAGTAGTTAAGGAATCCCGCTCTTTTTTCTTCTTTATTAAAGCTAAATGCTTATCCTTTTTTATAGGCAGGTACTGTCTTATACTATGTTTTGCCCTTGCTATAGCTATTACCTTTCCTATATACTTTAGTATATTTTTGTATCCTTTCTATACATAGAATGTCTTTAATTATATTAGACAGCGTTGTGTATTGTTTCGTTAAACATTGCTATCCCTTCTATAGAAGATTAGCTAAGTCTTACCTAAAACAAGTACGTAATATTATTTATACATTCCCTTTTTACTTTAAAAAAGCAGCGTTAGCTCTTTCTTCTACGAATAGTAAATACTTAACGTCTAAAACCTATAGGAGAATCGTCTTATAATCTTAATAATTTCTTTATAAATATTAATAATAAGGATAACAACGATAACAACGATAACAAGGTAATAAACCTAACTTCCCTTCCTAGTGTTTTAAGGTTTACTAATAGAAACAGTACTAGTTTAGCTGCTACTCCCCCTATTATTATCCTACCTATTAATGCTTTTCCTCTTATTAATTTAAACGATAGTATACCCCTTCTTATAGCACCTCCTTTACTTAACGGAGACAATAAGGGTTTATCCTTTTCTTCTTCTTCTTCTCCTATACCTCTACCTCTACCTTTACTTCCTAGTCCCTTACTACCTCTTCCTTTAGGTCCTCTTCTACCTTTTATGCTATTTTTTAACATTAAGCTTAGCAAGGAAGGTATTCTTAATCCCCTTTAGTATTACAAATGCATAGGTTATGCTTATTAAAGGAATCTATAAAGTTTTGCTGCTTAGACTACTCCTCTTAGCATTAAATATTTTAATAAAGGATATATATAATATATATTTTACTAGCGCGGAAAGTGTCTATGTAACTAGGTATATGTCTACGTTTCTTTTACGTTTCTATGCTAACTTCCTTAGATTATAGCTATAATGTATAGCAACTATAATAATTTAACTAATTATATTTTATTTATATATACGTTATTTAATATAAGCGTTAATACTACGAATCTGCCTATTAACGTTTATAGATTTACTTAGACCTATAACGTTGCTATAGATCCTTGTTTTTTTAATGCTACTACCTTATTAATTTAGTTTAAAGCGCTTAGCAATCTAATAAAGTGCTTTAAGTAGGTATATAAGTAGCATACTTCTTATTAGCAGTAGATAGGTCCTCGTTGTTTACGTAATATAAGTAAATCGTTCTTTCTTTTATATTAATGCTTACTAACTTTTAGTCCTAAAAAATAAACATATATTTAGCTTATATTACGTCTAAGAGGATACTATAGAATGCCTTATTAAAGCTACTCCTGCCTTCTATAGTATATATTTAGTTCTTTTTTATAATATATTTACTAACTTTTTAGTAAACTACTGCTTAGATTGCTTATTAGCAATCTCTAATAGTTCCTTGTCTTAACTCTTTTAACGAAAATTTCGTTACCTTATTTAGCGCGTTTTCTTTGTTTTACGCTACCTTTTTAGAGGCGTTAGTTAACGAGCCTTAAGGTATAAGCCCCCTTAACGCTAACAATATAACCTAAGCTACTCTATTATAGCAAGCTTTTTACAACAATATAATACATAGTTATCCTATTAGTTAAAGGATCTTAGTTTTATAGTATTTATAGCATTTTTGCTTATCCTTTATTACTTCTTAGGATCTTCTTTTTGCTTTGCTTTTTTGCTTTTAGGTATTATTTTGCTTAGCATATTCGTTAAGGATTTAAGGTATATTTATATTGCTTTTAAATACTTACTTATTATACTTAGCAGGCTATCCTTTTTATTTAACTAAATAAAGCGTTTACTTCTTCTGCTTTTTATAATCTTTAATAGATTTAATTTCTTACTGTTTATTATTCTTTTTTAGTAGAAGCATTAGTAATAATTTATCTTTCTTGTTTATAGTCTTATTCTATAATTCTAGTAAGCTTATATAAAACATATTATATATATCTTTGTATAGTATTAGTATTACAAAACAATACGCTTACTTTCTAATCTTTTTTATTATCCTTAAAGGCTTAATGCGTTTTAGTATAAGCTTTATAGATTCTTTAGGGAATTAAAAGTTCTTTATAAACAATGCTATAAGATTTCTTATATTAAATTCTATTTCTTAATGCCGTTAATTAAAGTATTTCGCCTACTTTTTATATATAATCTTTTAATTTTTTTTTATTTTTTCTTAGGTTTCTTAAAGTCTTTTAATGCAGATTTTTATATCTAGGACCCCTTCTTAAGGAACGTTGTCCTTAACGTTAACATAAAAATCTAGCGAATACCTTATAAGGGCTTTAAAAGAAGAGATCTTTGTTGTCTCTAATTTAGCATTATTAGTAGCAAATTATACCGTTCTTAACAGTTTTAGCTAGTTTTTTTAATTTTTATTTATAAAGCATCTTAGGTACCGTTCTATAGTCTAGTTTATTTTCTCTGTTTATCTATTAGTTTAAGGATAAAAAGCTATCGAAAAACGTCTTTATACCCTTAAATAGTAACAAAGAGATAACTAAAATCTACTAGTAAACAAAGATCCTCTGTCTATTACTATACTATCTAGTAAACCTATATATTAGAGTTCTACCTTATTATAAAAAAGCTTTACTAGTTTAATAGTAGTAATATATAACGAAATCGTAAAATATAAAGCAAATTTTATAAAGCAGTTAATAATAACTAAAATTTTATTAACCTCTTTGTTTTAAAAAATAACTTTTAGTAGTCCTATAATAAAATCTATTATTAATTCTTTTATAGGTTATAATAGAATTAGTAGTAATTTAAGTTTGCTAAAAGGTTAATGCCTTTTTACTGTCTATCTTTAGCAAACTTAGCAATACTTAATGTATTCTTTAATATCTTGCTATATATTTTTCTAGAAGAATCTTCTAGATAGAAGCTTATTTGTCTTTGCTTTTGTAAAATAACCTACTAATAGATTATTATAGTATAGCTATAATAGCTCGTTTCGAAGGCAATTCTCGTTTAGAATTATTATTTTGCCTTTAAATAACAACAGATTATAATTAACGCTTTACTCGTTTAAAGCTTTTTGCTTTAATTGCTTAATCTTAGAATCTATATATTAATTGTCTTTAATAAGCTAAAGCAAGGAATTTTATACTAGTTTATACACGCTCTAATAAGTAAGCGATTCTTTCGCTTTATTCTAGGTAATTGCTTATATACATCTAGGTCTTTAATTAAATATCTTGTTATATATATCTATGTATTAACTATATAGAAACGTAAAGGAATTGTAACCTTTCTGTCTCTTTTCTAATACTACTTAGAGTTATCCTTATAGTTCTATAGAAAATTCTACTGTATTAGGACAATTTAACTTATAGTTAGGTCGTTTTAATAAACTATTTGCTAGATTTGTTTTTCTAGATTAATACTTAATAGTAAAATCGTATAGTATTAAAAACATATACTAACGAGCTTATTAACTACTAAGCTTAGATTGCTTTATAAAGCTCTAAAGATTTTAGTAGTTACTAAGAACCTTTACTAATTCGCAAGCTCCTTTAATATAATATCTCTAATGTTTAAATGCTTCTACTATAGCTAACATCTCTTAATTAGGAGTACTATAGTTTAATTCTAAACTATAAAATGCTCTTAAAAAGAATGCAACTAGATGCTATTTCTCCTATAAATCTAGTTAAGATAAAACAGCTACTAATATAAACCTTAACGCGTCTATCTTAATTCGTATTAGCTAATCTAGTTTATAGTGTTAAAGTAAAGGTATACATTAAAAAGCATTAATAAGGGCGTAAAACGCTTGTTTTTCTTTATTATTTAAACATACTTGTCCTAGTTTCTTGCTACCTACTAATCCTTAAAGCAACATATACAAAGGTCTTACTAATTTAGCATATTTTACAATAAACCTACAGTAAAAGTTATAGAATCCTAAGAATACTTAAATGTTATAATATAATATAAGTTCTTTCTAATTTTAGATTTCTTTAATATTTTTTTACGTTATTCTTAGTCCTTTATTTAAAATAATAAAGCTTAAAAAAGTAACTTCTTTTTTAAAAAATAAGCATTTGTTTAAATAAGCATAAAGCTTACTTTCTTAGAGCTTCTAAAGTACTTATCGCATATAGTTCGTATATTTTTCTTAAGTCTTAGAGAATATTAAAATATTATCTAAGTAAGTAATGCAAATAGTATTAAGTAAATTACTAAGTACTAAATAAATGTAATTTTAGAACGTAGTAGGCGTATTAGTTAATCCTATAGGAAGAACTATAAATTTGTAGTAACTGTATTGTATATAAAACGTAGTCTTCTATTTATTGCTTTCTTTTATACGTATTTAGTAATATATATCCTTAATATTAATTTTAGTAAACTATTAGCATCCTTAGATTTAATCTATTAATTTAGCAATAAGCAGTAATAGATATTAATTCTTAATCGTAACCTTGTTTAATCCTTAATAATCAACTACTAAGCGTAAGCTCTTATCTTTCTTTAGTATAAAAAGAATAGGTACTTTAGTAAAACTTTTAGATAGTCTAATGCGTTAGTTCGTAAGGTTTTCGTCTAAGTATTTTTAAAGTAACTCTAGTTTAGCTAGTAACAAAGGATAAATAGGTCTATATAGTAGATTTTCTCCTTCTATAAGATCGATTGTATAGTCTGTTCCTTTAATATATAGTAGGAAACAAGAATTCTTTATTAAAAAGACATTATTAAATGCCTTTAATTCTTTAGGTCTTTTCTATTTATTAGTATTAACCTTTTCTTTGTTTAAAAGTAGAATTAGGTCTAGATCTACTACGATTACTGCTATAGTTGCTTAAGATTTTTTTTTTTCTTTTTTAAATTATTAAACTAAAATTAAGGTAGTCTTTATAAAATCTTATTTAAACTACTAACTTTTATTATATAGATATAAGTAAATAAGTTTATCTTTTATTATCTTTATCGAAAGCAAAATAAGACTTAAATTTTCTCCTTTCTTAATACCTATACATTTGCGTATAATAGTATAAGATATTCCTCTTAAATCTATTAAGGTTATTAGTGTACTTTATACTCTAAAAGTATTAATTTTTCTTTGTAATATGTTATTAAGGTAAGGTGCTGTTTTGTTTAATTTTTTTAATCCTTGTTCTTACGTAAATCGAATACTAATTGCGTTTAATTTAGCTCTACTATTAAAATTAGCAGTTGTTCTTATATCCTTTGTCCTATATATAAAAACAAGCACGAAAAATCGTAAAGTAACCCTAAAGGATTAAGCTAAACTAAGGGTTATTAGTTTAACTTCTTCCTTTTTCCCTTTAAGTTATTACTCTTAGGTTTTTAAGGATATTAAGGTTAAAAGTAAAATTTGCTTTTATAGGTATAGTAAGTTAAAACCTTCTTATCTAGTTTAACTAGATTTCGTTAAAAAGTTGTCTTAGTATCTTTGTTACTTAACTGTACTTATTAATAAGCGCCTTATAGTTAACCTCTTCCTCTAAACCTATATCCTCCTTATAGCCTTTTTAATTACTTTTCGTAAAGATTTAGGTTTTTTCTCTTTCTTGCTATAGTATCCTAAAATTAAGTAGCAAAGGCAACTATTTCTTCCCTTTTTACTAGTAGGTATAGACCTTAGGTTAACATTTAATTCTTAAGCTTAGGTTATAGTTTAGTAAAGAAGAAAAGAGCCTTTTCCTTTTTATCCTTCTAAAGAAAGTTCTTTTCTAAAGAGTTTAAGTAGATATAAAAATCCCTTAAAGATTAATTGTTTTACTGTTTTATACTTTTAATTTAGCTTATAATTAATAGCTCTTAAATCTCTATATCTTAAAGTAGTATAGTAGTCTATGCTTTAAACTAGATCTAATTATTCTTTAATGTAAAGCGTACTTCTTCTTTAAGTTGTTTATTAAGGAAACGATCTTATCTTGCTTAATAATTAGCATCTATATAATCTAGAGCTAATAAGATCTTTTAAAAATCTTTTTAATATCTTCTCTTAGCCCCTTTAAATGCTCTTTATAGATCGTTAAGCTAATTATCTCGCTTATAGAATAAGGTATTTAAAGTAAACTTAGTAAATTTCTTTACTTTAATCTTATTATTATTTAATTTGTCCTTAAAATCCCTTTAATTTCCTTAAGTTATCTATGCTAACTGCTTATAAAGATTTTAAATTTGCTCTTTTAATTAGCGTATCTAGTTACGCAGGGAATTCTTAGGGTTATAAGACTCTCTTTGTCCTCTGCTAGTATAGGACAAAGAGTCTTAGCAGGTTTATAAACGAAATTCGCTACTAAAAGAAGATTCGCTACCTTCCTCTATAGCAATTAGATTAGTTAATATCGCTAAAGTTTCTTAATATAATTGTATATTTACTATTATAACTTTTTAGGTAATAATAGTAGAAGTCTTAGGATTTGTAACAATAAGGTAATGCACTAGGTTATTAAGTAAAACAGTTATAAAGGTATTGTATAATAATTATACAAAAAGGTAGGGGTCTTTATATACAAGAACTAAGACTTAGCCCGATTACGTTAGATGTAATCGGTCTAAGATATATGCTGTACTATACACGTAACCTCGGGTTAATCTAGTGTTAGTCGTTACATTATTTATATATATAAACTTAGCTTATACCTATGCTTTAGGCTAAGGCTTTAACTTTATAGCTGCTTATTACTTTATAAAAGCTTAGTACGTTTAGTGCTATAACATTAATTAAAGCACTTTGTCTACGCTATTATTTCTTACGTAGTATAGATCTAGACGCTACCCTAAGGACTGCTATAGCGCTTAAAGAGCAGTAGTAGATCTAGAGGGACTACTATATATAACGCTAAGTAGGCAAAGTCCTACTAGCAATACCTTATCTATTATAATTGCTTATTTAAAACGTTAAGCTTTTATAGGAGTCTTTTATAAAAGCTTCCTTAAGATTCCTATAAGCTATCTTACTAGCATACCTTATTATACCTCTTAATAGCTCCTAGGTTTATAGCATACTTATATTAAACGCTTTTATAACCTTAACTAATATTAAAGAGTTTAATAAGGATTAGCTAAATAACTTCTTTTTATATTAATACTATATTACCCTTTGCTCTATTAAAGATTTTAATATAAGAAAGGAATCCTATTATGCTTACATTGCTAAGCAGCAACCTACTAACGAGACTACTGCCTTAGAGACTACTACTGTAGAAACTATTGTAACTATAGAAAAGTTTACGTAGACTGTTACAACTGTAGAGGAGTTTACGTAGACTGTTACAACTGTAGAAGAGTTTACGTAAACTATTACAACTATAGAAGAGTCTACGTAAACTATTGTAACTATAAAGGAGTCTACGCCTACTCCTACTACAACTAGCAATAACAATAACAAAGACTAAGCAGATTTTATCTTTATTTATACGTTGTATAGCAAGGCTTATAACATTAACGCTTAACGTCTTAGTGTTTTAGCATATACTTAGTACGTTACTAATAAAAGTAAAAAGCAATGTCTTACTAAGTTTTAAGTATATCTCTCTTGCTTAAAGAATTTGCTTATTGCTTAATTCCTTAGACTAGAATTATATAATACCTTTTATAAGACTTATGCTAATGCTTACGTAAGCAATAAACCTTTTAGTAGTAATCTAAACGCTTTAGTACTTTCGTAGAAAGATAAAGGACTACTTAAGGCATAGTAAGCATAGCTTATCTTTTATAAAATTAAGCTTTATACCTAATATAAGTTACGCTAATTTAATTAAGCCTTTAGCTATAGGATTTATTAAACGTATTAAGCAAGAGATAAAAAACAATAACTTAATAAGCCTTTCTTCTTTAGTAAAGCTAATAGCTTTAACTTTAGCAATATACTAAAACATCTTCTAGAGCTATCTTAAGTAGAAAAGATACTTATTGCTTAGGTTTATGTATACGTTTAGGTATATTAATACTATAGTTAATAATATAAGTACTATAGTTATGTTATTAACTTTCTTTACGATGTTAAGAAGATATATACGTAGCTTCCTCTCTTGCCCCTTAAACTAGATATAATCCTTCTTAAGCTAGCAAATAAGACCTTACAGCTATATATAACACACTAGTTTAAACGCTAATTTTATATACGTTAAGAAGCTATTAGTTAATAGCTCTATTTCCTATATATAAATTACTTAAGCTACGTTAATATTAAGATTAATAAGGATTAACTTTCTTAACTGCCTATTAATAAAGATATATCTAAGCAGTTAATTACTTAGTATATAAAAGAAGATATTAAGATTAAGGACTTCTTGCCTAATAAGAAGATGCCTTATAAGGATAACTACAATAAAGCTACTATTCTTAACTTACTTATAAATTAAAATAATATAGATCTACTTTATAAGGTAATTATAAACTTAGCAGTTAACAACGCTAGTATCCTTATCTAGCCTTTCCTACGAATACTTAATATACAATTAACGCTAATTAATAAGTTTAATTGCTTATAGGCCCTGCTCTTACTTACCTTTCTATGTTTATACCTAATAAGCAAGGTAAACTTTATATAACCTTATATTAAAAGTATCTCTTATAAAGTATATATCTGCTTTACTATAAGGTAAGATAACAGCTAATTTGCTAAGCATCTACGTTTTTAATACGTTGCCTTTAATATACTAATATAGTAGTAAGTAAACATAAGAAGCTCCTTTTACGTAAACAAACCTAGCTATAATACTAAGCTTATAGATCTTAATAACTTAAGGGCTGCTTTTATAGATTAAATAGCTAAAGCTTAAGCACTCTTTAGCTTAGTTATAAGATATTCTTCTTCTTTAAATAGAATAAGTATCTTCTAGCTAAGTAAGCGCAAAGGACTTAAGGCTATAATTTACGTACTTAGCTGCCTTAGCGCCTTCCTTACGTTTTCTGCTACTAATATACACTAGCATAGCTTACAATACCTTATACTAAAATACAAGGAGTAGTTATAAGCCTTTTATTAAGCTTAAGCTAAGATTACAATATAAAACCTCTAAAACAATCTTTATATTATAGCTTATTACTTCTACTATTAGTTTAAAACGTTTCTTAAAATAGTCCTTAAGCTTAAATTTAGTATTATAAAGTATTAGTTCTACTTTAAGTAGTAAAACTAAAGAAGTACTTACGTTTATAGTTTGTTTTAGTTTAAAGACAGCTCCCCTTTTAATCCTACTAATCTTTAGGCTTACTAACGCTTTAAGCAATACTAAAGCATATTTATATTAGTATATAATCTTTCCTTAAAAGCTTTTATTACTTATAAAAGTAATCCCTTAATACTCTTAATCTTAGCATTACTACTCTTTAAAAAGCTTATAACAATTATTAACTATATATAGAAGCATAAATGCTCTAATAGGTACTGCCTTTAATAACGCTAGCTTAGTAAGGATTACCTTACCGATTACAAGCTATACTACTTTTACTTCCCTTAAGCTTTACATAAAAGTAGATTTATAACTTAGCAGCTTAACCTACTTTACTATATGTTTAATAAAAAGAAGAACAATTCCTTTCTTAATAACTATAACTATTTTATAGCACTTAGATAAAAGGCTAACTATAATATCTTGCTTTATACTAGCATTTAAGCTATTCTTATATATATTATAAAGTACGCTAATAAAAGCAAGAAAAAAAGCAAGTTATTTTATAATGCTATAAAGGCTATTCTTCTTTATATAAGCAGCGCTTAGCCCTTAGTAAGCTTCGTTATAAAGTTTATAAATAAGCTTATAACTATATAAGATTAGTTAGTAATAAAGATATCTTATTGTCTTATAAAGCTACCCTTTGCTAAATACTTATAAGTTTACCTTAATATAGATTATTAACTAGCTTTAGACTAAGTTTAAAGGTAAAGGGTTAATACTTAAGGCGTTCGCTCTACTTGTTTAAAATATATAAAATACCTTAAACAATCCTCTAAGTAAGCTAATTTCTTATACTTTAACGCGCTTACAATAATAAATATAAGCTATGCTACATAGCGCTTATTTCTTTGCGCTAAAGACTAAGTAATTAACTACTATCTTTGCTATAAGTTTAATCTAAAGGAGGACTTATATAAGCAATACTATTACGTAAAGTTAATGCTTTATTACTTATATTAAAGCAAAGAGGATCTATTAGTAGTTAAAGGGGTAGTATTTAAGTCCTTTGCTAAGGCTTTTAAGAAGTACTAAGACGTTTATAGCATAGATTATCCTAATAATTACTATAGTAACCTTCCTTTCCTCTTTAAAAACAACTTTAAGGCTAAAGATATCCTTAAAAAGGATGCTTTAATAAGCTCTTAGCAAGAAATAGCTTAGATAAGGCTTCTAAGGGATCTTAAGACTAAGGACGTTAACCTTTTAGCAAATTAAGATCTTAACTTAGCGTATAACTAGCGCCTTTACGTTAAGCAGTATCTTAACCTTCTTAAATCGCAAAAGAAGTATTAGAAGGTTAAGAAGGCTAAGTATATAGCAACTACATTTACTCTTATATTAAAAAATAAGTATAGCTATCTAAATCCTAAGCAGCGTTTAGTATATTTGCTTTTCGTTTAGCATTTAAAGCAGTTACTTAAGCTAAATAATTAAGATCTTAAGCCCTTTTAAGTTTAAGTTAATAAGCTAAGAAGGACTAATAAGTCCTTCTTAATTAAGGCAATCTCGTTAAAGCTTAAGGAGATATATAGTATACGTACTAGCAAAGACAAAGACTTAGTTGTTTAAAGTACTCTTACTAGTGTTGCTATAAATAGCATTAAAGGTATTACTCTTTACGTGCTACTATGTTTCTTAATCTTAAAGGGCACTAAAGGGAAGTTACTACTACTTTTTACCGTAAAGTCCTTAAACCTCTAAAACAAGCTCTACTATATACGCTATCTTATTATTAATAAGAAATTAATAATTAAGTTATAGACTATAAGGAACATTAATACGTAACTTTAGTAGATCTTCTTAAATCGCTAAGATTAATACTTTAGTAGTCTTAGTATTCTTTTACTTAAAGACTTCTATTAACTCCCCCTTATAATAAAAAAACCTCTTTTTTCTTAAAAGCATTTATTAAACGTAACTAAGCTATTTAGCCTTAACGTATATTAGTTATTTAATATAACTATTAAACTAAAGTAAGTTATTTATTAGCAAAGGAATAATTAAGCCCTTTTTTAACTTACTCTTTAAGGTCTTTAACTTAATTAGCTAACTATTAAAGGCTAAGAGCTTCTTTGTATATAAGTATAGTTAAAACTATCTCTCGCTAAGGTTACCTTATTTAATAAAGCTATTTATATTTATCCTATAAATACGTAGGTTAATAAATATAACCTAAGGTATATAGAAAGTCTTTAATAGCTATGCATTTACGTTAAAGCAGAGAATACTAGCTACGATGCTTATATAGTTAAGGCTAGTACTATTAGTAACTTATATTAGTTGCTTTATTTATATATAAGCGCTTAAGTAATACTCCTTAAGAACCTCTAGACTATAGTTAGTCTTATTAATAAGGTAATTAGCAAGGTCTATAACATTTCTTAAGACTTTAACGTTAAGGATCTTTGCTTACTATCGCTAAAGGTTATCCTTGTTTAATTTAATCGCTATAGCAGTCCCTCTTATTTCTAAGATCTAGATTTAGCAAAGGTTATCCTAATATTCTAATTAACAAAAGACTTTATAAAGCATAACTTTCTTTATACTTATACTTAATTTCTACTTATAATAGCGTTTAGTATTATAGTATATAAGTTTTAAGGAGCAACTTTTAAAAAAGTAGTAGTAAATCTTTTATATTATAACTTCTTGCTAAGTCTAAGCTATATAATAGTATTATAAGTAAAGACTCTTTAAAGCATTATATTTAATGCTACTTTTAATCTTTAGGATATATAATATGCTACTTAAAGCAAAGGGGATATACGCGCTATAGATTAAGAACGCTACGCTATATAGAAAATAAAACTTACTTAATATATATAATTTATAGAACAATAGATACTTAGTTTAGTTAAAACTTTTACTACTTCTTTTACGCTTAAAATTAGCTACACTAGTCCTTTATATACTATATAAAGCAGAACTACGCCTTTACCCCTTTAAAGGCAAAGATAAGAAGCGTAGTACTACCTTTAGGACTAGCCTTGCTTTTAATATAGCTTCTAAGAACGCCCTTACCTTTAATACTACTTTTAGCTCTATTCCTACTTCTATAAAAACTACTTCCTAGAATACGCCTACCTTTTATATAGCTTCTAATACTACTTTTATCTTTAGTACTACTTTTATTTCTAGCGCCTCCTCTATCTTTAGCGCTGTCTTTACCTTTATTCTTAGTCCTATAGAGACTACCTCTATAGAAACTGCTTTTATCTTTAGCACTACCTCTATCTCTAGCGTTATCTCTACCTCTATTCTTAGTTTTATAAAAGCTACTTTTAAAAAGACTGCTTTTATCTTTAGCGCTGCTTTTATCTTTAGCGCTGTTTTTATTTTTACTGCTGCTTTTAAAAAAACTACTTTTATAAAGACTACCTCTATAGAAACTACCTCTAAAAAGACCGCTTTTAAAGAAACTGCTTCTATCTTTAGCGCTACTTCTATCTTTAGCGCTATCTCTACCTTTATTCCTACTCTTATAAAGACTACCTTTATAGAAACTGCTTTTATCTTTAGCGCTGCTTTTATCTTTAGCGCTGTTTTTATTTCTACTACTGCTCTTAAAGAAACTACCTTTATAAAAACTACCTTTATAAAGACTACTTCTATAAAGACTACTTTTATAAAAACTACTGTTTCTATCTCTACTGCTGTCTCTATCTCTACTCCTTAAGCTACCTAATCCTTAGCAACTCCTCCTTTAACTAGTATAAGTACTACCTTTAGTACCTTAGCTAGCTTTAGCAAGCTAAGCACCTATACCTTAGCTACCTACAGCAAGTTAAACTACTGTACCTTAGCTAGCTCTAGCTAGCTAGACTACTATACCTTAGCTAGCTGTAGCGGGCTAAACTACTGCAGCTTAGCTAGCTTTAGCTAGCTAAACTACCGCAGCTTAGCTAGCTCTTGTAGCTTAGCTAGCTCTAGCCGGCTAGACTACTGTACCTTAGCTAGCTGCAGCGGGCTAAACTACTATACCTTAGCTAGCTATAGCGGGCTAAACTACTACACCTTAGCTAGCTCTTATAGCTTAGCTAGCTCTAGCTGGCTAGACTACCGCACCTTAGCTAGCTATAGCAGGCTAAACTACTGTACCTTAGCTAGCTCTTAGGACTTAGGTACCTACAGTAGGTTAGACTACTATACCTTAGCTAGCTTCTGTAGCTTAGCTAGCTCTAGCTAGCTAGACTACTGTACCTTAGCTAGCTGCAGCGGGCTAAACTACCGTACCTTAGCTAGCTCCTATAGCTTAGCTAGCTTTAGCTAGCTAGACTACCGTACCTTAGCTAGCTCCTAGGACTTAGGCACCTACGGCGGGTTAGACTACTGTACCTTAGCTAGCTGCTAGGACTTAGCTAGCTATAGCGGGCTAAACTACTATACCTTAGCTAACTCCTGCAGCTTAGCTAGCTCTAGCGGG
>NIGD01000003.1:911498-928447 GCA_003055185.1 Escovopsis sp. TC
ACCTTAGCTAGCTCCTGTAGCTTAGCTAGCTCTAGCTAGCTAGACTACTGTACCTTAGCTAGCTCCTAGGACTTAGGCACCTACGGCGGGTTAGACTACTGTACCTTAGCTAGCTACTAGGACTTAGCTAGCTATAGCAGGCTAAACTACTGTACCTTAAATAGCTCTTAGGACTTAGGTACCTACAGTAGGTTAGACTACTATACCTTAGCTAGCTACAGTAGGTTAGACTACTGTACCTTAGCTAGCTACGGCTAGCTAGACTACTATACCTTAGCTAGCTATAGCAGGTTAGACTACTGTACCTTAGCTAGCTGCTAAGACTTAGCCTAGATAGTAAACATTATAAAGGCTAGGCATAGCAATATATCTTAGGTAACGCTGCTTTTGCTTAATCTTAATAAATAGTAAATCTGCCTTTGCTTACGCTGCTTAAAGGTTTATAAGTTTAATGCTTTAATAAGCTTATTAGATTTTTAACTTACCTATAAATTGCTAGCTGTAAGATGCTATAGAATTACATTAGTCTTATTCTTTTAAACAAAAAGGCTACTATTATGTTAGTAACTTTAACAATATATAAGAAGCTTATAAGCTACTTATATATTACTATATACCCTTCTTTTTACGTAAGCAAGACAGCGTATTGCCCTTAAGGTATCGCTTTGCTTAACGTAACCGTTAAAATTAGTTATTTTACGCTTAGCAAATTGTATAAAGCATAGGATATATAGGTAAAGAAGTATAAGGCTTAACTATGTTTACGTAGGTTAGGTTAATGCCTTTTAATTCTTTTATAAAGAGTAAGGCATTGTATTAGTTAAGGATTGTATTAGTTAAGGATTGTATTAGTTAAGGCTTTAAACTTAATAAGAAGCAAAGGTATAAAGAATATAATAAGATATCTTAAGGAGTAGACTAAGGAGAAAGGTAAGGCTAGTATTTGTGCTTTCTTTTATAGCTTTGTTTAAGGCTAAGGACATAAGAATACGTTTACTACTAGTAGGTAGCTAGATTTAGTATAGCCTTAAAGGCATTAAGCTAAGGGCTTTAGTATTATACTAAGCTGCTATAAAAGAAGAAATTATAACAAAGGGAAAGTAAGGCTACCTTAGTAGATAAGTGTAATAATATACGCGTATCTTTTCCTTTGTTAAACGTATATAAGTTATACGTATACGCCTAAAATAGATTTAATTAGTACGTATATAAAAGAAGAGGTATTAGTCTATAGGTACAAAAGGTATACCTTATATTATAAATAATATCTACGATAGCTTTTCTTATAAAAAGAAAGATAAGAGAAGTAACGCTTTTAGATAAGTCTTAATAAAATATAGATCTTATAATTTAATACTTACTATGTTTTAACGCTTACTATAATTTAATACTTGCTATAATTTAATACTTACTATAATTTAATACTTGCTATAATTTAATACTTATTATAATTTAATACTTACTATAAGGACCTTAACCTATAAAGATCCTTTTATATATATAAATCTATTAACTGCTTATATAGCTTTTTACTATTAAGGCAATAATAGATCGCGTCTTACTTAACAAAGACTAAACAGTACAATAACTAAGTAAGCTTAGGCGCTCTAATTGTAACGTTAGTTTAAGCTTGCTTCTTACCCTTTGCCTTACTTTTAAGCATAAACTATATCTAATAACTAAGTAAGCTAAGATTTATAAGCTTCTATAGCTAAGTAAATACAATAAATATTTATCTAGCTTATAAGCTAGATATTATACCTTCTTTTTCTTTATAAAGCTAGGTAGACTATACCTTATAAAAGTAATACTCCTTTATAAAATATAAAGCTAAGCTTATTGCTAAGCTAAAGGCGTATAATAACTAAGCAGGCTTAAGCAATTGCTTTAGCATATAAACGCTATGCTTAGCTATTATAAGACTAAAGGCGTTTAATAGCTAAGCATAGACTAAGCTATATATAAGCTATATATAGTAATTTAAAATCTTTTAAAGAAGGTTGCTATTTACTAAGGATTAGTATCTTAATCTTAATTAAAAAAGAATAAATACTTACTATTATTAATACCTTTGCTAATAGATTAGCTAAGAGCTAAGACACTATGCTTAATATAAGATACTAAGAAGCAAGCTTTAAGGCGTCTTAGCTTTTAGCAATTAAGGTCTTTATAAGCCTTTGTCTTAATGTCTTTAAAACTGCTTTAAATACCTATAAGGACCTTAACACTTAAGAAACCCTAAAGACTAGCTTTAAAGGCTTTAACTACGTACTATAAAAGGAAGTAAACAAAGACTAGCTTTATAGTAAAAAAAGTACTTAGATCCTATAAAGAGCTTAAGGCTAATAAAGAAAGCACTTAAACCTTATAAAGAGCTTAAGGCTAATAAAAAAAGCACTTAAACCCTATAAAGAGCCTAAGGCTAATAAATACGCAGCTAACGATGCTATACTTAAAGAAAAGATAGAAGAAGAAGAAAAGGAAAAAGAAAAAGAAAAAGGCAAAGGCAAAGGCAAGGGCAAAGGCAAAGGCAAGGGCAAGGGCAAGAGGTAGGTAGCATAACGCGTAGCCCTAGGCTAATGCAAGCTTCTAATTAGCTAACTTAGCTAAATCTAAGGGTAGAAAGAGCGCCTAAGGGCTATAATAAGGGCTATAATAAATTATTAAGAAGGTACGTACTATACTAAAGGCAAAGCATAAGAGCGTAAAGCAAGAGATTATTATATTACGCCTTTACTTAAAGCATCGTAAAAAGGCGCGCTTAACGCCCTTACTTAAAGCATCGCAAGAAGGCGCGCTTAACGCCTTTATATAAAGCGTTGCGCTTAACGTAAGGTTAAGGCTCTTACGTAAGCTTACATATAATTCTCTATGTAATAATAGCCTTAGGATTATATAAGTCTACGTCTTTTATACTAATGCCTAAGGCAGCATTTCGTAGCAGTAAAGGCTTTGCTTACGACTTTTGCCGCGCTGCATGGCGCGTTAATCTCTTGTAGTAGGTACAGGGATATATTGGATACATCCTGTTTTCATTCCCGAGCATTGCATGGCCATCGTCAAGCTTCCTGAGGATCCCGTGCGGGATCCATTTGGTCCAGTACTCGTAAGGGATCCAGACAACGAGTGCGAATACATGTACTCCGTACGGAGAACTTCATGTTACCAGCACGAATTGGGAGGTCCCGTTGGGAGATTGTGGGGCCCAAATCACTGACGTCGAGTCAGGCCCGCAACCGCCAGGTACAAGCTCGGCAGCGGCAGCAGCCACGGCAGCCACGGCAGCCACGGGTACCTTCAAGTCGCTCGCCTAACACGAGGGCCCCGGCCGCACAGGCCACAACTTGTACCTCTCGTTTTCCCTCTGCCATCTGCGCCTCCATTAGCAGCCAAAAGCCCGCTTCTCTCTCTTAAAAATAGCTAGAATGCGGGTTAATTAAAGGAGGGAAAACCCCTTAAGCTATACAAGACTAGCTACTAAGAATATTACTATGCCTACTTACTATATTATTAGGCTATAGTTCCCCCGATCTAAAGCCTAGCTTAACAGCGCTAAAAGGCGCTATAAGTAGCGCTAACTTTAGCGTAGGCTCGTCTAAGATATATAATGCTATCTGTAATACGTAATATAGCCCTATAAGCTGCTTCTTACCTTTCTTTTCTCCTTTGTCTCTGCTTTAAGGAGTTAAGTACTAGTTCCTTATATCCTATTAGTTCTCTTATAGCAGCGCTAACTAAGGCTTATAATATATAAAAGGCTTTAGGTTGTTAATATATACCTTCCTTTACATACTATTCCTATAGAAGGTTTTTATAAGGTAGGTAGATAAAGAAACTTGTTTAACGACCTTTAATAGCTATCCCTATAATTGCTTAAACTTGCTGTAAAGCTTCTTTATTTTATCTAGCTTCTCCTACGCTAGCGAGCCTACCTATAGCTACTATAGCAGCTCTTATCTAGCTGCTACTGCTGCTTTCTTTGTTCTCCTTTTAATAACTGCTTCTTTTATCTCGTTCCTCTTATTTACTAGGTCTAGCCTTAATTCCCTTGTCCCTTTTTACTGCCCTATCCCCTCTGCCTACTTTTTGTTTAGCTCTATATATCTGTCTTTATCTATCTCTACTTTTACCCCTTTATAGTAAAAAAATAAGTTAAACCTTAGTATTACTATACTTAGTAAGGTCCTTAAGGTAAGCACTTACTATAAGTTTAAGAGGTTAACGATATATAGTAATACTAAGTCTTAGTTCTTAATAGCCTCCCCCTTTCTTTTTACTACCTATTTTATTAGCTAGTCCTTAAGGAGGTAGATATACCTCTTAGCTAGACTTATTAAAGATAAGTATAAGACTAGCTTATAGATTAGTTAAGTACTATATTTCTTTGCTGCTGCTATAACTAAGGCGTTATAAAAATAAGACCTATTGTTATAGTATATCTTCTATAGCTAACTAAAGATTATCCTTAGGCGCTTTGTCTAGATCCTTACTACTTCTTCCTTAGTTACCTTACTATAAGGCGCTATAAAAGAAAAGTAAGTTAAGTAATCTATAACAATAAAAATATACTTATTACTAAAGTAAGATATTAAGCAGATAAGCTTAGTAAAGTCTATAGCTACTATCTTTTACGTATTACTAATGTTGCTAACTACCTTGCTTTTTAATTTTAAGATCCTTAAGGCTACCTTTTAGTACACTAAGTAAGATTAGCAGTAAGCCTTAACGTCTATTAATCTAAACAGCTAGTACTACTTCCCTTTTAAGCTTATTATCGTTATAGCTACTATAAAGTAGCTAGTTACGTTATAGGCGTCCTATAAGGCCTTTAGGACTTCCTTAGGCAAGATATATCTAGCTAAGGCTAGGTTTACCTCTACGTAATAGAGGTTACTATCTACGATTTAGTACCTTAGAGCTCTCCTTCTTGCTGTCTTCTACTAAGTCTTTAAAAGGTAGCTATAACCTTATAGTAAGCACTAGATAACCTTTTTGTACTATGCTAACGTTAAAGTCTTTTAAAAGAAAGTTTTTAGCTATAGAATATATAAAAGGTTTATAGGCCTTTTTAGTAAGATAAGTGCTAGTATAAGGACTATTATTATATTAATAACAAATATTATACTAAGCTTTAGCCCTATTAATCTAAGCTTTAATTAGTAATTAATAGGCCTTAGCTTGTCCCTTAACCCCTTTAGTAGGCGTAACAGGCTATTAGTAACCTATATAACCTTAGTTATGTTTAGTTAGTAGATATACTTAACGTAGAATTCCTATAAGATATTAATCTACTATGCAACTTTACTATACACTTCCCTAAGGTTTGCTATTAAGTTTACGATGCCCTTATAGTTAGTATATACCTTAATAAGGTAAAAGGAGTAAAGGACTAGCTATTAATACTCCTTAAAGGCTTATACAATTGCTAACATTTCTTTTTTAAGCATTAAGTACTATTGTTTACTGTTTTAAAGTTTAAAAAACATTTATATAATAATTTTTGCTAACCTTTAATTCTTATTATTAATAGACGCGCTTATAGGTAGCCCTTTAAGCTAGATTAAAACTGCCTTAGTGCTTATGTTAAATATATCTATTGCTAAGTAGAATTATACGTTAGATTTTGCCTTAAATATTACGTTTTCTTATATAGCTATATATAAATTTGTTAAAGCTTCTTAAGCCTTATAAGTTTAAGTTATAGCTAATAGGTCCTATAGAATAGCTATTATTTATACTAACTTACATCTAGACAAGGTAGCCTTTAGCACCTCCTTAAAGAAGACGCCCTTAAGTATATTAACTAAGTCTACCTTCCTTAAGATAAACTTCTATAGGAACGAGGTAAAGTAAATAAGGGCTTAAAGCTTATTCTACGACCTAGGAGGAGTATTAAGGAAGTAATTAGTAATATAAAGGAACTTTTGCTAGTATTTTAGGCTTAGCTAAATGTAGCCTTTCTTTACTAAGAAGCTTACTAACTTAATAAAAAGCATAAAAAGCTTTATCTTTTTCTTTAATAAACTAATCTAAGACTACTTAACGTAAAGGAAGTACTATGTTTAAAGGGCTTAGAAGTAACCTTTAAAGTCCTTTAAGGCTAGGTTATAGTTATTAACGTATAAGAAGATAGATAACCTTAGCTCTTTATAGTAGCTTAGTACTATAGGGAACTTATATCCTAGGTACTATAAGTAACTAAACGCAATATCTCTTAGACGCGTATACGTAGCTAAGGCCTTATACAATCCTTAGGCTATGTTAGTGTACTACTATAAGCTATTAAGGCTAGTAAAGGTAGTCTTATACTAGTTTAGCAGGTAGATAGGTATACTTTAGAAGCTATTAGATATATCTAATTAAAAGAAGACTTATAGCTACCTATACTATATAAAGTCTAGATTAGCCTTAAGGTTATAACATAGGTAGGCGTACTTTTTTATAATAGCGTTAATAGGCTAGTAGTTGTAAACGATCTAGAAAGTTAAGGGCGCTGCCTTCTATAGGCTTTTTAGCTAGGCTAGGGGGCCTAGCTCTTAAGGGATAAATAAGGTATTAGCGATAAAGATAGAGTATGCTTCTTATTCTAAGACTATACGCTTAATTACTTTAGCAGCTATTATTAGTAATAAAATAAGATTCTAGAATTCTTTTTCTTTTCTACTGTATTATATTTAGCTTATCGATAAGGAGGTTGCTCCTTTAATAAAAAGGATATAGTAAACGACTAAGTTAGTTGTTTTAAGGTTAGTAAGTATGTTTATAAAGTAGTCCTTATAAATATAGTAGAGTCTTTTAACGCGCTTACGTTGCTTATTAGTCTTAGCTATGCTTCTAATCTTAATTAATAATAAAGCGAACTATTCTTTAACGACCTAGATTAAGGCGTTAAACAGGGCCTTTAGCGGCTATAGTCTTCTAGCTAGCAAGGGATTAGCTATATACCCTTAGGACTCCTTAGCTATAGCAGCGTAGCACTTGCTTAATTCCCCTTTCTTATACTTAATGTTTAAGTTAAATAAGTAGCTTCTTTTAAAAATCTTAAACAAACTTAGTAGCAATAATATACCTGCTTCTATAGCTTTTAATTCTAGTCCTAAGACCCTTATAGTAAGGCATACCGCTAAATCGCTGCTTAAGTTATCTACCTAAATATAGTTTTAATTATATTTATTGTAAATATTAGCATTAACGCTTAGCCTTAGTTCTTTAGCTTGTTAACGGTTAATTTAACTTTAAAGAAGTTTATTATAACTATTAAGATAAATAGAAGCGTAACGTCTAAAAAAGGTTTAACCCTTTAGCTTATTAAGTTGCTGCTTATGTTAGTTAAAGGTAATACTTATAAAGATTAGTTTTCTAACTTAGCAAAAGCAGCTCCTACGCTTTTAGCCTTATATATAATCTTAGTTAGCTCCCTAAGCGCTTTCTTAACCTTAATTAAAATCTCTTAGTTATCTTCTATAAATACTACCTCCTTATTATTGTTAAGCATCTATAAAAGCTATAGACAAAGGGGTTGCTAAGCAGGGTTAAAAGCAAAGCAGTTAAGGGCTAGGAAGATTAGTAAGGTTTAGGTAACTTTACTAACCTTAGTAACCTTAAGGGTCTTTTTAACATAGTTCTCCTTAGCTTATATCTGTTAAAGCTAGGTTTAGCTAAGTAAGACGTCTTAGTTGTTATAGTTGCTTATAACATAGGCCTTAACAGTAATAAAGATCTTAGCTATAATAACCTAAACGTATATATACTAGTCTACTATATATACTTTATTGTTAACTAAACGAATAATACTTAGCTTAACTAGCTAGATCTAAGGGATCTTATGCCTTAAGGCAAACCTAGCGTTAATTAGGTCTACTATAGACCTACTATTAATTATAATAGCTAAACATTAATAGCTATTAAAGTACCCTTTAATAAATCCTAAGGTAAAAGCTATAGCCTCTGCCTTTATAGCAGTGTTAATATAGTCCTTCTAAGGAAAGAGCAAAGCAAGATCTTCCTTTAAAAAGATATCTTAAAAAGAAGCAATAAGATTAGCAACTGCCTTTTGCTCCTTTGCTATCTTAAGTTTATAGTAGCATTGTATTAAGCAAGACAGCTAGGTACGTATAGCTAAGGAGATCTAAAGCAACTATAGGATTAATAATATTACTAAAGTGTCTTTTAAGCGTTCCTTAATCTTAAATAAAAGCAAGTTATATTCCTTAATAGCATAGATTTTCTTTAACTTATACTACTGTTTCTTCTTCCCCTTAGCTATAAGCTTAGTAGACAGCTTAGCTAATAAGCTACCTATGTAAAGTAGTAAGGTAAGCAATAAGCGTTTAAATTGCTCCTTAGTTAAGACCTTAGGGACTATAGGGTTAAGGGCCGTTGTAACTAAGGAAGTAAGCAGTAAAGAAAGTAAGTTAGTTAAGGTCTAGTCTACTATATTAAATAAGATCTTTTTACTAGCTAGCTTATTAATTAAGCTATTTTATAACTTCTTCTTTAATACTTGCTTTAGGCAATAGAGTCTAAGGCCTAGGACTTTCCCCTTTCTACGCTAGGTCTAGGGCTAAGCAGCGCTAAAGTTCTATTCGTCTACCTTACCTTTAAACGTAACTAGTTTATTATAAGCAACGTCTACCTAAAAGGCAAGCTTATCTAGGGTAAGGGCAATAGCTATATACCTAAAGGGGGGTCGTTGCTTAGACAGATCCTTTGCCTAAACAAAGTTAATAAGCATAGCTATCCCCTAGGATAACGTAAGCTATCTAGCCTTTTATATTTTAGTACTATTCTTAAACTATTAAGCTTTCTTCTCCTTAGCTTTAGCATAGTTATAGTTGTTTCTTAGTAAGCAGTTATATCTTATATATCCTTAGTTGCTATAGTAAAAGCAGAGCTAGAAGTTTAAGTTAAAAGGGAAGTAGCTTATGTTCTTAAGGGCTAAGGAGATTAAGCAAAAAGCAAAGACATAGGCATTTTAAGTAGCAATAGACTACTATATTAGATTTATACGCTAAACAGCAAAAGCATTAGATTCGTTAAAGCAGTAAAATATCTTTGTTATAACAGTAATTAAGTCCTTTGTTTTGCTTTTGTTTTTGTTATTGTAAATTATTAGCTCTAAGGCATATTAGCAGTAAGCCTATAGGGTATTAGTAAGATCGTTTAGCAATATGCTTTAAGTAAACTTATTCTTTTACTTCTTAACTATAAAGAAGCAGTTAGTAATACGCTCTTATAATTAAAAGTTAGCTTCTTTGTTAATTATATTAGCAATAAAGTAGGTTAAGAGGATTTAGCGGGAAGCTATTAAGGTTTAATAGTAAAGCTTCTTAAGTTGCTTAACGTAGTAAGCAAAGGGCTCCCCTTTCTTTTTTTTAAAGGTATATACCTAGGTAAGAACGTTTCTTTTAATAGCTTAGTTAGTTACGTTAAACTCCTTATAAAAGCTACGCTAAATAACTTCTTAGTTTACCTACTTATTAGCGTTTAACTTGTTAAACTAGGTCTTAGTACGTCTATAGAGTCCCTTTTAGAAGATTTAATAGAGGACTATTAACTTGCTTTTTTTAAAGACTTATAGTACTATAACAATTATAAAGCAGTGCTTAAGATAGTTCTACAGGGTACTATTGCCTAGGCAGCTTAAAAAGGACCTTTTACCTAAGGGGAAGGACGTTATAACATAGTATAGTTCTAAGGAAAGTTTAAGGTTTATTTTAATAACTAAACTATTAGCAACTAAATTTAAGCAAACCTTTAGTATAAAGGTCTTTATTAAAGTAAGTTTCTTTAGCTTAAGGTTAAGGGACGAACTAGCTAATAGTAAAAAGGGATAGGAATAAAACCTTTATAAAAGGCTAGTGTTTTTTAAGCAGTATAGCAGTAAGAAGCAATAGAATTTAAGTAGCTAAGGGACTAGTAAGGTTAAGCTATAGGATTGTACGCTAGTATAGCTATTATAAACGGTTACAGCGTAAGCTATTAGCGATAGTAGGAAAAAGAAAAAAAACGTAAAGGAAAGCGCCTAAGGGGGAAGTTAAACTTAAGGAGATTTTAAGATAATTAAAGGAAGAAGGGCATCTCTATAACCTAAAAAGCAATAGGCTTAGGCTTTAAGAAGGGGGTTTAAAGAAAGGTACTTTACAAAGGGGCTAGCTAAAGGCGTCTAGGCCCCTTTTTCGCAAAGCTCTTTCCCTATTAAGGCTACGCCTTCTAGGTCAAGACCCTTTAGTTAAGAAGGTACAAAGGGTAGTATAGCAAAAAGGCTTCTAATTAGTAAGGCTTAGTTAGCTACCGTAAAGGTTCTTGCTATCGTTGCTCTTAAGCTTAGAATGTTCTTATATTTAAGTAGTAGTCTTAGGTTAATTAGGTACTAGATAATAGTAGTTTATAATAATGTTATAATGTTATAGTTTTGCGGTAGCAGTAGTATATTAGAGCGTTATAAAGCTTTTTATAGTAATATTCCCTTTTTTTTAGTAAACTATAGCCTATAACAGCTTTAGCTGCTCTAATAACTGTAGTTGCTAACTAAGGTTATAACGTAAACCGTAGCCTAATATAACTATAGCTATAGGCTTGCTATAGTAAACTGTACTTAAAGCTACAGCTTAACTGCCTAGAACCTTAGCTCTAAGACTAACCTTAGTTAGCGATGTACTTTATAAAGGGGGTATTATAGCTTACGCTTACGCTATAGAGAGCGGTCTCGTTGTTGTTAGTTACTAAGTAAGGCGAATTAGGGGTTATTTTCTATTGTTGTAATACAAGAGCCCTATCTAAATAGTAAGACAAGCACTCCCTATAGCTTATACTATTAAAAATAGCTAGAATATAGGTTAATTAAAGGAGGGAAAACCCCTTAAGCTATACAAGACTAGCTACTAAGAATATTACTACGCCCGCTTACTACATTATCGGGCTATAGTTCCCCCGATCCGAAGCCCGGCCTAACACTCTCTCTTAATCTCTCTCTCTCTCTCTCTCTGTGTGTGTGTGCGCTTTTGCCTCGACCCCCCAAAATCGTCACAATTTTTTTCTTCCCTCCTCTGCCTCTTCCTCCTCCTCCCCCCTCCACCTCGTTGCTTCTCCCCCCTCGCACATCCTCCCACGCATATCCACACGCACATACGGAGTACTCGTACGAGCACGAGTACCAGTATCAATCCATCCCGATCCACACGCACACGCACAATCCATCCATCGAGCAACGTCTTGCAATCCATCGAACGCCTCGACTCCCCTGCACTCGCTGTCGCCCGCCCCCACCTGGTTTTTTTTCTCTCTGCCTCTCCCCTCCTCCCCTTCCCTCCTCACACTTCTCGTCTTCCCCCGCCTCATCAAGGGTCCAGGTCTCCTGCGAGAACCTCATTCAGCTGCAAAAGCCGCCCTCTAGTAGCCTGGAAGCTCATCAGCCTCCCACCGCCTGCTTCTTCATCGCAGCCTGCGTCGCTCTCCTCCCATTCTCCCCGCCTCCACTCCATCATCTCCTCCATCCTTTCCTTCGACCATCTCCATCCTCCCCCACCACGCGCATCTGACGTCGTCCGTCGTCCGTCGTCGTCGTCTCGTTTGTCATCAACCGTTGCGGCAACAGACCCCTGCCGGCTTCTTCCGCTACGCCCCTCATCGTCTGGTTCTGAAAGCGTCAAGCGCTCTCCACCCCGTCTTCCCACCCTCTTCTCCTTCTGACAACCATCTTCTCTTTTTTTCCCCCCTCCCTCCTACTTCTCCTCTTCTCCTCTTCCCCTCTTCCCCTCTTCTCCTGTTTCTTCCCCTCATTCTTCTCCATCGCCTTCCTCTCCTCTACTACCACCCTTCTCTTTTCTCTGTATTTTTCCCCCCTCCTTTTCTCCTCTTCGCCATCAGTCTCCGCTGCCTCCTCGCAATTCTTCCCTCGGCTACCTTCCATCCATCGTCCTCCATTCCCAATTCACGAGACGGGTACTACGGTGTTTGAGGCCTCGCCTTCTCATCATCGTCCCTTTCGCCTCGCGTTGATACCCAATATCGACTTGGCGTGATCCTCGCTGCCCCGCTGAGATCCATCCTTGACGCATCGGAAAATTTCAACTCCTGCCTTTTAACCGACAGCCCACCCTTCATCATGGCTACAAACGGCACCGAGCAGGTCACCGGCGCGGCCCCTCCCAGCGACACTGCGGCTGCCCCTTCGGCCAACCTGTCCAAGGAAGAGGTCGCCTGGTACTTCGTCGAGCAATACTACACCAACCTCAGCAAGACGACCGAGAAACTCCACGTAGGCTCCCATCCAAGAATCGCGATTCGCGATCGATCGCGCGGGAGAAACGGGGCGGGGAAAGAGACCGCGATTGGGAGAAGCAAAATTGAATTTGGCGCATTTTACTGACTTGGTTCCTGCACAGCTCTTCTACGGCAAGCGATCCCAATTCGTTTACGGTCAGGAGGCCGAGATTGCTGAGGTCTCCGTTGGGCGACAGGTAAGGAAGGAAAAAGAGAAGGAAAAGAACGGGAGGGAAATTTTGAAGACGAAAAGAGATTCGGCGTGGTCGAATCCGTGAACACGGTTTTCCTGACTTGGCTTCTTTTAGGTCATCCAAGAACGCATCAAGAGCTTGGACTTTCAAGACTGCAAAGTCCGAGTGTCCAACGTGGATAGTCAGGCCTCCTTTGACAACATCGTCATCCAGGTCATCGGCGAGATGTCCAACAAGAATGCCGAGCCCAAGAAGTTCGTGCAGACCTTCGTCCTCGCTCAGCAGCCTTCGGGTTACTTCGTTTTGAACGACATCCTCCGATACATCGCCGAGGATGACGATCAGGCGCCGCAGGGACAGCAGCAAGAGGCCCAGCAGCAGCCCGAGAAGGAAGAGAGGCAGAGCACGGAGCAGGAGCAGGAGAAGGAGCAGGCTGTGGAGCTTGTCGCCGAGGTCGTCGCCGCCGAGGAGACTCCTGCTGCCGCCCCTGTCGTCGAGGCCGAGCTCGAGGCCGCCGAGCCTGAGTCGGCCGAGGTCGAGACCGTCGAAGACGAAATCGTCGACGAAAAGGCCCCTGAGTCCGCTGTCGTCGCGGACGCCGAGGTCACCGTCGAGGCTACCGAAACCATCGAAGCCAAGGTCGCAGAGCCCGCCGCCGAGGAGACCGCCAAGGCCCCCGCCGAGCAAGCCGAACAGCCCAAGGAGCCAGCCCCGGCCCCGCCCGCCAAGCCTGCTGCCCCCGTCGTGGCTGCTCCCGTTGAGCCTGCGGCTCCTCCCAAGACGATGACTTGGGCCAGCCGTGCCGCTGCCGCTGCCGGACCTCGCCCTGTCGTTCCCTTGCCCAAGACCGCCACCCCCCCTGCCGCGGCCCAGACTCGCGCTCCTGCCCCTGCTGCTGCCGCTGCTGCTGCTCCGGCTGCTGCTCAACAGCAGGCCCCCGCTGTCGTCGCCGCCGCTGCTGCTCCCGCTGCCGATGGCCCGGCCAAGGAGGCCTCCGGATGGCAGACCGCTGGCGCCGACTCGAAGCGCCAGAACCGACCCCAGGCCGCGTCTGTCCATGCGTCTGAGAAAGAAGGTACCATGGGATACGTCAAGTACGTCACCGAGAAGGTCCAGGATGCCGATCTCCGAACCGCCTTGTCGGCCCACGGCGAGCTGGTCCACTTCGACATCAACCGCGCCAAGGTACGTCTCAGACAGAACGCGCCCCTTGCTTGACATTTTTGTCCTCCTCCACACAGAATTGCCGCTGACCAAGACCCCTAGAACTGTGCCTTCGTCGAGTTCAAGACCGTTGAGGCTTACCAGGCCGCCATCGCCAGCAACCCGCACGTCGTGAACGGGGAGAGTGTCATGGTCGAGCCCCGCCAGCCCAAGCCCACCTCTTACGGCAGAAGCTACGGCGCTGGCCGAGGTGGTGCGTCTGGCCGTGGCCGTAGTGGGTTCGATGGCAGCCGCAACGGAGGGCAGGGCAACCCTCGCGGCAGCTTTCCCGGCCAGAGCCGTGGCCGAGGTGGTGCCGCTCGCGCTCGAGGCGGTCCTCAGGCAGCCGCTTCTTCCTAGGATGATCGCAGCCAAACTGCAGACCACCGTCTGTGTCAAGCATTGCTAGACAGAGGCCTTTTCGACAGCTCAGACGATTCGACCCTCGTCATCACACCGCCGGCGAGCGGATCGTCGGGGCCATGAGCGGCAAAACCACCCGCGAAAAAAGAAAGGATAGCACGGATGATACCACATCAGAGGGAATAAAAACAAGGTACCCTCGGACAAAAAGGGAGGGCATGGCGGAGACATTTGGTGGGCAGAAGGTGGAGATGTCATGTCGATCCGGGAGGCGATATCGGATGGAGTTTGGAATCAGCGTTGCTTTGGATGTCTCTGGACTTCTTCTTCTTCGCGGGTTGTTGGATTGATTTCTCTTCTTCGTGATTTCTTTTTCTTACATTTTCTTATCTCTTCTTTTTGAGCCCTGCATCTTCATCAGATCACTGGTCAAGGTGGTTTTCATGTGCGAGTTGGTCACGTCGAGAACGGGCATTTCGGCTTCAGCCTTGAGGCTTCAAGGGCTGATGGTTTCTGGGAGGGGAAAAACAAGGGGGAGGGGAAGATAAAACAAAGGAGGAGAAGGGCAAAAAAACTCGGGTGTACATACTCTTCAATACGGGACGGCGGGCTCTGGCAACAAAAGGGGTCGATGGATATGGCACTGCACGGTGGAGGGGATGTTTGACGCATCTTTTGACGGCCTGCTCTGCGTGAGGGCAAGCGCTGTCTGATTTTCTGTGGTTATGGCGAATGGCGACAGCTGTGGTCCTTTGCGGGGCTTTCTGACTTGATTTCTTTGAATTAATCTCATGAGGGATAGGGGAATGGGAACAGAAGGCTGCTAAAAGGGGGCAAGGGGGGATATGAGGATTGTAAGGGAGGGGGAGAATGACATGACGGACATGAGCTGGAAGGATGTTAGGGAATGGGATATGGAGGCTTGTACAGATATGAAATGTATTTGTACATTACCAGGCATTGCGCAGGGCATGAAAGATGAAGAAAGGGGGAGACACAGGAAGAGGGGGGAAGAGGGTGGGAGAGGATGTTATTGCCGAGGAGAAGCTCGCAGGGGCTCGGGGGTCAGACAAAAGTTGAGAGGATGATCCATCTGTGCCCAAGAATGGAGTTTGCATTTGGTCATTGTCTCTTCATCTGTGCCTGAGAAAGGAGATCTTTCCAAGATCCTTGTTGCCCTCGAAAGAAGTGGACGGGACGATGTGTCTGCCTGTCCAAGGCTGGAGACGCGAGATCCATTTGTGGTGTGGAGCAACAGGCATGGAGGATAGGATGGGTCCGTCTTCCCATCTGCCCACTGATGCCCATCGTGTACTTGTACGCATTCTGATGGGCAGGCGGGCGCATGTTGGATGATCCTATGTATTCGTCATGGACTTGTGGGCATGAATAGATGAGCTTCTGCAAAGGATGGCCTTGTGGGCATGATGGGCACTCGGTGAAGGAGTGCCTCAATGCGTGCTGCATCCATATCTCCATGTGTACGGAGTACATGTACACGTATGGTGGAGTCCACCCGTGCAGCGCTCCTCGTCTGGGCGTTTGCTTGGCGAAGCTGCTCGCATTGTAGTGGATGTCGTGCGTGATGCGAAGGATGCGGGGCCGGGTTGGGCGACAGACGACATCAATCAGGGGTCACGGAGGGGGGACGTACGAGTGTGAGCTTCCATGCCCCTCCCTCACTCCGCACGTACGAGTAGTACAAGTCCGTGTCGGACCGGTTGCTCCGGACTCGAACGAATACGAGTACTACTCTGTAGTACGAGCACGGGATACGGAGGACACCGCGCAGGGTACGGAGCCGAAGTGATGCATACTGGAAGCGTTGCGGTTGTGCGGAGGAGCAAGTGCTTTGATCCATCGCACGACATGAGGGGAGACTGGAGCAGGAGGAGTCCGGACGCTTGATGGAGGAGTGTGGACGAATGCGAGACCGAGATCCACAGACGCCAGAGGTCTGTCCGGATACGGATGCCGCCCTCCGATGTCCGGAGCCGGCGCTCAGCACTGGATCCCCGGATCGTCAGAGGGCATCCGAGCATCCGTCAGCGTGCGCAATACGGAGTCAAGCCCTTTAAGTCGTGGTCGTGGTCGTGGTCGTACCGGTACTCGTGCTCATACCAGTACGGCATCACGGCCCCAGCCACCCAAGGCATGCAGAGAGCGAGAGGGGGCCTCGGAGTGGAGGCTTGAAGGCGGGATGTTCCCGGTCGGGGGAGTCCAGTCTGCTTGGCGCGGGGTACGGGTATGTCTCCGGAGTACGAGCACGTACTGGTAGTACGGAGTACTCCGTAGGTAGTACTCGTATGCAAGGGCTTTGACGTGAATGGCATTGATATTAGGGGTTGACGTGGATGTCCCATGGGACGTTGATGGCCTGGATGGCGCCCCATCGCGGTGGAGGACCTACAAGTACTCAGTCGATGGGGGCGAGTCTGACAGGAAGCTGTACCAGTACTCATGCGTATATATACTCGTACTCGTACGAGTACGAATCTCGATCCCCTGTGCGTGATGGAGCGAGTTCGAGCCGAGATGCAGGTTGTGGATGAATTCCAGGTCCGGATGGTTGTCGGAGACCCTGACGCTGATCCCGGCGTTGACCCCACCCTGACCCCAACCCTGACCCCAACCCTGACCCCAACCCTGGCCCTGCATGCAACCCTAACCCTGGATGGTGGGACGACGTTGATGGGTTGTCTAAGCCGGAAGGCGGGACCCGGGACGGCGATTGGGGCTCCTGCCTCGTCTGCGGAGTGCTGGGAAGAAGTCTGGATCCATTGGAAGGAGCCTCTTCGGCAGGAGCGACCCTCGTGGACGTCCTCTGTCGTACGAGCTCATCGACCTCTCCTCTTCCCCCTTGTTCTTCTCCCTCTTCTTCTTCTTCCCGCGATCATCGATCACGATCGCCTCAATGAGCATCGC
>NIGD01000003.1:928472-939152 GCA_003055185.1 Escovopsis sp. TC
CCGCCCCCCCCCCCCCCCCCCAGGCTGCAGTTCTCGCAGGCGTGGCTGAACACAACGGGTTGCCGGCCTTCCAAAACCTCCCTAGTGAGTGCTAGCCCGGCCCAACGGCTCTTCCGAGATGTGGCATCCTGCATCCTGCACCTTGCATCCAGTCCCCCTCATGCTCAGGCCTACCCTTCCGCCTCCCGCCCTTCCATGGGCCCATCGCACACACACACACACACGCACCACAAGCACACAACGCGCCAGTGGGTGGGGAAGCTGAGCAGAAACAAGAGGTCCTCCTCGTGAGGGTCCTCCTCGTGAGGGCACAGGGGGCCCACCTCGATACCCGAAGTGCTGCTCGTTCTATTGTTTCCAGGCGTTTCGTCGAGCTCACACGGAGTACGGAGTACTCGCACTCGCCCTCTTGCCCGCGCTCATCGGCAACACGGACAATCTCGCCCGCGATCCCCGTCGGCGAGTCTCGATCCGATCTGCTGGCCCGGCCCGCCCTGGGAGGCCCGAAGGCCGAGCCCGCCAACACCATGAGGACGGCCCCTCACGAGTCACGCACGCCATGCACGACTCCATGCACTTTTCTCTGTGCCCGTCCCTCATCTCGCGCATGCATCCCGAGGCTGGATCCGATATCGCCCCATGCCTCATCGCCACCATCTCGTTCATCGAACGGCGAAGAACCCCACAAATGAGGGAATACATACTACCTACTACATACTCGTACAAGTACGAACCGGTACGAGTACTGATACTGGTACTGGTACTCCGTACGAGTACCGATGTTCCATGCCAGGCACGCATATGCTAAGACGCTTTCGATCTCAGTGCCTCCCTCGTACGACCACGGATCACGAGTCCGCAGCGACTTGCCAACAGGGGAGCCCCCGGCATGCAGCTCCGAGCACTCCAAGTTCACCCGGATGGGCTAGGGAAAAGCAAACAGGAAAAAGGAAGAAAAAAAAGGTGCTCTAAAATCTGCCGAGCCCCTCTCCCCACCTGCAACAAGCGTGGTCCTCTGTCTCGTCACGAAACGGCGGATCTGTCCGCATACCGGGCATGCCTTCGCCACATTGGCTACCCAGCACGTCGATAAACAGGCAAAGCTGTCTGCTTGACTCGACCATTCCTTCTTCCCGAGTCCTCCACCCGAAATCCTTGCCCTTCCCTTTGGGCACCGTCTTCCGTGATCCTCCAATCCTACCTCTCTTCCCGCTTGGCACCCATCACTTTTTTCTTCCTTTCCTTCTTTCCATCTTTCTTGCCGCCCCAAGACCGTGGTCACCGAATCATCCCCGTACAGACAGTCGACCAATCGTGATCGCCTTTTCCCCCCTCTGGTGGCTTCATGATGCTTCGGCCGGAATTATCGACGTGACAAAGATTCGTGTTTCCGGCCCGGTCTCGACCTCTGCTTACGGCACATATTGGACTCCGGGTGGGGTCTCCGTCACCCGTCTTACACGGAATACGATCACATACAAACATCCGGAAGGACACAACTTCGACTCGACCTCTGCACTCGCATCTCCCAACCTCATCCTGCTCGCTACTACTACTCAGAACAAAGCCTTCGGCATGGACATGTTCATTATGGCGACGCAAGAGCCTGTCATCCTTCCGGAAGATCTAGTCAACCAACAAATGGACGTCAAAGCTCCATCCGCCCAAACGTCGATGGCGAGCAGACATCTCTCCGTCGAGGAGGACAAGATTGACCGTCAGACCTCATGTACACTTTCACGCCCTGCCTCGCAATCGCCATCACATTCACCCTCACCATCATCCTCACCCTTACATTCGGCCCTCATCCCCCCACCATCCGGCAATGGCCTTGATACGGCCTCCGATAACGGCCATTCTGGGAAGGAAAAGATGTTGGTATCAACCCACAAACTAGACGGAAGAGATGAGCGCGCACTTGCCAGAGACGATAGGATATCCGCCCTCGATCAGGGCAGCTCCAGTGCGCATGAGGACAACAGCCAGGGGCCCGCGGACGAGAGTCTCCCGAAGTACTCGACATCCATCTCCATCTCGGCAGTCTTCCAGAAGAAGCACGAACTCGAGAACACGACAAAGAAGGCTCAGCACCGTCGCTGGCGTCCCGCGTTCGTCACCCTCACGGGTACCGCCCTGCAAATACACAGCGTCAAGAGGGACTGGGGCCTGAGCATGGCTCGCGAGGCCCCGTTCTGCTGCCCGGACCATCCCTCCTGGCTCATCAAGGGGAAGCTCCTCAAGACCTATAGCCTGCAGTATGCTGATGCTGGAATTGCTGCCGACTATAAGAAGTGAGTCCCGACCTCTCTGCAATATCGGGATCATCATCAATGAGGATCAAGATCAGGTGCAGGTTCGACTTCATGTTCAAATCCGGGTCCTGTACCAGTTCCTGAATCACGATCATCGCCACATGGCCGGCTCGGCCTGAATCCGGTACGAGGATGACTGACAGGCAGATATGATAGACGCCGATACGTGATTCGAATCCGAGCCGAGACGGACCAGTTCCTCATCGCCTGCATCGAGCTCCCCACCTTTATCAAGTGGCTCGAGTGCCTCTTCGCGGCCATCGATGTCGCGGCCCCGATCGACGACCGAGAGTTCCCGCGAGACATGTCGATCCCCCGCATCCAGCGCAACCAGTGGCTTCGCACCCAGGCCCGGGCCGCCGCCATGTCTGCCGCCCTGCAAGACCCCCCGCCCCCGTTCGAGGACAACGAGCCGCCCGCGGCCGACACGTCACCCCCGAGCTACCAGAGTCCGCCTGCGACTACGTCAGCTTCTGCGTCTACAGCTACCACGACCCTCTCCAGCCGGGAAATGCAGTCCTTTGGCCAGCGGGACGCGGGCCCGCGGCCTTACCGCAGGGAACTCCTGAACGCCGTCTCCGGTCCCAACCCGGCCGTCGACTCGCGCACGGGCAAGTGGCTCCCCGAGCACCGGTGGACGACGGCGCACGACCTGCTCTACGCGAAGCTATGCTATAACGTCCTGCTCTTCGGTAGCCCCCGCAAGTCCAACTTCATCATCAGCAAGGGCAAGCAGTGGTTCGTCGACTGGGCCACGGGCAAGATGATGCGGGTGCTGCCTCCTGCGTACCGTGAGACGGTCGATCCCTGCACCGTGGCTAATTGCCGAGTGGAGGGGCATCCAAATGAGGAGTAGAGGGTCTCATCCACAGTACGGGCAGGTTCGTCGATGCGAAGCCCTGGGTTGATTCGCAAGACTTCAAAGACTCCTCTCCAGCTCTTCGACAGCTCACCAAGCCCTCTCAACAGCTCTTCTTCACCAGAATCTTATCACAGCTCTTCACACAGGAACCCTCTCAACAACAGTCTCTCCCGAAGCTCGCTCAGCAGCTCCTCCATTGGAGCCTTTCCACCAGCTCCCTTTTACAGCTCTGTATCCTGTGTCTTCTTTCCCCCATTGTTGACATATTTCTTCTCCTCTTCCTTCACATCTTCGTCCTTTTTTAGCTCTGTATCATATCCAACTCTCCTTATTGTTCCTTTTTTTGCGGCATGAGTTGGCGTCAAGCATACAGTAAGAGGGGCGGGTCCGCATCACGAAAGGCGTGTATATGTTTGGATTACAACAGGTGGTTTTTGGAGGGGTGGTGAGGGGGTTTGAAATAGTATAGTAGATGATACTTGCGCTGGAAGGAATTGCTGGTGATTTTGCTCTTGTGGTACTGTGCTTCACGTCTGGTATTCAATGACTCGCGTGCTTTGATTTCTGGTGCTGGTGAATATACGTGGCGACTCCTAGGCTTGTGTTCCTGTGGTCAAAAAGAATGGCTCGCGACTCCCGCGCGATGTGTCGCTGTGCTCCGAAATCGTGACCAGCATCTCCCACGCTCTTCATCATTGTGCTCGGAATGATAACCAGCGACCCCCATGTTCTGCCACGCGCCCAGCCACTCATCCGTCATACTGGACTTCGAAGCCCTTGAAGAGTATATGAAGACATGCAAGTCATTTTGAGACTCGAAGAATGGCTACCGGGATGGTACATGAAAAACTTGGACCGAGTGTCGGATGGGGTCGGGCGAGGTCAGGCGAGGTGGGGTGATGGCTCAGGAACATCACGGGTTAGATGTCATCCACGGGGGTCGACGATCCGTCCACTCTCCGTGCAGTGAAAGGCACAAGTGCCCTGCCTCATCGTTGCCCTGATTGGTACTGATAGAATTGTTTTTGGCTCTGACGAAGTTGTGGTATTGACAGGTTTTGAAGGAGAGGTCTCATTCGCCGACAGAGGCATGGGTTGTCCACGTCGCGGCCGAGCGCGGCGTTCGGTGGGTAGGAGTCCCCGACGGGATCGGTGTCCGCGAAGAGTGTTACTCGTCAACACCAGCGAACACGTCCACGTCCACGTCCCCCGACTCTGCGGCGACTTCGTCGACGACCCGCCCGAGCACGGCGTTGGCGGCGCGGACGTCCCCGACGAGGAGGTCGATCTCGGCGAGGAGCGCGTGGACGTCGGCGCGCTGGCGGTGGATTGCGTCGAGGAGGAGGGCGTTGCGGGACTGGGAGGTCTGGAGGCGTGCATTGAGGTGGGATTGGTGGGAGGCGAGGGAGGGGAGGAGGTGGGCGGATAGGATGGTGGCGGGGGGGAGTTTGTGGGGGCTGGAGGGGGAGTTAGCGTACATGTATAGAGCAGAACTTCTTGAAGAAGGACAGGGAGGGGGAAGGAGTTGATATAGAAGGGAAAGGGGACGCAAGAGGGGTTGCCCCTAGACAGACGAATTCAGGGAATGGGCCAGAGATAAGGGGGGGTATGTGAAGACGCAAGGGCGTCGAGGGATGAATGGGGTAGAACGTAGATAGAAAGACAACAGGGGAATGAGGCAAGGCTGATGGCTGTGCGACGATCAGGACTGGAGACCCACGGTATCAATGGCGCAGCGGCGGACTCCTCGCGGCGGCGGGCGGCGTCGGCGATGAGCGCCTCGAGCTCGTTGAGCTTGGGGACGACCTGGCGCGTCGTCATGATGTGCTCGAACTCTTTCTGGGGGGGGATGTCAGCGTGCTGCTCCGAGATGGCCGTGGGGTCCCCTCGCCTGAACCGTCATGCTTCCCCTTCTAGCCTTTTGCCTTCCTTCTCTGTGGCCTGTATTTGCTGGCCTCAGTTGTCTTTGTGGTCGCTCGGGGCCCCCTGTCGGACCTCTTGCGCGTTGCCCCTGAGCTCTGCACATGGGTTGCTCGACCCGTATGCTCCCTCGTGGCCTGATCTCCATCCGTATCCCTCCTCGTGGCCGCTCGTGGCCGCTCGTGGCCGGCTTCTTCCTCATGTGACCGCCCGCATTCTCGGAGCCCCTTCCTCAAGCCACCACCCCTCTCGTCCTGAAGTCATATCGCCCCCCCTCAACCAGAGCCTCTCCCGGACCACTCTGCTCGATAGCCCCTCATCCTGGACCGCAGCCTTGCATCTGGGATCCTGCTACACCCCACCCTCCCCCCAACCAGAGCCTTCATCATGCCCTCCCTCGCCACAGCACCCTCACCCACAAGCCTCTCTCATGTCCCTCCTCTCCACTATCCCCCTCACCCACAGCCTCCCTTTTCCACTGTCCCCATTTTACGCTCAGGTTCCAGAATGCTTGCTTACCTCGCACTTCTCCCCCAGCTTCTCCACCATCTGCGCCTGCACCTGTCTCAGCACCGGCTCCGCGCGCGCCGCAATCGTCGGGTAGCACGCCGCCACGTTGTCCCACCCCAGGCGGGCCAGCGCGCGGCGCAGGCTCTGCGCGAAGAGCTGCTGCATGCGCGCCGCGCGGGGGCCGGGCCGCTGGTCGAGGTTGTCTCTGGGGCTGGGCTCTCTATCGTTCTGGCTCTCTGGTGCTCCCTGGTTCTGCATTTCTCGCGGTCTCGCGTGTTCGCTTTCTCGTCGTTTCTTGTTCTCATTCTCGGTTTCCCGCTGGGTCTCTTCCTGATTCTGATCTGCCCCCGCGTCCGCATCTCCCCTCCTCGCTTCGTCGAGGGATGTGCCGCCTGCTTCTGCTTGTGCCTCTCCTTGTGTTGCTGCCATGCTCGTCGTCTCGGTGGGGCCCGCGATGCCACCCATCTCTGTGTCCTTCGTCTCTGTGTCCTTCATCTCTGTGTCGTGCGGCTCTTGCGCCGGGCCTGGCGGCGTCGTCATGCTTGTGACGGGTCCTAGCTTTCCTCTTTTCTTCGTGCTCGGCCTTGAATGGGCTGGCTGCTTGTGCTCGGCGCTGGAAAGATGGATGGCTGCTCGTGTTCGTTTTCGAGGTCGTGTTCGTGTTCGTGTTCGTGTTCGTGTTCGTGTTCGTGTTCGTGTTCGTGCTCTAGCTTTTGCTCGTGATCGACTTCAAGGCGCTTCCTGGCCCCTCGTGCTCGTGCTCGTCCTCGAAATGCTATGGCTGCCGTGCGATGTCCTTGAAAACTTCCAATCTCTTCCAGACAGGCAATTTCTGCCCTTTCGCCGTCGAGTCCCGTCAAAGACACCCCGTAGAAATCCCAATGTGTCTCTGATCCTCGGAATCGATCCTGTGCCTCGACTCCAGTCCTCCAATACATGTAGCCCGGGTATCGTTCCAATTGCGCGCTTTCAGAGACCGCTCGCCAAAGAACATGAATGCACTGCCTGTGGTAGCCGATCGTTGCCCTCGTTCCCGTTCCCGTTGTCGTCTCGTCTCGTCTCGTCTCGTCTCGTCCTCGTCCTCGTCTTCAAGGTGGTGGTGGTTTTCGCGGGGCCCTCAAGTGGGATGTCGCCAGTGCGGCGCGTCGTGGAGATGCTGATGCAGCCGGAGGAATTCCATTCATGGATGTTGGCGACGCGACGCGACGCGACGCGGGGTTGCGCCTGATGGAATTACGTAGGCACACGAGCCCCTCACTTCGCATCTCACACATCCAATCCCACGACGAGCGTTCGCCCCATTTGCTCTGTGCACAGACAGACAGGACGCAGTCGCCCAAGAGCGAAAGTCAACAGGATGTATGCAATGTGGCAAAGATGGCAAAGGAAAAGTAACGATGGATAACATGATGAAGTGCCTCCATCGGTCAAATGCTCAGTCCATGGATCTACGCAACGCCATCTCTCTTCCTCCCTTTTTTACTCGTACTCCACGTATATATAGTATCCATCCAACAATCCCTAACCCATCAGGCATCAACATGGAACATGGCAATCGTACATCAGACGTCCCTGATTGTAATACCAAGCATCCCGAGCTGGGACATCCCTCTCCCCATCTATCACCATGAGATCGACCGTGCGTAGCGTAAGGGCGTCAACCATCACCCTTCACTGCGGCACCAACCCACTCGTCTCCCCTGCGTGTCCCGCATTCTCGCCCTTATCGCCCTTGTCACCCTTGTCACCCTTGCCGTGGCCGTCACTGCTGCTGCTGCTGCTGCTGCTGTCCCGCTGCTCCCTGCGCTCCGCCTCCCGCGCGCGCTCGTGGCTCACGTACGTCGCGTACCGGATCGTCCCCAGCGTCAGGATCGCCATGAAGATGATGCCGACCACGGAGCGCCGTATCAGGATCCACCGCACGCCCTCGATCTCCGACTTGGAGTCGCTGCTGAGCATGATGCTCATCTTGTAGTTGATCTGCTGGATCTGCGGAAGAGGTTAGCGCGAGCACACACACATACACACAGACACACACACAGAGAGAGAGAGAGAGAGAGAGAGAGAGAGAGAGAGAGACAGAGAGAGAGAGAGAGAAACAAGAGGAATAGCAATCATGGACCCACCGCGCTGTCCACCGTCTTCTGCTGCTCCCGCACCGCCATCCGCCGGTCGTTGAACAGCCCCCTGACGTTATCATTCAGCGTCAACACCTCCTGGCTCAGGCTCTGCGTCAAAATGTCCACCTCGTGCTGCAGGTGCGTCCGCTGCTGCCGCGACCGCTCGTCCTCGACCCGCCGGTTCTTGCTCATCTCCGCGCTCAGCTCCGAGCACGCCGCCGAGAAGAGGTACGACTCGTTCTCCACGTCGCTCTTGCTCACCAGCGTCTCCTGCGCCACGTCCAGGTGCCGCGCGAGCAGCGCCCGGATCGCCTTCATCGACGTGATGGCCTGCTCGTCCGTGTAGCCCCCGTCCTGCAGCTGCTTGACGAGCGAGTAGCTGTCGAAGTGGTGGATGTAGCGCTGCGGGGGCTGCGGCTGCGGGGACGAGGGCGAGGACGAGGACGAGGACGAGGACGAGGACTGTGAGGGCTGCGATGCGGACGGCGAGGGAGACGGTGACGGAGACGTCGATGGCGATGTCGACAACAATGACGATGACGATGACGATGACGATGACGATGACGATGACGATGAGGGCGGCGGGCTCTCACCCTGCGCGATCGCGAGGGCACGCACCCGCGACGCGCTGTCGGGCGTGCCGGCGAGGTATGCCGCCTCGAGGGACTTGGGCTTGGGAGCCCCGTTGCGATGCTTGGCTGTCGTGTTCGTGTGCGTGTGCGATCGCGGGTGCGTCGAGGTATGGCCGTGGACCCGCTCGACCAGAGGCTCGGATGCGTCTGTTGTCATCGTCGTCGTCGTCGTCGCCGCCGCCGCGTTCCGGCTCTGTTGTACTCGAAGATGTTGTTGGGCGGTCGTGCTCGAGCTCGCCTCGGGTGTCGGCTTCTCGTCTACCTCACGCACTTGTTGTAGCCCGACGACTCCAGCGCTCCCTTGCTGCTCCCCCTCTTGCTTCTTCCTCAGATCCTCGAAATAGTGGCGACCAATGTCCGGCTTCTTCCCCATTTCCTGACTCCTCTCCTCCCCAATCCTCATCTCCTGAGGACTCCCCGCCTCCATCCTCGCCAGCTGTCCCTCCTCCCCCGCCTTCTCAGCCCCATCCACCACCGCAGGCGACGTCCCTCCCTGCTGTCCTGTCTGCTGTCCTTCCTCCTGCTGCTGATGTTGAGGCTGTTCTGTCTGCTGCTGCTGCTGCTGCTGCTGCTGCTGCTGCTGCTTCTCCCAGTCCCGCGGCTCCACCGCCTTCCCAGCCCTCTTCGCAAACGAGCTATTCATCCTCCCCCTCCCCCTGCCTCCACAGCCCCGCGCAACCACCTCTCCCACGCTCCCGCTCCCGCTCCCGCCCCTCGCCCACCACGGCGACCCCGCCCCCGCTGCCGCCCGCAGCAGGTGCGGGTACAAGAACGTCAGTCTACCGATGGCCATCGCGCCCCATCGGCCCCGCAGGCATGCCTGCCGCAATCAAGCTCGGCCCTGTACTCCGTAGACTCCTCGCTCCGTGCCCTCTGCGCCGCGTAGACCCCGCGCCGTGGACTCCGATGATCTCGCTCGCTCGACGGCCACCGATCAGCGCGCCTCTGTCTGTCGCCGTGCTCGTACGTTCTCGAAATTCCGTTGCGTGCGATGCGTCGTCAGCAATCCCGTGCGGTTCGTCGTCAGCCATCCCATGCGAGCCGTCGTATCCCCTCTGCGCTGCGTCGGACATGTGCTCCAAGCCCTCCCAAGCAATGCGTCGTACGTGTCCTCAAGTGCGTCGTACGTGTCCTCAAGTGCGTCGTGCGTGTCCTCGAATGCGTCGTCAGTATGGCCGCACGTCGCGATGCGTTGAAAACGGCAAGTCCACAAACCCGCGCCTGCCCTGGCCGGCCCCCGATGGACCCACTCCCTCGCCGCCTCGCTCCTTCGCTCCTTCCCTCCTCCCCCTCCTTCCCAGACCCGCCCCTCCCTCCTTCCCTCTTCCCACAAGCTCGGCTTCCCCAGTTTTTTTCCCTCCAAACCATTACCCGATACGGCTTAGTCCCTGCTGATGCTCGAAATCCAAGTCAGCCAATCGGAGCTTAGCACAAGCCGGCCCCGCTGCATCGATCCCCGGCTCGGCTCTCCTTGGCATCTTCCATCTCCGGAAGCTCTTCACGACCTCGCCCCATCCCCGGACTCCATGCTCTAGAAGCGAGATCCCAGGCTCCGTGCTCCAGAAGCCAAGCTCCGACTCTATTCCCCAGACTTCAGGTTCTAGACTCCAGACTTGATGATCCATATTCGCTAGGTATTCCAGGAGCAGTCCATACGGCACGCCAGATCCCACACCTCATACGGAACACGGAATGGGACTCTCTACGGAGTACGGAGCACGGAGTACTCCGTACTGACACACCGTATCTGTTCTCTACCAGTATCCTGCCAAAGCCTCCCACGGCCTTATCATCGGCATAGCATCTCCCACAGACTCAACGCTACTCTTCCCGTCCTCCACACCGAGTACAGAACACCACTCCCCCTTCCCCATTCTATGACCCATATCCCATCATCCAGTTGCCGTGTCCTGTCCCTATACCGCGTCCCCTCCACCGTCATCCGTCTCCCCTCCACGGATCCGTCTCCCCTCCACGTAAGCCATCTCCCGTCATCCGTCTCCCCTTTCCCCTCCCCCGGTGCCCTCTACCATCCCCGTCACCCCCACAGCCTTCCACATCCATCCATCCATCCATTCATCCGTATCTACCCTCCCCTACTCCGCAATGCTCAGTCCATATTCGATCCCCGCACAATCCGTCTTCCCTTCCCCCCTAATTGCCCGTCTCCAATCCCCTCATCATCCATCCCCCCCCCTTGGCCCGTCTTCAACCCTGCCCTCCGCCCTACTCCCTCTTCCGCCCTCCATCCGCACCGTGCCTCCCTACGCGCATTCCCTATGCACTCCCCCTATCCTCCACTCTCCCCGCCCCATCCTCCCTTC
>NIGD01000003.1:939177-957690 GCA_003055185.1 Escovopsis sp. TC
CCCCTCCCCCCCCCCCATCCCCCCCTTCCCCCCCCCCCCCCCATGATCTGCGCCTTCTAACCTCTTGCGGGCTCGCTTGAAACACTCACCCTGTTTCATCCCTCGCCCCTCGTAAGAAGCAGCCAGACCTCCGCTCCGTACGCGGCATCCCAAGTACTGTTCGAGTACTCCGTACTCCGTACGGAGTACAAGGACATAGAAGTATCCTCCCCCGAAGCTCAGTCTACGAGAACGACTCCCGATGGGCGGTGCCGAGAAGTACTCGTACTCCGTACAGATCAACAGGACCGGATTGAATTTCATGCTCAATGCAGCAGGTCTCAAGCGAGCTCGATGGACTCTGTGCCCGACCTCATCTTTCTCATCTGGAAGGCCAAGTGCTCTCAAGACAGCGCAGTGCGTCGTCGTGAACTCGTACCCCCGCGCTCGCACCCATCACCACCTCACCACGACCGCCCCGTCACCGACATCGCAGCATCTGCCCACAAGACCATGCGACTTCCGTTTCAGCAGCGAGGATCAATATATAGTCCAAACTCAATATCCCCAATCTACTTCGTACCGTTCTCCCTTTGCTCCCGTTGCTCTACTCCATACCGTGCCCAGTAAACCCCCCTTTCGCAGTATCAACAACTCCTGTTTGTCCGCGCGCGAGTCCCCCCATCGCCCCCGTTTCGCCCTTGATCCACCCGCGGCCGTGCAAATGTCGTGCTCGTTCGTACGAGTATCGGTGCCGTATCCCTTCAACCCGTGCCACACATTCCATCCCAGACATGACCGTCCCGCCTGAAATGGTAGCGTACGTACGTCCTACTCCGCACCGTGCCATGCCATGCGGTAATGCAGTCCTCGAGCAAAGCAAAAACGTGATCCCCCCGCATAGAATACAGTTTCGTCCCCCTCTGGGGCGGTCCTCGATATGTCCCCACTGCTGCATCATCCCGCCACGATCCGGACGTCCGGGGCGAACAGTGCGGAGCGGTCAAGTCAGCTTCCCGAAACCCCCCCCCTTGCCGTGTTCGAGATGTGTGAGAGACAGATTGAAACACAGTACGGAATTTCCCGTACTCCTCTTAGGCAGCAGTCAATCCAATGCTCGCAGTCATCCCCGTGCCCCCGCGCTGGCCACATTTCCCAGGTAAAAGAGTGAATATCGATGCTCGTACTCCGTAGTCCTCACCCGAAGCCGCAGTCCCAATCCATTTGCGCTCCTGCACTTCCACTGATGCGAGGGCAACAATATCCCACCAACACAGACGAGAATGATTGGAATGACAAGAAGCCAAGGAGAGAGGGAAAAGTAGCAAGAGAGAGAGCAAAAAAATGACTGTCGTATCAACTTTCATTTGAATCGCAAGATGAGATGCCAGCAGAGGAGTCTTTTTTATTTTTCTCGGCCTCTCTCCGCCCGGCCGCAGAGGGCATTATGAAAGGAAAAGAGAGAGGAAAAGGAAGACGAGGATAGGTGGGAAGGCAAGACGGAATGGAATGACAAGGAAAGAAGAATTTGAAAGAAGAAGCAGACGGATGTTCAAAAATGTCCCTAGAAACACAAGAAATAAAAGAATATCCAGAATCGATACAGAATATGCAATTCGTCCCGCTTCATCTTGCTCGATGGGAATGGGGGCTCAACTAGATCCTAGCCCCCACCGTGCGCTATTAGTCGTAGTCGTCTGCCAATCATGAATATGCGCTGTGAATCTTTTTTCGAAGAAGAGAAAAAAAGTATGTAGTTGCCGGTCAGAGTCGACGCTCGTCTCCGACAAGAGGGCGGACGAAGGCAAGCCCACGTCTGTACCCTCACCTCAAAAGAGTGGTGCTCCATCCTGAGACTTGATTGGATAGAGACCCGCGTGGCCGGTCTCTTCTCCGTCCTCCTCTTCTTCTCCGCCTCCGCTTTCGCAGCCTCGGGCTTCCGCTGGATGCATGGGCGAGGGATCATCCTAAGCCTCTTCGGCCTGGACTCGGGGGGGTGCGCCTGCGGTGACATGAACGGTCGCCTTCTTCGTCCCGCTCTCAGCCTGCACGCTCAGAGCACTAGCATGGGTGCTGGGCGGGCTGTTGCTCTGAGGACTGTTCGTCTCGTTGGTCAGGTCGGGAGTCTCAGCGGCCATCGAGTCAGTCTCAGACTGAGGCGACGTCTGATCGGCCTTGCCGGGGTTCACGAATTTCTCCAGCGCCTGAAGCTGTCTGGAAGCCCCGCTCTTCTTCAAGGAGTAGAAATGGGGCTTGATTTGCTCGATCAAGGCCTCCAACTCAGCACCTTTGAGCTCGTTGAGCAGCTTTTCTGTCGCAAGTGTCAGCTCATGGATGGAGATGTTTGCAGCTTACGTGAGAAGAACCCGAAAATAGAAATAAAAAGGGGGGAAGGAAAGGGGGAGGGGGGGCGAATAAGAAACCCAACAAGCAAGAATTACTTACGGAGGACATAATTGCCGAACTGGTCGCGCATCATCTGCGGCAGCGGATTGGTTCCCTCGGGCCCGGCGGTTGTGAGCTGCTCCCTGATGAAAGTGCGCTGCTCAGGAGAGCCGTGTTCGATGCACTTTTCGACGACATTGGATGCGAATTTGTGCCGTGAGAGGGTTAGGAGCTGAGCCAGGACCAACTGAATCATCTTCTCACGATCCTCGCGTTTGCCGTTCTGGATCACATGCTGGGCAACGTAGTTGCCGTACTGATCAGTAATTAGGATCTGAGCGGAAGAATGCAGCTCGGCCATGATCTCAGCCTTGTCGGCCTCGGTTCCGTGCTCCAGCATTCGCTGAATGACTCGACAGCCGTACATGTGCGACGCAAGAGCCGTCACCTGTCCGCGGAAAGCGTTGATGATAAAGCCGAGATGCTGCCTCGGGACGAGCTCAATGATCTTCTGGATGACATGGTTGCCGTTCTGGTCCTTGATCACCTTGGCGACCTCGGACTCGAGCTCCTTGGTAAGCTCGGCTTGCTGCTCCACAAGGACGTGCTCGAGAGCCTTCTGGACCACGCGGCACGCGTAGGTCTGGATCGAGAGGTCAACCACCTTCCCCTTCATTTTATCCGCAAGTACCTTCTTCTGGAGCTGGTTCCCATGCTCAAAGAACTTCTGGACGACGTAGTTTCCAAAAACATCCTTCATGAGCTGGACGGCATTCGGTTCGATCTCGCGGAAGACTTGTTCCTTCTCGTCGCTGTTGGCCGTCTCGAGCTTCTGCTGGATGAAACGGGACCCATGCTGATCTCCGCTGAACTCGACGACGTAGTGGTAGATGTCCCTCAGCTCGTAACGCTTGCTCGATCGGTTGCTCGTCCGGAACTCGTCGAGGAGGACGCTCCGCATCCCCTTGCCTGGGTCCTGGTCTCGGGAGGACCTCCCGGGGGCTACAACAGGGCTCATGTGGTAGGCCGGATGCACGGGTGGGATGGCAGGGGCGATACTGTAGGCCGGAATCATGGGAGGACGGAAGTTCGGAGCGTAGGGGTCTGGAAAACCAGAGGGATAGGCTGATGGGAGACCCCCGTAGGGATATTGGGGGGCAAAATATTGAGGATAATTGGATGCGAACTGAAGGGATGCTCGGCGGTCATAGTCAATGGACCTGGGGTCTCGAGACGAAGGTCTCGTGATCCATGCCTCGGCGGCGGCGGCAGCGTGGGTCGTCTGGCCGTAGGTCCTCGGGCTGGCACTGGGATCTAGGCGGTAATCGGTCGGGGGAGAGATGCGATCAACCGAGTGTCTCTTCATGGCTGCCAGCTGCACGGCCAGGTCTGCGTTGACTTCGACGCCGCCCCCCAGTCGCGAGACCCCATTGTCCATCATCCAGGGCTGGAAGGGCTGCGATGCGGGATTGAATGCCTGGCCATTGGCGGACGCACCGTCGATGGACAGCTGGCGGTGGAAGCGCAGCGAGACGTCATCATCGATCTGCTTGTTCAGGCCCAGGGCCCGCTGACTCGTGGACTGGCTTGTGAAGGACATGGAGTGGTTGTGGATCTGTCTCTGGGAATGGATTGAGGTGCTCGGGGTGTGGCCCGCGTGATACAGCTCCGCGAAGGCGGGAGAGCCCTGGGACTGGCGGGACGGAGGCAGGCTTCCCTCGCGAGAAGGTGCAAAGGCCCCAATGGTATCCAGGTAGGCAGACTCTTGGGGCACTCGCTTGCTCGCGCTCTTGACGTAGGCGAGGCCGTAGGGATCGGGGTCGTCGGGGAAGTTGTGGCCGCCGAAGACAGCCTTCTTCGTGCCAATCGCAGCATGATGGTCGTAGATGGAGGGGGTACCCGAAAGACCCGCCTCTCTTGATCGGCCGGGAGAGTTGTTGACGGAGCGTGAGGGGTTCTCGGGGTTCCATGTGATGGGGCCCCAGACATCGGCTTCCGAATTCGCATTCAGGGCGCTCGAGCCCGTCGGGTTCTCGTCGACATCTGCCCAAGGCGGCCGGTCAGCAAAATCCATTGTGAAGCCTTCCGGCCAAGCCGGGAGCGATGGGGAGGAAGGTCGACGGGGACGATGCAAACCTTTGACGCCGATGGAGCGGTCTCTGGGAGCTGTGTAGGAAGAGTTCCAGATGTTTTTGTTGGGATACAGGCTTGAGGCAGGGAAGCCCGAGCCCTTGGGCTGCTGGGACTTGTCTCCTGAACCGGCGGGCATGGTGATATTGGGGACGACCCTGATCCGCGCCTGAGGAAAAAGGGGATGAAGGTCAATAAATGGAGGATGGACAACCGATCGTGCGGCGGTCAGGAATGACGAGGGAGAAAACGAAGGGATGAGTGAGCAGGTCGTCGACCACAAGTGTGAGGAGATTAAGCCCGTTGTGGCCCACCAAGGGCGAATCGAATCAAGCGGACTTCCGCATGTACTTGTTTGGCGCAACCTTGAAACATGCGAGGATAGCGGCCCGTACGACAAGGAGGTCAGTTAGGGGGAGAGGGGAGGGGAAGGGGGAGGAAGAGGGGGGAGGTTTGCTTGAGGGACGGGGGGTGGGAAAGAATTGGAAAGCAAAGCACGGGAGTTGATCGGTATTGAAGCGATAGCTGCGATTGTGGATCTGAACGAGGAAAAGCGAGGTAAGATCGAAGCGAGCGGACGACAGAAGCCCGACTCGCCAGCCCGAGCTTCAACTTCTTGTACTCCGTAAATCTTTTTTTTTTTCTCTCTGGTGAGTCTAGGGAGGAGGAGAGGAGGAGAGGAGGAGAGGGGGGGGGGGTTAGTAGTAGGAACACGGAGTACGGAGTAGTACGAGCACAGTGGGCAGATGCAGCTCTGGATCCATTGCGACTCCGTAGTACGAGTCCGGAGCACGGAGAGAACGAGCACGGGAGTGGCATCTGAATCTCTCGATCCGGATTCTGGGTACTCGTACCGTGCCCCGTTCCTCTTCTCAGCGGCCCTGAGACGAAGGGCGGCGCCGTCGAGTGGAAGTTGAGGAAGCGCTAGACCCTCCCCAGGAATAGTAGTCCGTAGTCCGTTTGGGTTTTTCTCTTTGGGGTCATAGTTGGGGGTGAATATTGGTGATTATTTTTTTTCCTTTCCCCAATTTCCATCATTCCTCATTCAGGGAGCCGGGAGGGGGCCCTAGAGGCCAGGTTCCCAATCCAGAGAACCGACGTTCAGGGTCCAGACTTTCGCCATCAAGGGAAGACTCCATCCGCACTCCGTACTACGAGTACTGGTACGAGTTCGAACACGAAGGAGCGCTCTGCTGGGAGAGAAAAGGGGACGCAGGGAAGTGAAATGACGCACGCATACTCCGTACAACTCGACGGTGCGGGTAACCCAATGCTATCGTCCGGTACGTAGGGAGAATGGTGTGTATCAATTCAATGGGCAGCAATGAGTCAGAACCAGGAAGAAAAAACTTACTCGAGTCGTCATCCTGTACTGTGTCGGAGGGCAAGGGACGCAGCCGTCCATGTCCAGGCTCCCTTCTCTCCGCAAACGAGGGATGGGAGATGGTGGGAAAGCAGAGTGCGACTGGGCAGCAAGGGAGGCGAAGCCTCAAATCGAGAGCACTCTGTGGTGCTCTGTACCAAGTACGGAGTACCGAGTACAGTATGATGCGTTGTCGATCTTCCGGCCTCAAGCTTTCCCGACTATGCCTGCGTCAGCTCCAATTGGACAAACGGGGTGAAGTCTGCTCACTCAGTTCACCGTACGGGGTGTCGAGTGTGCTGGTCGAAAGCTTGATGGGAGTGCGAGTGCAGCGAATACCTTTCACTGACGCAACATAGCATATCCTCGCACTCGTACTCCGTACTCCGTACTCGTACATACATGCGAATGCTGTGCTGGGAATCGTGCTCTGCTCCTACGGGACTTTCCCCGCGCGCAGGGTGGTGGAGCAGGGGATCCGGCGGACGAAGACCTAAGGCTGGCGATTCGCGGCTCTGAAATCCGGTCGGTCTCAAAGGCTCGGGAGCTGAACTCGCCACGGAGTCGAGGCAGAGTACGCGTCGGGAGATGGGTCGAATGAGATTCAATATGCAGGGTGACGGTTGCTTATGCTGCGAGAACAGAGTCCTTTTGCAAGGCTTTCGAACGTAATGGTAGCCGTGGGGACAATGGGAACAGTGACCGACAATATGGCCTAGTGTGAAGGGCAATTGCCAAGATCATGAGTATCTCGATCGTGGTCACAAATTTCAGGATCCCGGAATGAATCGGTGCATGAGAACCGCTAATCGAAGCAGCGTGGGCGGTGATTGATTGTTCGTGGGCGCAGATCCGGAGATGGGGGGCGCCATCATATCGGCGGGGCCAGTACTCTTTTGATGTCGTCTCGATCCGTTCATGGCCCCACGATACCCGTTTCCTTTGAGAGTTCACGATCTCCAAGGCCGGGCCTGTCTCCTGAGCATACAGCCTCGGACTCGCCCAAAGACCGCTCACCTGTAATAGACACTGATGGATTGCTGAGCGTGGATTTCGTCTCTTGACCGAGGACATGTGCCCAATCAAGACATACGAGACCTGGAAGGCGACTTGTATCGAGCAGATACTAGCTATGTCGGCTGCGAGTGTCTGCAGAATCGATGGAGATGTGCAGTATCAAATTTTGAGAGCCGCGAGGAGGAAACATGAGAGGGAAATTGTAGTCGAAATGATGCTGGAGTGAAACGTGAACATTCGGCATAGAAGAGCTCAACGGATTGCGAGGTCTGAGGTCGGACATTCCCACTGAATTATGGTGAGGCCCAGGAGTCCAAGGATGACAGTGGAGGCGAAGGCCGTTCAAGAAGCAGGCAACTACAGGGCTGCAACGGTGCAGCAGGCGCCCGCTCAAAACAACGATGAGGGGGAAAGCCCCTGCAGCAGTGTTCTGTGCTTGAATTCCAGTATATACATACACGAGTGCACAGGGGTGCGGACATCCAGTACTCTGCATGATGGAAGGATGGAGCGGATTGTGTCCAGCTTCAGGGCTGGGAAAGTCCTGCGTCGTCGATCAGCAGGGGCCCCGGCAAGTTGGGCGACGAGAAAGCGGCCACAAGAGATCGACACAAGACAAAGTCCTGGAGAGGAGGGTAGCCGAGAAAAACGCAAGTAAGGGCAAGAGTCCTAGGCTGGGCCGTATTGATGAGCATCCACTGCAGTGGTATCCTCGATCTCATGCGCTGAGCCGTACAGGCTCGTCGATGGAGCAGAAGTGGACCAGGTCGGTCTGAGCATGATGCGTTGCAACACGCAAGGTCGCTCGGTCGGAATGCAGGTGTGACAGCGATGTGAGGGAGGCAAGGCCCAGACTTGATTGCATGCACGACGGCCGAGCCCTTGCAGTCCGTTAGTATTCGTACGTACTCGCACAGGTAGCACATGTAGTGCTGCCGCACCGACGATGTTCAGGAGGAAGAGGAATGGGAGGTGGGAGAGCAGACCTTCTGGATCCAGATTTGTCACGGGAATTCTTGTCTTGACTTTTGTCGTGGCCGATTCTTCCGTGTCAAGGGAAGGCGACAAAATTGCAGTCAACCGTCTCGGCGCATTGACGGCGAAGGAGGCCCGGATAAGTTGGGGATTATTCTTGTTGACTGTTGAAAAGACCCGTGATTCAGTTGGAGGTTGAAGGAGGTAGAAGACTCGGATTTGGAGGAGGGCGGGGAGGTCAGGGAGATGGAGGGATGGAGATGGAGGGATGGAGATGGAGGAATTCGCAACCTGTTCCTTCCAAGTTGTCCTGATCACCTGCCAGGCCGTATACAATGATTGGGAAGGAAGGAACGCCTCTGGCTTCTAGAGTGCCGCCTTCTTCGAAAGGTCATTCGCGGCCTGGCCGCGACTTCCAAATCTACTGACTTCCTCTCTATCAAGAGCAAGGAATTCACAACGAATGGAAAGTGCCACTGACCAAGGTGAAAGACACACCTGCCTAAATTCCGCAAGTACTAGGTACGTACTGTCTGAACATTGAAGTGCTGCTGCTGCCTTCCGGCCTCTTTACTAAGAAGGGACTACTAGGTACTAGCCTACGAGGCGGGGGGGTGTTTTTCAAAACAGGTGCATCACGGTTTTTTAGGCTACAACACCGTGTTAGTAGCCGCAACACTATCGCGATACTGTTGTAGGGCTAGAAAAACGGTGTTGCTAGCGCACACTATAGCGGGCTACAGCGCCTAGCTACAGCAGCTACAGCAGCTACAGCAGCAGCTACAGCAGTTAGCTTTAGTGCACGGTCTGTGTACACGCATACGGATCAAAAGGATATAACTAAACGTACAAGTGCCTCGTTAACAGACTAGCACTACTCTAGCTAAGTAGTTAAGGTCACGCTCGCGTATGTGTATGTACCTGCACGCACAAGCGCCTAGGGTTCGATTCTAGGCATGCACGTTTTTTTAATTTTTTAGCTAATTGCTAACTAATTAATAACTAAGTACACGGATACAACACTATGTTAGACGGTTACGATACTATACCCGTCCGTTACAATAGTATTCGTTCGTTACAACAGTGTTCATTCGTTACAACAGTATCGTTAGTCACGACTTATTACATCCGCCGAAATCTTAACACTGTTTTTTTGTTACAACACTATAATAGAGCCTATGTTAAGGAACCCCCCCCCCCGCCTCGTAGGTAGTATGGAGTAGAAATCATCAAATTCATGGCAGCCATCGTTTCCACTTGCAGTCAGTCGGGGACGGGACCTGGTGGGTGCTTGAATCTTTCCTCTGGAGATCGTGACACTCATCAGCACGAAGGTCAAGTCATCAACCGGTCCCGCATCGGGCCGCCGCGAGCGCCAAGAGTATCTGAGTCTGTGGTTGATGGTCATGGGCACATCAGGATCATTCCCTTTGAGTCTTCAAAATGTACTCCGTGAGTACGACTCACATGCCTGCACGTGGTGTTTCAATGCTCCCTCTTTACTCCCCTTTTCTACGCTACCCTATATTCCTTCAGGCATGTTGGTCCTCTGCCCCCCCTTTTCTGCTCGAATTTGATTGCCTGACTTTTCCCCTCTCGAGCATCCCTCAAGTTCCTTGACCTAGCATATCAGAGCTTGCTCGGTCTTGCACTGGCCGCGCTCGCACGACAGCAGAGAGCTCTGACGGCGCCATGAGATCTTCGTGTCACCCAAGTCTTCGTAGAGGCAGTGGAATCGTGATGAGGCCCGCATCAAGAGGTGGATGAAACTGTCGGGTTGCTGGTCCACCGTCTCGGCAGGACCTGCCTTTTCTTCGTACAGACAGAGAGCTCCTTCTTTAGAGATTGTCGGCCAGAAGCGGAGGAAAGGCGTGATGATCAGACACTGGCTCTCCTCCTCCAGCAGTGGAGACTTGTACATGCACCCCTGGAACTCGTCTCATCCGCTGTCGGCGGAGAGTCGAAGAGAAGCGAGAACGTCCTGGAGCAGAGCGAGAAAGGAGCGCAGAGCCACTTCACCACCTGCACCTTTCACCTTGTTCACAACGCAATCGTGTCTTATCATCAAATCCTCATCATGAAGCACAACGGGCCCCCGGGTCGCACGATTGCGCAGAGGAAGGAGCAGCCTTCCGCCCGCCCCCAACGAAACGCCTCCTGCCTTGCGTTATCGTCGGACTCGTTCCTTCCCATCATTGGTTGCGCGCAACCTGCCCCGCGATGCGCCTCCTTCCCCTCTGGCCACCCTGCTTCTCCCACGGAAGGAACCGCCGACGTACACACCGTTCTTGTACATGTAAACCGTCCACCCAAAAGGCAGGGGCAGACCTGGAGTTTGAGGACCTTCAAATTCGTGATACATGGACATGTACATGTACACGTGTTCGTACCGACATCCATTCTTCATACCTCCTGATCCATCATCGCCAAGAGGCCACGCAACGATCCAGAGCTCTTTGTCCTTGCTGACTCCAACGGGAAGGCTTCAACTGGGAAGATTGAAGCGCGATCCTCTCGCCCAGATCCCTCCGCCACCTGTCATGCTTGGATCCCCTTGGCGAGGACGCTGATCTGGAGACCTGGAACGTTCGACTCACGCCGTGATTCATGCCCATCCCGCATAATGGCTATCTCACCCAAGCGCAAACGATCGACGCCCAGGAGAAGAAGCAAGGAAGCATCCATCGTTGATTCAATCTTCACAGACCCGTCAAAGCATGTCATGGACTCGGTGATTTTCTCCTGCCATTATCCTTTCACAACTTAGCTCCTGATCACTCGGAGTTGCTGACCTGAGATTCCAGACAAAAGAGGCAAAATAGGGCGAACCCCCGACGCTTTGGCAGACAGCTGTGTGAGCAACTTCTGCCTCGGCTGTGTGGCCGTCGTGGCCCCGATATCAGATCTGCGGGCGTGAGCCTTCGGACGGAAAGAAACGCCGGACCCCTTAGCTCACCACAGAGGCAGACTGGGCGAGTCTGCCTCATCAGGGTGACTACTAGTAGTGTCGTGATGAGCCCTCGTGTGACAGGATGGTCTTCCACCTTCCGCTGTGAATCCACGGGGTCTGTCCGACAAGACAAAAGCCCTGTGTCATCAAACGAGATGCTGATCAGGTTCGAGATGAGGCAAAGTCGCGCGGTCTGCGGCACCCGGTGAGTGGCGAGCACCTTGTCAAGGCAAGGGGGAGCGCTTCATCCTGCCAAGGCCCAATGCCAATCGCGACAGGCAGGCCAGATGACCACTGAGGCATTAACAATCAGCTTCCCCTCGATCGGAGCGGCCTCTGACTGGGTATCAGAAACCAGATCAAGCTTCACTGAAACTCGTTTGATCCCCAGCTCTGCATCTGCTTGAGGACACTTCATCCATAGGAGGGGGAGGCAGGAATGTCCAAATTATCACCCGGGGAAATCATCACTGACTGTGCTGTTCCCTAGGAAAGGAAAGCGGCATTGTCGTGACAAGACATTGTGATGCTCCAGTCACAAGGCTCGCGGAATCAGACACTGTCCAGACCGGATCCCGCATGAACATCAAGGGACGTGACATCCCATAGACCAGATGAGCTGCGAAGACTGCGATGAAACCTCAACCACTGGATGCCTTACCACGCTTGACATGACTCATCAGAGGCGCAGGATGGGATCTTGTTTGCCTTGCACAGACGGCTTGTGGCCCTTGGGGGCACCCTGGTTTACCGCTGCGGACCTTTGTGGACCCCAAGCCCGGCAAGCCAGCCATGCCGAAGGAAGACTGCCGGACAGCCGGTAACCGGCATTTCTCATCGAGACCTCTTGCGCCGGAACCTGCACAGAGAGTCCCGCACTCTACTCTTCACACATGTGGGCGCAGGATTGTGCCATTCGGACCGCACCGACTGGTGTTCATGGTCAACGGAAGGGTTTTCCAAGAGTTCCGCCTGTCTCAAAACCAAAGACATCAGCAGCGTCCAGGTCGAATTGTGATGACAGTATCAAACACGAATATGGGATAATTCCCTCGGCCATGTGACGGTGATGCCACCAGATGGCAAGGTATGTATGTATGCCAGAATTGGATGTCTCGACAGCTGCCCATCTCCCCTTTTTCCACGTGCCCGATTAGAAGGCGCCGAGAGAGCACTATAATAAGCGTAATAGCCGGCAGATCAAAGTGAGACACACGAACACGCAGAGAATCCTCTCGCTGACCTACGACGTTGCAATAGCTTTCATGGCGCGGACTACGCGATCACTACTAGATTCAGCAGTGGGTAATAGCTCGCGCGACTCGAAGCGTGGGCACGATGTCCTTTGCCCGGGTCGGACATAGGGAAGAGGACTAGCCAAGAGGGAGCTTCAAGGAGTTCATAATCTGACTTGGCTCTCGAGCTACGCTGTGCGAGGACGATGTCGATCCCACTTTGAAGAAGTCTTTTTTCAGCAACCGCTACCACAAAGCGCCCGCGTTGCGCGCTCTACCAAGAGTGCCGCCGTGTTGAGTTTCTTGGGGGGGGATCGGAGGCACGGGAGGACACCCTCAGGGCACGAAGATGGAAGCCACGAGACGGGACCCCTCCTGATTGGCGAGGAACGTGATAATCCGTACTTTTCGCGGATCCTGCGGCGCTTGGCGGAAAAAGCTGCACGAAAGCGGTGCGCTTTGGGCGAGTCGCCGTATGCGGGTCTCAGACTCTTTCTTCGACGATGTATGGTGAGTACGGAGCTCGAGCACGAGGGTTCGTATGTATGGATGTCGGACTACGCGCTCTTGGCGGTCGAAGAATTTTGGAGCTTTGCTGACGTCGGGAGTGACCGAGTTCAATTTAAGCTTGCAGCAAACGGCTCCGAGCTTCTGCGCTAGTGGACGCGGTGAGGAGAAATTTCGCAGAGCATTGGGAGTGGAGATGCGGCTTATATGGGCACTACTGCAGATACGATCCAGGACTTGGGTTAGCTGACAGACCCTCAGGCCGATGAGGCTTGCAGGAGGGAGATCTCGTGCCAGCCATTTCAAGGAGGTTAGATGCTGCAGAGGGCGCTCGCGGTTGGGACTGACTTGTCGCTCGTGAAGGGCAGCAGAGAACTGAGGCGATGTACTCCGTACCCAGCCGAGCCATTGGAAGCCAGATCATTGGAAGACAGGCAGGCTGTGAGGTGGCCCGTCGATGAGGTTTCTGAGGCAGGGACCGAGTGGTCGGAAGCGGTGATGTTGCCCGGCGAGCCTCGCATTGGGACTAAGGCGGAAGCGATCGATTTCAGATGCGGGAGAACGTGAAGGGTACGAGTACGAAGGACGAGTACGAGTACAAGTGATTGCCGCGCCATACAGCGCGGCAAAAGTCGTAAGCAAAGCACCAGGCCCCCCCCCCCTCTACTGCCCCACAGCAACTTTGACAGACCAATTAGAGACCGGCATAACTTTTTTCTAGAGCCAATAAGAGGCCTAGAAAAGAGATTGTGGCGCAGAAGTGTGGTGGCGGTGCGCCAAATTCTCCAATAATAAAGCAAAGCCTCGGCTTCGTAAAAGCTACGCTTACTCCGCTATCTTGGCTTTGCTTGACGAGTACTGGTGCGGGCACAGCCACTTCCAGGAGGTGGCCTTTGCACCCAGTACCAGTACCAGTACTCGTTCTCTCCTCCACGAGGAGGAAGGGTCAGCAGATGGATGTCTGAGATTCAATGTTGGCTGCGCGTGGCAATGAGCACCTGAGGACGAGATTGTTTGGACGGAGAGGGCGCTTTGGCGAAGCAGTTACGAGACGGAGTGCATGCATGGGGCGGATGCAGGCGTGCATGCGCGCGATGCGTGCCTGCTTGCCTGCGTGCATGCAGGACGAGAGGACAGGAAGATGCGTCGCCTTCTGGGCGAGGTCGACGCGCATGGTGGGCATCTATGCAAGTGCTGCGGAGCCAAGTGCTGCGGAGCAGCCGAGTTGGAGATAGAAGGACAAGGACGAAGAGGAAGGACGGAGAATGTGAGGATATATCCATGGATCGAAGAAGACTCTACTCCGTACTCCGTAGTACTTCGTACTAGAGAAGAAGCAGCCCTGGAGGTCTGTGATGGGCTGTTTGAGGGTTGTGCACCCTGATGACATAAGTCAGCAGGAGCATCAAGGGGCGAGGCCGAGTCGATGCGTGCTCGTGCCCTCCACGTCCGGCTTCCCAGGACTGAGGTAGTAGTCACTGGACCCGTCGTGGCCCTTCCTTCCTGTTCCTGGGCGAGTCGCCCTGGTGCGGGACCTGGCCCTGGAGGGGCGGCGGCCAATCAGGACGCCGTGCCTGGAAGCGCAGGGTGGGCGATCCCCGGCCGGGGCGGGGCGGTGATTGGGCGAGGCGCGCCGCGCAGGGGCCAGCCGGCGGCAGGAGACACGGACGCATTCCATGGCGCAAGCAATTTCCGGGTCCCCACCTGGTCTCCACCGAGATGGACTCCACCGAGAGGGGAAGAGGCAAAGAGGGAAAGAGGGATGGATGGGAGGGGGAAGGAGGCAAGCAAGGGGAGGGATGGGGGACGCACGGCAGGGAAGGAAGGGATCGCGGGCGCGACTGCGTGGGAAGGAGCGTGGGAGGGGAGAGCGTGCGGTTTCCCTGCTTGAGCCTTGAAGCACCAATACAGAGGGACTACTAGTAGTACTCCGTAGTAGTAGTAGTAGTACGGAGTAGTAGAGTAGGAGTAGTAGTAGTACTAGTAGTACTAGTAATAGAGTATGGAGTACTCCGTACACTCGTCTCCTCGCGTCGAAGGCTGAGGCACGGGTTCCCGATACACCTGTTGCTAGCTCTTTTCTCTCCGAGTCGCGTCGATCCAACGCCGCTCCTCCTCCTCGTCCTCCTCTCCTCTCCCTCACCTCTCCCTCTCCTCTCCCTCTCCTCTCCCTCTGCCGCCGGTCCACCTGGATCTCGCATCCTCCCCAGCTTCAACCCGCGGGAGCTGAGCAGACGCGGGAAGCGCCTATCCCTTCGTTCTCCCCCCCTTCCAAACCCACTTCCAGTCGTTTCTCTACTCCGTACCGCGAGTGCGAGTCCTCGCCGCACATCACACAGACACTTCGTCCATCCTGCGCGCCGGCATCTCCCCCCCCCCTCGCCTCTGCCATCCACTCCCTTTTCCCCATCCCCACCCTGTCGTTCATTGATTTATCCACGCAGGCCCTGGCGCGCTCTCTCTTGTTCTCGGCCTCTGATCGTACATGGATCCTCCCATCCATCCTTTCCCCCTCTCCTTCTCTTCACAAAATTGACCACTGGTTGTTCTCTTTTTTTATCCCTCCTTTCACTTCTCTCTCTTCCTTTCTCTCTCTCTCTCTCTCTCTCTCTCTCTCTCTCTATCATCTCTTCCCTCCTTCACTCACACTCTCTCTGGATCACCCTCTAGACTCTGCGCAGCCTCCATTCCTTTGGCTGTGTCTGTTGTCTGTCCCTTCTTTTACTACAGCTACGACCACGACTGCTATTACTAGCATATCATCACGCTGCAATCCTTGACGGAATAGTATCAGCGTTAGCATCATCGCTCTCTTCGAAGCCGCAGACCACAAGGTCCTTCATCGCTCTCTCAGAAAGGACACCAGGAGCCGCCATCGACGACTCGAGGGTACGCATTGGAAGGAGATCGCCGCAATACATCGCGCCTTGTCCCTCGACTCCATCCCCTGTTTCTGTTGTCTCGCCATCCGGGGAAGCAACAACTCTCGAGCCATCGCGAATCAAGAGAAGGAGGCGAAGCACGTTCAGGGGGAAAGTGGATCATCGTGAGTGAGTGTCCGGGCCGCTCCCTATCCGTCCGACTCCTATCTCTGTAGCTGCTCAAGAGGAGTGCCGTCATGCTCCAAACATCCTGTCTCCCTTTCTCGATTCCCCTTCTCGCCTCCATTCTCGTGGCATGGCGCCGTGATCGTCCTCACCTCGACTTCGATCGGGTCATCACGAGAGCGATCACCAGAGTATGTCGACAAGCCCAAGACTCGGGTTGCTAATCGACTCAACAGCAGCTGCAGGCGACTTCCACACACCTCCGCGACACACTGCCAGCTTTCGTTCGGCACACAATCCCACTCTCTCCCGCCATCAATATGCCTGCCATCTCATTGCTCGGGCGCTCCATCGACATCAGCCAGGCTACCGCAAACACCATCGCGACGAGCTCCGACAAGACCGCCTCCTTGTTCAGCCATGTGCAAACAAATCGAGTTGGACATGTGGTAAGGAGACTAGTCTCTCGCGATGTCCAAGACGACGGCTCCGACGACGGCTCCGATCATGTCATCACGATCCTCCTCATCATCCTTGGTATCGCCTTCCTCGCTCTCATGACCGTCTCCATCGTCGTCATCGTTCGTCGTTCCCGCATGCGCAAGCCCCAGGCCGAGCAGCCCATCCTGCCCACCTACAGCGAGGTCAAGCACGACTTGGCCAACGACCGTGCCCTGAAGATCGAGGCGACACACAACGGCCGCTCCAGCGTCGTCGTCATCAGCAGTCGCGACGCCAAGCCCATGCTCCGGAGTCCCAACGCGCCGCCGCACTCCCCGGACAACGTTCCCGAGATCCACATCACCTTTCCAGACGAGCACGACGACCAGGGCCGCAGAAAGAGCGGCCGCGTGGTCGTAGTCCGCGTCGGCGAGAACGCCACCATCGGCCTCGAGCCCATGCAAGAGGAGCAGCTCCCCGCGTACGAGAAGGAGTCCAACGATCAATTTTACTCCATCGACTTCGACGACATTGGCGGTCTTAGGGAAAAAGACCACTCTCTCTACGACGAAAAGTATTAATCCGGACAGCCCTTTGAGTTGGGGATCAGCGGATTGATCAAAAATTGCATCGCAAAGGAGATCAAAGCCAACAAAAAATCACCACAAATCAAGAAGGCCTACCCCTTCGAGAGATTCTAGACCCCACGGCGAACAGCCTTAATTCGCGACTTATGAACGATCCTCCGCCTCACGACATACTCTGGATACCAAATTCTTGGACATCAAGAGCCGATACCATATTTCTGTGCCTTTCTCTTCTACTTCAAATATTTACACCTTCTTCTTCTTTCTCTACTCTTCTTGGATCGGTGGAAATTTCTCTACTACTTTTCTCCGGACACTGCCCTTCGTCTCCTCGCTCTTGGGTGCTCTTCAATCTGGCTCATCCGAGAAGACGGCACTTGGAGACGAGAGGATTTTGACATGACCTTTTTCTCGAATTTGTACCTTTGAAGCTCCCGACAAGCGTGCACATCACACCGCGCACCCAAAAGCGAACTTCTTTCCTTCTTCTCATTCTCCACCTTCCTCTTTCGAAAAATCCATCTTTTTTTCTCTACCTTTTTCCCACAAACTCTTGGTCGGTCGGAACTTGATGCGGGACGATGGGTGTTGGACGGGCTACCCTGACTCTGCACTGTAGGCGTAGAGGACTTGGGAGGTGGGATGGAACAGCGAAAGGCGGGGGGAAATACCAACACAAGGAGATATATACATACAGCACGCTGTTCGAGGCGCGCGGCCGGTGGCTGGGGGGTCCGAAGGATGACAAGCTACCTCCTGCGGGTCAGTTGCCCCACGTTGGGGACCCGATGATCTGCGGATCCGGCGGGGTGAGGCAGGATGGGCCGAGTGGAGCGCACTCGAGATGGCGAATCTCAGGACTATATATACCGCCTTATATTTTGAAACATGTCTGGTCGGTACATCTGGAGTTCGGGCCTCGGCGATGGTGTGCGGGGAAGAGCATGGGTGACTACTAGTAGTCTGTGTGCAGGTTGCGAGGTGCGGGCAAGAGAACCTTTGGTGTGCAAGTGCGTACAAGGAGGGTGCGGAGTTGATGGAGATGAGGGATCATGAGAGGTCTTGGTACGGGGCAAGCTCGGGACATTGGGCTTGAGAAAGGGGATGGGAGAAAGAGGAAGGGGATAGTATACATGGGACAGGCGGTATGCGATTTGGGAGAGGCGTGGGATGGGGCGGAATGCGCTGCTGCGATGGATTGCCGCGGTGCGCGGCTGAGTGTCCGTGTATGTGAGTGTGAGTCTCCGTTGGGCGAGAGAGAGAGAGAATCTACATGTATGAGTGTGTGTGTCCAGGTCCGTTGAGAAGTGTTCCTCAAATTGTGTGTGTGTGTGTGTGTGTGTGCGCGTACAAGAATATGTCTGTAGAGGTGAGAGCAAAGGAGAGCGCACTCGATACGAGGCGGTATGGGATGCCGACGCTCGGGAATGTGGAAAGGAGGAGGGCATCGCTGTGCCGTTCGCCACGATGTTCAGTCCGTTGCGAGGGGCATATCGATGCTTGGGTTCTTGGGGACGTGTGGAGGCGGAGGGGGGGCTATCCGCGGTGGCAAGGGGGGTAGGTAGACTGATGTGAGGATTCGGGGGATGTTTGGGGAGCAGAGTGTGACTGGGGTGGGTTGATACCTACATCAACAGAGTCTGTCTGACGGAGAGTGCTTCCAGACGGGACGGGGACGGCGCGCTTGTGGTGGAGTTGCGTGCCTCGATGTGGAAGCAGTGAGGTGGGGGGCCTTGAGCAACGAGGGGGGAGAGAACTGCAGTCAAGCCGTGCTGGAGATTGCGAAGGGGAGTCGCGAGATGTGGATGAGGCCTGCAAGATACTCAGGGGAAAATATCACCAAGCAGCAACCTCTGCGACACCCCGGGCAGCAGCCCTGCGACACCCCGGGCAGCAG
>NIGD01000003.1:957715-985649 GCA_003055185.1 Escovopsis sp. TC
GTCCCCCCCCCCCCTGCCTTCCTCCCCATTGTTCTCTCACCCCCCTATCCCATCACCTCCTCTTTCTTTTCCTGCCTCTCTTTCTCTTCCTTCCTCCCCCCCTTTGCCAACCCCCTCAATTTCCTTCTTTCTCTTGACGACTCTTGCCGCTACAAGACCGCGCCGATGAATCTCACAAGACAACCCCTTCATCATGAATACACAACCATGCCATCGCCTCGCTTGAGCAGACCCACGTGCCCTTTTGTACTCTTGAACCCCCTCTCGCCCTCACGCCCAACCCCGGCAACGAACCCCCCAACACAAACACAAAAGCCATCAAAGAAAGCAAGGAAATATATCCCCCCACGCAGACGACGCAGGTGAACGATACGGAAAATGGGGAATCTCGTCCGGGGCTGTATCAACATGACCAAAATGGGGAATCCAGTCCGCAGCTGCCTCAACGTCGCGCCAAAAAAAATAAAACCTAGTCCACGGCCGTCTCATCGTCTCCCAAAAGAAACCTGAACCGCGGCTATTTCACAAAAACGGGAAATTCGTCTGCGGCTGCATCAAAGGAAACGGCGGCTCCGTCATCATCCCCTCCATCTCCGACGCCGAGGGCCCTCCCCCGCCCCCGCCCCCGCCACGGCCGCCCCCGCCCCGGCCGCCCCCTCCCCCGCCGGGCCCCCACCCCATGCTCCCATCCATGGCCAGACCCTGATTCTCCGCATAATCAAAAATATAAAACGGCGAGCCCCGCGCCTGCGCCAAAAAGTGCGGCACGCCCGGCGGGCCGTACTCGGCGTCCATGTCCACGTCGCCCGGCCCGGCCAGGCCCCCGACATCCTGCGACGGGTGAGCGTGCATCATCATCATGGACAGCGCGGGGCCCGGCGCGGAGGGCTGCGGGGGCGACGGCGTCGTGGTCACGGTGGTGGTCGGCGACGTGGACGAGCTGGACGCGTCTATCCACCAGTCCGATATGGGCATGTCCCCGAGCGTGTGGAACGGCTTACGCATCGGCACCATGTCCGGGTGGGAGCGGTCGACGGTCCGGCGTGTCTTGTCAAAGTATTCGATGGCGATCTTGCTGCTCTCGTACTGGGGGGGTTCGAGTCAGTACGCTGTTGGTGGATGGGGAAGATCAGGTGTTTCGGCAGCTGACTTACAGCCTCCTTGTTGGCGTTGAGCAGGTGCGTCCAGGGCTCCGCAATGTCCATCATGGTCCGGATGTAGTCCCGGATCTTGGCCTCGTCGACGGGACTCGACCGCCACAGAGGCGCCGTGTGGTCCTCGAGGTTCTGGTACAGGTTGTACTGCATCGCGATGAGCAGGATCTGGATGCAGTGTGCCGTCATGTACGTGATGGTGCAGTCGCCGACCAGATTCAGGGAATCTCGTTGCGGCAGCCGGGCCGTCTCCTTCTTGATGGCGTCGAAGAAGCGCGCGAGGCACAGCGCGTGAGCCACGGCCTGCTTCTGCGACTTGGCGAGGAACTCTTGCGGGAGCTTCCGCAGGATCTCGATCGCCGCCGGGTCTCGGTAGCCCGGCAGGGAGAAGGCGTACAGGTCGCTGTAGCACGCCGAGATGTGGGTGTGAAAGTAGACGAACCCGACCCACTGCTCGGACCGGGCGTAGCGCGAGATGCTGAGGTCGCTGAGCCGCAGGTCGTCGGGGACCGCCGCGTGCAGCCGCGTCAGCTCGACCTGCAGGCGGCCAATGTTCTCCATGACCTTGGACGACTCCAGACTCGTCAGGCTGAGCCCATGAGGCGCGGCCAACCTCTTGGTGATTCTAGCATTCCATGTCAGTGCCCGGGACTTGAATCAGTACAACATTGGAGGGGCGCTGGTTGGCAGGCCCTCGAAGAAAGTCGGCCAGCGATGCGACCTACACCTGGATGCGATGCCGCAGATCGCAGAGACGGATCTGAATCCCATGGAGCCCAACCGAATCCATGGTCGCCCTTGCGGGACTGTCTTGCAGCCTTTCCGCGACAACGGGCCGGTTTTCCCTGAAGGCGGACTCGTTGCATGGGAGCCTGATCTTCATGTTCTCGGCCCGACAGGAGACGTACTCCTCGTAACCGCCGGCGAGCAGCCTGTCGTTGTAGAAGAGGTTCCAGGCCACGCGCCGCAGACACTCCTGCTCGATGAAGCTCGTGTCGGGCGGCAGGACATCCCAGTTGAGCTGCAGACCGATCAGGAGCCGCGAGGCTACCCCGACGCACTGCCAGACCTGGGCGAACGATCTGGAGAGAAGGTGGAACGGTATCGAGAGCGCAAGCAGCACGAGCGCTTCCTGTGAGAACTTGGACATCATCTGGTAGATGTGAGACTCCACCGCGACGCTGCATTTCCGCCCAAAGTCCCGGCTCGCCGGACTCGAGCTGATGAAGAAACTGGCCAGGGCGCATATGGCGGCGGCCCGGGCCGGTGCCAGGCGGTTTTCCTTTCACGATCTGGTCAGCAAGATGAAAGGGGGGGAGGTTGAAAGACATGGGGCGAAAGATGATCGTCTCATGAGTCGGGTTCACGGGGCGAGGCGTACCTGAATAGCTTGGTACGTCATTTCGGGATGCAGGAAGCCGAGACACGGGACCCAGTAGCAGTGGCGCATGTACACCTCGAAGTGGGCCAGGATGATATCCTTTCGTATGAGGAACTCGCTATTGATGCTCACTGTCAGTCCATCAGATCATAAGGAATTAACGCTCCCCTCGAGTCCGGTTCTCTCTTTCTCAGAGGATGGGAGGGGGCCAAGGGGGCATGAGCTCCGTACCCAGCCATCATGGTGGACGTGTCCATTGACGGAGGCGCGGCGGCCTGGAAAGGCTCGGGACTAAGGGCGGCGACGGTGCTGCCGGTCGAGCCGCTGGCTTCTTCCGTCTTTGCGGGCTCGAATGGCGATTCGTGCTGGTGATCCTCCGGCCGGGGGCTGCTGGGTTGGACGTTTGCGAACTTCCTCCTGGCGGGAGTGTACTCGCAGGTGAGGCGGTAGGTCTCGCAGCGCTTGCACGTGGGCAGGTCGCCGGAACACTTCGTCTTGTGCGTGTGACACTGGCTGCAGGCTCTCTGGGCTCTCTTGCGCAGGGTGCCGGCCTCCGTGTGGCTGTGGGAGGGCGTCGTCCTCGCCAGGCTCTCCAGGTGGTGGGAGTCGTGGGCCGGGACGAAGCTGCAGCCGAGATCGAGTCGGGAGCAGTTGCCGCAGGGCCCGGTGCCCGGGTTGCCGCTGCACTTGACCTTGCGCAGGCGGCACGTCCGGCAGCAGTCCATCTGGGTTGCGGTCACCCGGCGGCGTTTTCTCCAATTCTCCGGGGAGTCCTGCCCCAGAGCCGTGGCAGACGCGCCAGAGTCCTCCTCGTCGTGGGAGTGCGGCGATTCCATGGGTGATGGGTGAGGATCTCAGCAAGTTCAGGAGGAAATGCCGTCGGGATTGCACGACAGCGGCGATGACGACAACGGCGGTGGGAATGACAACCGCGGCGGCGACGACGAGAACAGCTCCTGCGACACCAATGGCGACAGCGAAGCCGACAGCCAGAGCGACGACGAGACTAGATGCCGATGCCGATCTGTGGGACAGCTAGTTACGAAACGCTGTCGATGCTGATGAATGCGGTTGCGGAGGCGGATGCGGACTCGGACTCGGACTCGGGCACTGCCGCAAGGGCGACGACGACGACGACGACGACGACGACGACGACGACGACGACGACAACGACGACGACAACGACGACGACGGCAACACGGCAGATGGCAAGCCGCAAGGCGCAAGCTGGAGGAGTCCAGGCAGTCGGCGTCAAGCACCGAGGCAGATGGAAAAGAAGGACCCGGAGAAGGTGAAAGGTCCTACGTCGTACCGTCCGTCGACACGCTCACCAAGGCAGAACTTGTTGGAGGAAAGGCCAGGCGACCAGGAATGACGGGCGCGAACCGATGCAGGAGGGTCAGCACATTCTCCTCGCCCTCGTACTTTTTGGCCGAGCACCCAGGCTCTCAAGCAAGGTGGGCAGGCCAGAAAGTGGACACCGCCAGCAGGGGGGTGGAGGGAGGGAATGGGATAGGAATAGACGACAAGGAGGGGGGGAAGGGGAGGGCCGCCTTCGGCTCTCGCGCGAGGTCCGCGAGGGGAGAGCAGGCCGATATGTATGTACTCGTATGTGTCTGACCACCAAAGACTTGTCGGAAGAAAATGGGGGGAGGCAGAGTGAGGGGGCAGAGCCGGCGCGCGAGCACCCGACCACCAGCAGCTAATGGGCCATTAGTGATCATCACCGGCCCCGGGAATATGTTGAAACAGCCGACGAGCTAATCGAGGGGGGGGGGGGAGGGGGGATGGGAGAGCGGGATCGATCCTCGCAGCACACACACACACACGCACATATGTAGTGCTCCGCAGAGGAACTAAGCTGAAGGATGGAGTCGATACTCGTATATCGGGCACAAAGAGGTAGATGAAGTCGTAGGTAGATGGGAGCATACCGAATGTGGGAGCTTTTGTGTAAAGCACAGCAGAGCAGAGCAGAGCACAGCAGAGCAGAGCAGAGCAGAGCAGAGCAGAGCAGAGCAGAGCAGAGCAGAGCAGAGAAGCCAAGAGGCGAGCCCCGAGAGGAAGATGCCCGTGAAGAACTTGCAACGGGCAAGGATCGGCCGGAGCTATTGCAATTTGGCCAGATAGTTCGGGGTACCGGGCCACGGGAAGCCTCGAGATGGGAAGCCAAGCCAGCGCTCCCTACTCGTGCTATCCGACGTCGAGCAGACGGGACAAAAAGAACAAGACCCTTGTCCTCTCTCTCTCTCTCTCTCTCTCTCTCTCCATCTCTCGAACTCCTTCGGTCTCGGTTCCTTTCTCTTCCCCTCCGTGTGCGATTGGGTGCGTGTGTGTCAATGAATTCCTTCCTCTTTTTCTTCCCCCCCGAGTCGCGTCTTGTCCAACACGGGGTCCCTTCTCCAGGCGCTTTTCGAGACGAAGGCAAAAGCGAAAGATCTCCATCCATCCGCCCGCCCATCCATCTGCCCATACATTCTTCCGTCCATCCTTCCATCCGGCCGGCAACCATTGTTCGCAGCTCCCGTGCGGGACCTTCTGCACAGGCTTTTCCGCCGTGGGTGGGAACGAGTCTTCCGTGGGAGGCACTGGGCAGTGGGCGCTGCTGCGCCGCGCGTCCGCTCTTTTCGTGCTCGTTGCTCGTGCTCAGGCTCGTGCCCCCAGACTCTAGCCTCCATCCATACTTCGAAGAGTAAGCAGCAAAGCCAGTCTCAAGCCCCCATGCTCCGTAGATTGGATTGTTCCCATGTCCGGAATGGCGAGGTAAGCAGCTCCCGTTAGGTAAGAGATTCTTTGGCCCATCTCGAGCGGCATGACAAAGAGCAGATGGATGGATGAATGCGGCGGACCCTGGGTCCGCCGCATCTGTCTCATCACGACAAGGGACCAATGGGCAACGGTCAACGGTCTGAAACTCGATCCAGACAAGGTCGACAGCCCAGAAGGCGTAAAGAGGGCCCCCGGGTCTCGGACATCGCCCGGGGAAGTCGGCGGGTTCCACATTCTCCTTTTTTCCCTCTCCTGCTTCCTTGCTCCCTTGCCCCCTCTCGCTCTCGCTGTAGCTCTTACTCCGTACTCCTCGTCTTTTTATCTCTCTTGTTTTTCTCTCTATCACTCGCTACCCCCGCTTCCCTTCTATCCTTCTTCTCTCTCTCTCTTTTTTTTTTTTTTCTTGAACTCCCCAATCCGCATCTCCATGCCCTCTTCTCCTCTCCACCTACTCCATACCTCCCTCCCCTGAATGCCACGATTGCCAGGGTTAGCTCGATCGTGTTCCGTGTCGGGTCTCGAATCCCATTGCGGGTTTCCTTTCTCGGGCAACGCGTCCGAAATGAGCCGAGCTGCCCCCATCGCCAGCGACCATCAGCACCAATTCTCCATCGCGTCGACTTTTCTTCACCGGCTGCTGCTCAGTCAGCAACACGGCATACCGTACTCATGCTCGTGGCAGCGTGGTGATGACGAGTTCCGGGGCCTTCTTTTGGAGCGACGGTCGCCCCCCTCAGCCCTCTTAAGTTCCTCCTAGCCCCTCTTCAACGTGGAGATAACAGGCGCTGTTGGCTCTTGTGTCCGGAGTCGTGCCCGCGCCGGCAATGCTAGTCGATGACGCCGCGTCTTTCTTCGGCAAGCACTCCGCAGTACGGAGTAGTAGCTCCCGACGAGGAGTGCCGTCGATTTCATCAGCGCCGGGGTCATGTTTGAATGGGACCCAGGGGCCGGCGAGAAAGGCGCGCGTCGTACTCCGTACTCCGTACTCCGTAATTCTGCGGTCTGGGACCGTTGTCCCATGTCCGAGTATATGGAGCCGCGGAACGTCCGAATGCGATCCCAATTCCGCGTATGACTGCGAGGTGCTCCGCAAGTTGCTCACGATCGTTCCGTACAAGTACGAGGACCGTCCGGAGTGCTCATTGGAAAGTTGTCCGTCCTGGTACTCCGTACTGGGTCCCGTACTCGTACTCGTACTCCGTACGGAGTACTCCGTACGACGGGGTACACTTCGTCGGTGCTTTCGTGCTCGTGCAGCACCGCTGCCCTAGGTGCATATCGGTTGTGTCATCCGTAATATCGCAGCTGCACCCCGTCCACACTCCATGGATGTCAGCTCGTCCTTGGCCGTCGCCTGAAGGGAGGGTCCAGCGTGGGCGTCGTCGGCGACTCTGGGCATTGGATTTCGCCGACTCTGCTCCGTACTCTGTAGGCAATGGCATCAAACAGCGTCCGCGTGGGCACTGCCAGCTTCTCTGCGTCCTCAGTCAGTCCCATCTCAGCACATGCAAGCAACGAACGATGGACGGAGTACCCTGTATCTTGTGCGAGGTACTCCGTATGCCTCGCTTCCTCCTCCCAACTCCAGCCTCTGCACGACTTCTCCGTACGAGCACCTTGTCGTGCCTGCTGGAGATGACTGCAGTACTCGTACCTGCTGGAGATGACTGCAGTACTCGTACCTGCTGGAGATGACCGCAGTCAGTGTTCGTACTTGGCCGACGCACCCCGTAAGCCTCCTCACTCCATCCACGCACCAACCTTGCTGTCCAGGGCGCCCGCCCGCCGACGCAGCGAGATCCTCGGCCCCCGCGCGGCGCCCGTCTCCCCATTGGCACTGGCGTTGGCATTGGCACTGGCACTCGTGCATTGGCGTGAACGTTGGCGTCAGAGGTGCAAGGACTCGCACTGCACCGCATTGTATCGCACCACAAAAGGTACATATCGCAATCGGATCGTGTTCGTGCTCGTACTCGTACCGTGTCGTACATACCCTCCGAGTGCCGTGAGCCCGTGCCTGCCGTTGGTTCTTCGCCCATCCACGCGGTGCTCGGTGCTCCCCCCCTGGGCCAGAGAGTATGGCTCGAAGTGGCCAGAGAATCTCGAAAGAGGAGGGAGGAGATGGAGGAGGCGGCGAGCAGGGGAGCAGTTGGAGGCTGAAAGAGAGAAAAAGCGGTCCGCATCTCGATCCCTGATCGTCGCACGCATTACGCAGCATCGGCAGTCGGCTCGCGACGTCGCGTCGCACCTGCCTTGTCGTTTTCTCCGTCAGCGTGCGGAGTACCTAGTACGGGCAGTCAGGTACATGTACAGAGTACTCCGTACTCCGTAGCCTCTTCGTTCTCTCCGTCGTTCCTTCCGAGTCGTCCTCCCGAGGTCTTGGCAAGCTCTTGCAGGGAAGGCGCCCTCGAGTCTCCGCGGAGGTGCCTTGCTCTCTTCGGCCTGAGGAAGGCGCGATGCTCCTCGTGGAGACCAGAGACCCGCGAGGCTTCAACGAGGCAAGCGCCGAAGCGGTCGGTCATGGTCGTCACTGCCTCGAGCCTCAGTGAGAGTCTGGACTCGCGTATCCCGACGATACATCTATGTATACAGCTAACACCCCATGCCTTGAAGTTGGACATGGAACTTCCCACGTCGGCTGGACCAGCACCCTTCATACTCCCGTTGGTTCTTCATCAGCCGTTGAGCTCGAGCCGCAGCGAGAACGCCATACCAGCCTCGGTGAACCAACAAGAGAGTGCAAGTTGGCTTGCCCGTGAGGTGGGGGAGAACCATGCCCCGTCCCGTCCTCGACCTCCTCGACCTCCTCGGCCCGGACCCTCCACTGGCCCTTGACCGTCCATTGTTGGTTGGAGGCCGCGCCGACAACGATGAAAGATGTACTCCGTACTCCGTACTTGTATGTCTTGTACGTGGCGGACTTCGAAAAGGGGCGCCTGGCTCAAATTCTTGTCCATCACTTCGTCTCCCCAAATCGCACTAGGGAGCTTCGCTGCAGGAGAGGAAGAAATCAATTGTATAGAAACAAAGACCTCAACATAGGTCAAAGGAAGCCATGGCGAACAAGGAAGTACTAGGTAAAGCAGAGAAGAAGACCGAGAATACAGGTGAAGAGCAGAATGTGGTCATCGTGAATCTCGTATTCGCATAGGTGTGTCGTAGACCAGTCCCCCTTCCTCCCTCGGATTCCACCGCTCAGGGACTACCAGGCAGACCCCTCAGGAGAGTGTATGCTACAAAGGCTCTGGAAAGGTGTAGGGGAGAAAAGGGTGAAGAATAAGAGTGAGAAGAAGAAGGAAAAGAAGAAGAAGAAGAAGAAGAGGAAGAAGAAGAGGAAGAAGAAGAGGAAGAAGAAGAGGAAGAAGAAGAGGAAGAAGAAGGAGTAGAAGAGGAGGCAGAAGAAAGGGAAACAGCGGAACAACCCGTACCGATCGTGTGCTCGCAGCGCAGACACGATCCCCCCCCCTTCCCACTCATCTTGGTCCTCGGCAAATCACCAGACAGTCCCGATCCTCTGGGTCATCTTGGCTGTCGGCCGCGGGCCCGTCCAAACGCTCAGTGCCGGGCTCGGACACACGACCTCCACGCAGAAGCAGTCCCCCCGCGTCCTCATCTGGCAGTGGTACTTGGACGACCTCAGGTCGCAGCAGCAACAAGGCGCCAGCTCCGTCGACCCCTCCAGCGAATCCTCCGGCGTCACGGGCAGTGTCGGCACCGCCCTCTTCCTGCCCCCCCGGGCATTCCCTGCCCCCTGCCCGTCGTACTCCTCCCATCCCCAGCCTTCGTCTCCCCCCTCGCCCACCGCCGCCGTCGGCGCAGCTCCAGCCGTGGGGCTCGGGGCCTCCGTCGCGGCCGTCGCGGCCATCGGCCAGCCCGCGGTGGCGGTGGCATCGGCCACATTCGGCCCATGGGTGAGGGGCCCATCGGCAAACAGCTCCGCCGGGATGGAGGTTGCGAGCGCTGTGGCGGTCCAAGGCTCCGCTTCGGCGGGCATGTCCGGCGGGATCGAGAACGCGAGCGCCGTGGCGGCCGAGGGGCCCGCGTCGGAAAGCATGTCCGCCGGGGAGAGCGTGGTGGTGGACGTCGCCTGGGGGCGCTTGGTCTTGTGCGCCCAGACGGTGGGGGCGCCCTTGGGGCACATGACGGCGAGGCACACGCAGTCCTTGGCCTTGATCTCGGTGTCGCACGAGATGACGTTCTTGCCGGGTTCGCAGCAGCAGCAGGCCTCGAGGGCGAGGAGGTTCTGGGGGCTGGCGAGGCCTTCGCGGGCGAGGAGGAGGAGGGCGCCCAGGAGTGTGATGCTCTTCATCGTGACTGAGGTCCGGTCTCTGGTTCTGGTTGCTTGGGTGTGGGGGCTTCCCAGTCAATCGATTGTAAGCTCCGGGGAGAACAACGTGCTTCCTTGTTCGTATGTTGTCGTTGTCGGTTCAGGAGACGTCTCTGAAGACGAAGTGAGCCTGGGCGAATCTCCCCGAGCCTGTCTTCCCCAGTGTTCTCGTGATTGACCTCCTCCTGTCCGTGTCAATTGAGATAAAGCTGTATCGATATCGCGAAGAGAAAAACAAAGAAGAGCAATATTCGAAACGAATGTTCTCGTCGAGGATGATGGACAAGTGGTTGGAATCTGGGGGATGGATGGATGAGCTCCGAGGGCGTCAAGGACGGAGCCAGCGCGTGGATGGAAAGGAGACGAAACAGGGAGACGAAACAACCGAAGACAGAGAGGGGAAGAGATCAATCAATTGATCCAATGGGTGAGGTGGATGGACGCCAGAGATGCCCCAACGACAGGATTGGGGTCCTTCTCTTCCTACATGTATGGATGTCGCCCACTCTCTGTCTCGAACTGCAATCGGCCTCCAGCTCTCCATCTGCTTCCATGTTTGCCAGCATTCTTCCTGGCTCCTTCCCCTGCCTCCCGGCTCCTTCCCCTCCTCCCCGGCCTCCCCTCCATCCTCTCCATCGCTCTTTCCTGGCCCCTCGGAAGCTTGCCATCCGCCCTCCGCTCCTTCCCTCCGTCTCCCTCCCTGCAGATCAACGCGGTCCATGTCTCTTTCCCGGTGAATCAAGCAGTCCATGTCTTCCTTCGAGACACGCCTGTTTCTACCACAGACTACTACTACTAGGTAGTATGTACTCGGCTCCTTCCCCTGAGCTTCCTCGTCCTCGGCTTCCCTGTCTCCATCATCAATGGATCCATGTTCTCACGGTGTCAGTCCGTCAGGGACACGGTGCCGAGTCCATCCATTGATCCTTAGAGGTAATACTACTACCTTCTACTACCAGTAGTAGTACTACTAGTAGTACTGCTGTGTGTGATGGACGTTCCCGGCTCTTCCACCGTGCGACGCATCGTCAGTCGCACAAGAGCAAACACTCCCCCTTGCCCTCTCCCACCCGCACTCACCCCCCCCCCCCCTCATCTCTCATCAAGAACCCTTTCTGTTCCTGACGCTTCCCAATACACCCTTCCCCTGACACTCTTTTTCCATTCCCGGGTACCTACTACTAACCTCGCCTCTCGCAATTCCCACACATTGTGCTCATAGATCCTCTCACGCCATGCCCACCGAAGATCCATCAATCCAGCACATCTCCTGCTCTGCCCTTGACCATCCTACACTCACACTTACACGTCTACTCTGACGGTAATGCCCCCCCCCCTTGCACACCTCCCTCGCCGACTTCCCCCCCCCCCCGTAAAGCAAGACACAGAGAAAGCGGTGCACGTGGTCATGAACAACAGTCCCCCCTTTCACACCGAGACACCCGCAGCAAGGGAGGCCATCACACCTGCGACCCACAGCCGCAGGCTACACACAATCTGGCAGACACATCCCACCCCAGGCAGGCACAGAAGTTGGTTCTGCTCCATTCAGTCCCATACATCCATCATGGATGTATTTCGGTGGTCCTATATTGCAGTGCAGAGCATAGAAGTCTGGACAAGAGACTGCCGAGAATCATCCCACGGCCTCACCCTGACTGAGACACGGCGCACTCCCTACCAACAGGGACACATGAAGCATTCCTCTTGAGACGAATGCACAACATGTATCTCAGCTCAACAGGAATCACACACGAAAGGGAGGCTGCCAGATTTCGGGAGTCCGGAACCATCTACCGACAGCAGTACTGTTTCCTACCTGCGCCGGGCGTCGTTGCTCACTCGAACCATTTTGTCTTTTGAACATGGTACCTGTGCGACTTTGTGCGAAATAGATCGATCCCGAGAATCGACTCCATGAGACCCCCCTCGACCTGGAGAGACCCCCCTCGACCCTGGGAAACCCCCTCTCGCATCCGAGACACTCCCTTCCACCTCCAAGACTCCCAAGTCTCCATCAGCACGCCCACCAAGGATCCCCTCTCCGCGCTCAGAAAAGCCCATGAACCGCCAGAACCCGATACTAGATCCATAAATCCCTTCCTCCATCCCGAGAGACCCCATCACGCACCCGAGACAAATCCCTCCACACTACATACAGTCTCCCTCTCTCCACCAACACTCCCTCAGTAGATCCCATCCATCCGTTCAGAAAAGCCCAGGAAGCAACACAGCCCAAGACGAGATCCATCAGACCATCCCCAATTCCCAGGAGACCCCATCATGCATCCGAGACAGATCCCCCCACCCACGAGTCTTCCTATTCCCATCTGTACGCCCAACGTACGGAGTAGACCCTACACCCTCGTTGAGCAAAGTCTATACGGAGTGAACCGGCACAATCATGATCAGGATCCCAGAGGCCCTCCCTCGGCCCTGGCAGACTCGGCCACGCACCCGAGACAGCCCTAGAGACCCTTCCACCCTGACAACACTTCCCATCAGTACGCCGAGCACAGGTCCCTTCTCTGTATCTCCAATCTCCCCGTCAGCCTCCCATATCCCAAGATCTTCCTCCTACCTTCCATTGTCTCTCCCCCCAAAGCCCCTTTCTATACTCTGATCCCCCTCTTCCTGAATACTTGTTTTGTCCCTTCTCCCCATTCTCTGAAAATACCCTTTCTCACTCTCACAAATTACCTCTTCTGCCCCGCTCCCCTCCCGCCCCTCTGCCCTGCTAGAACACGAGTCTCCCTGTTTCGCCTACGACACGATGTAGACTCCCACCTCAACCCACTGTTTTACCCACGACACAATGTAGACTTCGCTCTCAGCCTTGGACCTCGATCGCCCCCCCCCCGCCCTTCCCCTATCTCATCTCTGCCCACCCTCCAAGCTAGCACACCCCCCATCCCCGCTCACCGAGCCTTCCCTGCCCCAGCCAATATCTGAACATCCATACTGTCCTCCACACATCCAATTATCCATACTCCATACTGTCCTCCACACATCCAATTATCCATACTCCATGCTGTCCTCCACACATCCAAGTATCCATACTCCACACTGTCCTCCGCATATTCAAGTATCCATCCTCCGTGCAGTACTCCAGATCTCCAGCCGACATCTCCACAGACCGCATCATACCCTCCCGCCGTCAAACAATCAATCTGCCGTACGAGGCAGCATCTGACCTCCATCGCTCCCATCTTCAACTCCCGCCCCTACCACTTCTTTGATACCAACTCCCCCCCCCCCCCCCCCCCTTTCTTTCCTCCCCTTATACGCCATCTTCCCATCCATAAGGTCCACCAACCCTCACACAACCCACCCATTCAACCAGTCCACTACATCCTCGCCCGCGCCAAATAGCCCGCTTTCCCGTCCCCTTCCCATGCTCCCATACGTCTCGTATCGGTTTCTCCTATTCATCACCCATTGCTTTGACCCGACTTCTTACCCAGTCTTTATCCTCCTCAGCCTCGCCATGGTTTCTCCCACTTGCAGCCTGCTCCAAGAAACTCCCTCTCGCAGCCTCTCTGAGAAACCTTATTAACTTCTCCTTACCTCCTACCGACCTCATCGCACCTCCACACTCCTGACCCCGTTCTCCTCCCCAACCTCCCCCACACACTTCCGCACCTCCACTTCAACACATCAGATTTCACCATCTTCCATCTCACGCCTCCCCAAACAACACCGCTGTCACAAACGACCCAAGGATTGGGGAGATTCAATTTCAGCCCCCAACTCCACCAGAGATTCCGCCATAAATCAAACCCTCGCGTCCCACCTCATACATCAGTTCCCTCGTGTAAGAGCCCAGCCCTCGCCCGAGTCATGCATTTCCCATTCGCTTCATTGGTGTTTCCATCCAATCCCTACGCAAAGGGATGTTTCCATCTCTTGCGTTGCCATCCAGACAAAGACATGTTTCCATCTCTTGCCTTCCCATCCAATACAAAGACACCAGTACAAAGTCGTGCTCCCATCACCCCATCGCGTCTCCATTCAATACAAAAGACACATCTCCATATCACACTTCCCCATTGCCCATCCAATACAAAGAGCCATTTCCATCACTCCATTGCGTCTCATCCGCGCCTTGTCCATTTCAAAACACGTTTCCATCACTACATTCGCGGTCTCGATTCAGTGCAAAAGACACACATCTCCGCTCTTGCCGGCGATGTCAAGAAATCCTGCCGCTTCGTGCGCTTGCTGCTTCAAATTATCATGCTGATCAACGACAAGGGGACAGGAATCAGGAATAAAGAGATATAAAGAGAAATACAGGATGAGTAGGACATGAGGGATAGAAAGAAGACAAAACGTGAGAGGAAAAGGGGGAAGAAGAGAGAGGAGAAACATGCGTGCGATGGGAAAAGATTGACAAGAACACAGAAAGGAAGAGGAGAAGAATATTTGAGAGACAGGGAATTGAGAAGATGGAAGAAGGACAAGGTAGGAAGACGAAGAGATTACAAAGAAAGGTAAAGAAGAGATTCCAATTATCAAAGTCATAATGTGATTGGCCGGCCGTTAGATATAGCTCATGATCCCGGAACAGGCAGAATGGGGTAGAGAGACGTCGTCGCCCTGGGCTTGGGCCTCTCGGCCACGACGGGGCTCCTCGATGCCCTCGGGTCGACGTCCATGGCGCCAAAGTCCCTGTGAAGGCTGAGGGCCCCTGAATCGTCGTCGTATTCCTTGCGCTTGAGGCGGCCCTGGATGTAGTCGCGCAGGGTCTCGATGAGCCTCATGTTCTCGAGCCAGCGGTCGTACTGCTCCTCGCGCAGCCGCGTCGCCTCGCTGGAGTCCGAGTCCGAGGCAGGGGAGCCGACCGAGTGCGCCGAGTCGCCGGCCTTGGGCGTCGCGGCCCTCGGCTCTTCGGGCGATCGGGGCTGCGGGGCCGCGGGCGGTGGGGCGCCTCTCGCTCGCTGGAGCAGGCCGCCGGAGTAGCGCCTCCTGTCGTTGCTGTCGAAGCTGGGGCCCAGGGTCGCCGTGGTCGAGTGGCCGAAGCCCTGACTCACCGCGGGGAGGCTGGCGGGCAGGCTGGGGTACATAATGGAGGAGGCGGTGGGGCTGTGGCGGGACAGGGGGGAGAGGCCCGAGGCGGACGGGCTCGGAGAGTGGCCCGAGGTGTACGATAGGGCGCTGGACGGCGGCGTGACGGCGGGCGTGCCGGTGGAGGAGATGGCCGTGAGCGGGGAGGCCATGCTGGCGGCGGAGACGGTGTGGTAGCCGTCGGCGGCGGACGCCATTCCCGGGACGCCCCGGTGGACGGTTGTCGGCGAGGGGGTGCCGCGGTATGTGTTGAAGTGGTTGTCGCTGTGAGTGTGCATGCCGGCGGTCGCGTGGCCCGAATTCTCGTAAATGGTGTCCTGCATCTGGCCCAGGAGGTTGTCGATCTGGATGAGGTCCTTCTGCGTCCTCACGCTGGGCATAGGGAGGTAGTACTGCTGGGCCAGAGGATTCTGAGTCGGGGCGGGGAGATTGTGCACCATGGAGTGGGCATGCGACTGCGAGATGTACGGCTCCGGGGCGGCCACCTGGGCGTTGGGGATGGAGAGGACGCCGTGGAGCGGCAGCAGGGAGCGGCCGATCTGGGCGTAGGAGGCCGTGTCGATTTGTCGGCGTTTGGCGCTGCCGAAGAAGTCGTCGACCATGTCGAAGGCGCGCTTGCGATCGTAGGCCGGGGCCGTGTGTGTGGCTGCCGCGTAACCGAGGTGCTCGGGGCGGGGCGGGTTGTTGATGTGCTGCTGGTTGAAGTAGAGACCGTAGTTGGTAGACGGCTGCGGCGCATAGTAGCCGCCTGCGTGGGCGCCCGCCTGCACGAAGCTGGAGGCATTACTTCGCATCTGGGCGTGCTGGTCGTAGTAGTTGGGGCCTGGTCCGGATCCGAGTCAGGGGCAATTCTTGGGATGATGCCAAAAGGCTGGTGGGGTTGCTCGGTCTAGATCGGAAGCAAAGACTTACCTGAGGGGAAGTCGCGCTTGGGAAGAGACTGAGGCCTGTAGCTTAGGCCGGCTTGGCTCTCGTGGCCTGGCCGAGCCAGCACGGAGTCATCCGCGTGAGTCTGCGCGCAAGATCAGTCCATGCCCTCTCAAGTGAGGATAAGGAAAAAGAAAGAAATCAAGATGAACAAGGAAATATCAGGCCCTAAAGCTGGGAGCGCCGTACCTTGACATGCTTCTTGAGATCCTGGGGCCGCTTGAAGGATTTGCCGCAGAGGTCGCACTTGTGGGGTTTCAGGGGTACGTGGACCCTGATGTGGGAGGTGATGTGGTCCCTCTTGACGGTCGTTGTCCGGCAAGAGTTCCACTGGCAGGTGAGGTTGAGGTTGTTCGTGCTCTTTCGGCCGACGTGTCGGTCGCAGATGTGTTCCTGCGGCAGCGCCCATCAGTATACTGATTCCTCCATGTCCACCTCGAACCCCCTCGCCCTCGCCCTCTCCCTGATTGGAGCTCCTAAAAGGAGTCCAAAGATTTGCTGTCCCATCGCCCCCCTTTCCCAATCTGGCAACTCACGTAAAGCGTCTCTGGGCTGTTGAACTTCATGTTACACTGGTTCCATCGGCAGGTGAGGCTGGCCTCAATCGTCAGGGCGGACCCGAGAGGAGCCGGCGACGTGCCCGCGCTGTCTGCGCCGGACCCGGACAAGGAGCCGGGCACGGGCGTCGTCCCCTTGGAATCGTGCTGATGGTCGCCAAGACTGCTCGCCTGGATGGCTTCGGATAGCTGCGTCGCCATAATTGCCGACGACTCCTTGCAGGGAAGCTCTGGTCCTGCTCTCGTCGAGGGTCAAGTGGATGGGAGGTCGATGATCGGTAGACCAAGCCCAGGGGACCACCTGCGCAGCCCAAGGGTTAAAGAAAAGGGGGCTGCTGCCAAGCGGAGGGGGTGTGATCGATCGCAAATAGTGCCCGCTGCCGTGGGGGAGTAGTTGGTCTTGGTTCCTGGCCTAGCAGTGTTCCAATCGCTTCGCGGGGAAGATGGGTGTGATATCCAAAGGGCCAACGCCGAAGGAGGGGAAAACGAGGCGCTAGGCGGCGATAGCTCCAGTGGGTTTCCTCCCGCTGTCGTTTGGGATCTGTCCTCGATCCTGCTTCTCTCTTTGCGTCGTTGTCTGCCAGCTGTCCCGCGTGTCTGCGTGCCACGATCCAGGGGTGGGCTCTGCCGAGCTGGTGATGGATAGGAGGTAGCCCGAGCAAGGGTGGTAATCGAAGAAAGAGGGGGGATGGCAACGAGAGAGGGAGCTTGTATCGCAGACTCGATGGCACACGTAGCCTCGATGGTCGAGCCGACACCAGAGGTCACGGTAGAGGAGATGGTGGAGGAAAAAGACTGGTGGGTTGAAGACAAGAGAAGAGCTTCGATGCCGGGGCGGCGCGGCCTTTACATTTCGCAGGCAAAGGCCAAAAAGTCTGGGCAGGCAAAGGTGCTGGGCAGGTGCTGGGCGACATGCTGGGCGACATGCTGGGCGCGAGAGCGCAAGAGCGCAAGAGCGCAAGAGCGTCCAGGGCCGGCGGAAATTCTTGGCGGCCTTGGCATTTCTTGGCAAGCCGGGGGGAGAAGGGTGGTGGTACCCGACGATGGGAAACTACTCGAGGAAAGGCATGAGGATCCTGGGACACCGGGGTATCTGTCCATCCCAAGTACATTCGGGAAGAGTCCCGCGCTACGAATGCCAAGAAAACCAGCCCTTGGCGCGCTTGGCCTAGTGTCTATCCCCGCCCTGCGATTGGCCCGCCGCCTCCTTTGCCCCCTCCCATCTCTCTTTCCCTTTCTTCTGTCTCTTCCTGTCCCTCCACCACTCTTCCGTCTCTCTCCTTCCCTCTCACGCATCCATGGGTTCGTCGCTCCTTCCCGGCTCCACACTGCACTTCCCGTGCTCGTACTCGTACTCGTACCGCATTGCGACTGCCTCCACACGCGCCTCGCTCTTGCCGATAGGAGGTAAACACGTGCAGGCCCAAACTCACTGTCCTCGTCCGAGTGAGTACCTGTACTTGTACTCCGTACGGAGCACATGGACATACTACCTCTACCTACGAGTAGTACTCGTACGGAGTACTACTACTAGTACTCCGTAGTACTCAAGGAGTACAAGTACTGCAGACTTCATCAACAACAAACATTACTCCGTACAATGTTCCCTTCACTGTCCACCGCAGACGCCGCTGCCAGCCAGCCTCACGCACAGTGCTCGCACAGTCAAGCTCGTGCTCGTGCTTGTACCTACTCGTACTACTAACTCACACACCCCAGCCCGTCTTCACACAGCCATGCCCGTACAGGTACTCCGTACTACTCATGAGCACCTCTCGCTCGTTCTCATACTGTGCTCGCCCAACCTCCAAAAGGGGATGCAGAATCCCCAGACCTCGCAGGCCAGGCGACCGCCTCAAGGACACGTCGGTCAGAGCAGAGCAGCAGCAGCGGCGGCGGCGGCGGCGGCGGCGGCAGCAAAGCGCTGTCAGCTGTCAACAGGAGCCCTGCCCACTCGACCCATTGATGGATCCATCCATCCGTTACCGCCGTCCTCGACGCAGCACCGAGCCCCTCGACGCAGGGCATCCACCTCCCCCCTTTCCCGCGCTCCAACAAACAACATCATGACCGGCACCCGCAGCTGCAGTCGGCCCCGTTGGGATCCAGACATGGATCCAGCCTACAAGTACATGTTCGTGCTCGTACTCCGTACTCGTACTCGTACTCGTACATACTCGTACCCGTACATTCTGACCAGGACTCACATCCACCCACTCGTATCCTCCGGCCCACGGCCCACGGCCCACGGCCCCCGACGGCGTCACCAGCACAGCCACTGCCCCTCACGTCTCCATGGATCCTCGCGAGTACTACATACATACACCTCGCACAGCACACAGCACAGCACACAGCACAGCACACAGCACAGCATACAGCACAGCACAGCACAGCACAGCACGACCCTAGGGGGACAGGAGAGAGAAAAAGGGAAGGGGGCAAGGGACAAGGAGGGGGCCGACGACGCCGACGACGGGGGCGAACACCTCCCAACTCACAGCTCGCACAGCTCCAGCGGCCCCGATCATCGCAACGACTCACACCGCGACGGACTCGCGGGCACCACCGCCTCCCCGAGGTGGACATGAGGGATCTGCGAAGAACTGGTACTCGTACTACTCCGTACAAGCACTTGTACGGAGTAGCAGTCCCTCGGACCGATCCCGAGTCTATGCCTCGACACTCCGTGAAGCGAGGGCACCTGTGGACCTCCCACAGCCCCCACCGCCCGCTGACAGGATCCCCCCTCGTGCAAGTTCGAGTACGAGAAGTCGTACGTAATTCGTGCCGCAGGCATCGCCAACTCCTGCTCCTCCTTCCCCTCTTCCTCCTTCGTGCTTCATACAACGCGTGCGCATCCTCGACCTCTTCCGTCTGCCGACCACGCCCAGGGAGTCCCCATACGAACCCCTCGCACGAAGCCAGGAGCACGACCAGTCCGCCATCCCAGGCATCAACACGCAAGCATGGATTCGCATCCCCCAGAATCAAGCTTTTCCCAGCTCCCGAGACGGCCTCCCCTACCACGTCCTGCCGAGCACACACACACTCCATCCGAGCCAAGACCGAGCTAGCGCCCAGCATCGGCCCTGCATCTCTGCATCTCTGCATCTCTGCATCGCCGCGGCGTCTGTGCCATGGATCTCTGCACCGGGGCTCACGCCTCCTCGTGCCGAACTTTGTGTCTGCACTCGAAGACACCCGCTGTACCGGTACTCCGTACTCATACGAGTGCGCCATACGAGTATAGGTACAGGTACTCTGCCCATCCGTACTCCGTGCTATGTCTCTCGCCATCGCTCGCGAGCACAAATCGCAATCTGTGGAAATGGTCCCCCCCGTGCCTCATATCCTCGGACTTACATCCACAAGCACAATCTATCTCTACTGCAACCTCTGGTCTCCCCGAATCTCCGAACCATCCTCTCGTTCATCTCGTCCGTACGGAGTAGAACCTCTTCAAACCGAAGGCGCACAGAAAGTCGTCCTCGGCACTCGATTCCTCCAATCTCGCCCGGCGCTCCACCCTTCACCCGTCCTCGGCATTCCCCCTTCCCCCCTCAACAACATGTACTCCCTACTCGTACGAGTACGACTACTCGTACAATCCTCATCACGCTACCCCTTACACCCTGCCCTCTGCATATCCTCCACAACACGATGCTCTCACTTCCCTACTCGTCCTCGTCCTCGTCCTCGTCCTCGAACACCCTCCGTCCTTGCACCTCTCTCACTGCATGTAACGCAGACATCCTCCGTCCGCACATGTTCCATCCACACATCATGCATCCTGTCCACACACACGGAGTATCCCGCATGCACATCTCCCTCCTCCGTAACTCCATACATGAGGTACTACGATCATGCACAGCAGACCGAGATTTCAGGGGAACTCGCCAGCGAAGGCCCCGTGACGACATAGACATGGCCTTCACCGTCGTCCGTCCGACGTCCACCGTCCATCCTCCATTCCCCTCGGCTATCATGCAATGCTCTACTCCGTGAGTCTCCACGGATTTCTCCCATGCCTCCCCGGGCTTCTCTCCACCTCTCCGGATTCTCTCCTGCCTCTCCGGATTCTCCTAAGCCCCATCCATCCTCCTCTCGACATCTCCTCTCCATACCTCATGTAGTGATGTCTTTCGCCTCTACGGGTATCTTATGTAGACACCCTTCCTCTGTACAGATATCTGCAATGCCTTGGCCTCATGCCTCATGCCCTATGAAATGCCTTGTGCTCCAACCCCTTGCCCCCCCCCCGCTGCTCATATCTACAACACCTTCATCGACTGCCTCACGCTTTTTTTGTCTCACACACCCGCATCCATCGTCTCTTGCAGACTCACATTCATACTCATGCCCTCGCCTCATCGTCTCCCTCATACAGTCCCCCTCTATATCACCTATACCGCCGCTTCATAACTTCAAGGAGAGCTCCTTGTACCTGATACAGCACCCCCATGCATGACCTCCTATGCTCCATCCACCTCAAACCTTACACAGCATCCTTATTCATAGCCTCATACATCACCTCTCACCTCCCAAGCCTCATCTCCTACGTCTCTCCTATACCTCTCCTATTCCTCTCCTACGCCTCTCCCATGCCTCTTCCATGCCTCTCCTATTCCTCTCCTACGCCTCTCCCATGCCTCTCCCATGCCTCTCCCGTGCCTCTCCTATACCTCCTCTTCACCTTACCTCCTTTGCCTCTCACAGGACCCTCCAACCCCCCCCTCCCCCCTGACACAACACCTCCAGTCCATGCCTTTCACCCCCCAACCTCCATCCATCGCTCCCTTTCATCCCCAATCCCCCCATCTTTCAGTCCCCTCCATACATGCCCTCCACGCCTCACCACAACCCCTCGCACAAACAGTGCATACACCCAAGCCCCAAGGACCTTTTGCTCCGAGGCCCCCTACATGTACTCCATATCCCATACAATACTCTTGACCGCATTCCTAGGGTCACATGCCCCGTGAAACATGCCGATTCTCACTTTGTCTGATTCCCTCCTCTGCTTTGCACTGCTAATGCACTCCCTCTGCTTTCCCCTCCACCTGCATCCCGGCCCCTTCTGCTTCTCACTGCCTCGCACTTCTTCATAGGTCGGCCCATCCTCCACCCCTCTATCCTCACCATCCCCCATGCTCACCATCCCCCATCCATAGCCCCAACATCATCAGCATCAAGCACTGCAAACGATCAGAAGTAGCAAGTCAAGGAGTAGGGAAGAGGAAGGACAACTTCAAATTATGAAGCACTATCTAGGACAAAGCCATCTTGAAGACCTAAGAGACTTCTCGACCTTTTCCCCAAATTCCCCCGTTTTCCTCTTCTCACAGGGTATCCCAATCCCTCCTCCTCCTCCTCCTCCTCATTCTCCTTCTTCTTCTTCTTTCTCTTCTTCTTCTTACTCTTCTATCTCAGACTCGCTATCGGCGTCGTCGATACCAGACCAGACACCATCAGCAATTCCCCTCGGGCAGTTGGAACACCATCAGCATCCTCAATTCCATTCTCTCTTTTCTCTCTCGACTCATGTCCTCTCTCTTCTTTCCTTCTTCCCGCCAGTGTCCCTAGTCAGCAAACCCCCATTGGCCAGATCATCTGCAATCGCTGATCTATTCATCGTCTTTCCGCGACTGTAGGTCCCCGCGCCGTGCACCACGCCCTTTTCTCTAGGAGTATCTCTCGTCCAGCTCTCGAGCTCCGAAGGCAAAGCAAACCGATCGTCATCAGACTATAAGTCCGTCGGACAAAGAAGCAAAAAAAGTGGAGATGCGTCGTGCCATTCTTGCAAGTTTTGTCGCTCAGTGCAACCAAGACATTGGCTGCGAGTGCTGTGTGTGTGTGTGTGTGACTCCGTGGATTGCTGGAAAAGGAGGAAAAGGGGAAAAGAAAAATAGTGGGCTTGGGTGTCGTCGTCCCTCCCTCTTTCTTGAGACCGCGGCGATCTCGGGCGCCGCAATCGTAACGCCACACTGTATTAAGAATGTTTCTGGTGTAACAAGGATAATGGTGAAGTCAAATGGCCAGCCATTTCTTTCATGGGTATGTTGAAAATGCTCCAAAGCGAAAGAAACTCGGCAGAAGCCCCGGCACCAAGGCAGGCTGCAGTGTTGTAGCCCTCGGCCCTGATTCGGTTTCGGTCGTCAGAATGTCATGGTGAATGAGTCTGACCAAAGACCAGGAAGCAGGCGTTCAGCATTAGCCCCTGTGTCGAGCTGGGCCCCGGAGACGGGGCGTGCTCTTCCTCTCTCTTTGTACCTTGAAATCAAGTCGAGGGCATCCGGCTGCATTGGCGATGTATGGCAAAGAGGTGACCTCTGCGCGTGCATGCCTGATCAACCCGACCCAAGAAATAGTTCCCCCACCAAAGGTGAAAGGTTGCTGTAATGACCAGTGGAACGCCGCGAAGAAAACAAAAAAAAAATTGAGAGATAAAAAATTTGTCGCAGGTCAAGAGGAATCGTGTCGTCGTGAGTGATTTAAAAGGCGTAGAGTTTCGAAAAGCCGCCTTCGGATTGTGCGACACGAGTTCCGTAGCCCAACCAAGACCAGCCAAGCCAGAGCCGATTGATTCCTAGCAACCAAAAGGATGGATCGAAAAACCAAATGGCAAAAGAGAGGAAGGAGAAGAAGGAAAGAGAATAAGGTCGGGGGCCGATAGAAAGGGTCGTGTAAAAACGAAAAAAAAAAAAAGCAAGAGAAGAAATGGGGAGACGAAAGCCCATAACAATAAATCCGCGCAGCGCCGCTCGCCACTATGTCAACCCCACCCGTTCCCTTTCCCAAAGAACGCCGTTGATGCAAATGATGATATGTATTATTTATACAGAGCCGAGTCGAAGAAGCGCCTCGACGGCCTCGAGTTCCTGAGCATCGGAAGGGCTAGCGAAGGCAGAGAAGCCCAAGGGCGCCTGCGGCGGAAGGGCCATGCCGTGGCTGACGGAGAAGCTCCGCAGGCCCCCCGAGGTATATGTGTTGGGTGAAAGCGGGTCGTGGCCCGTCCTGGCCGCAGCCATGTGTGGATACGACTCGGCGCGAAGGGCAGCAGCACCCACGGCGGCCCAATCCTCGTCGTCTGTGAGGTCTTCGGGGTCGTCGTTCATGGGCACGTCGTCGTCGGGCGCTTCGGAGCAGGACGCCGATGCGGAGTCGTCGTCCATGGACATCTTGTCGGCTTCGTGCTCGAGCATGGAGGAGAGATCACGGTCGTCGTGGGAAAAGACAAGAGACTCGGCGTCGGTGGACCCCGCAATGCGAGGCTTGACTCTGTCCTGTCCCCTGTCGCCCGCCTTGGCGATGGGGATCCCAGCGGTGTAGGAGGAGGGCCCACTCGGAGGGGTAGACTGGCGCTTTCGCGCGGCTTGTCCCTTGCGGCGGGCGTCCCAGCGTCCCCAGCCCACCTTTTCGAAGAGCACGTCGCCGGCCACGCCGCCACCCTCGCCCCCTCCCCGTCCCTCCAAGGCGCCGACCACCACTCTGCGCGCCTTTGTGGGAGGGATGCAGGAGAAGCCCGGGACGGAGGTGGTCAGGTAGCCCATGATGTGTCGGATGGCCAAGGGACCGTGGTTGAGCAGGACGTCGGGCAGGTAGTATTTGGCGAGCATGCTGCTGGTGATGGCGCCGGCCGACTCGAGCCCGGGGGAGGCGGACCGCCTGCCCGAGCTGCTGGCGGCGCTGTGGAGGTCGAGGTCCGAGTCGACGGGGTCGAGCTTGTGCCTCTCGAGCTGCGCCTTGAGGCCGTGGGCGGGCAGGGCAGGGGAGATGGAGTTGGGAGGGGTCGGGAGGTCCCGGGATCGGGTCACAGTCGTCGCCTGGTCGCCCCAAGCCGCTACAACAGTTAAGTTGTCTCGGCTCGAGGAGGCCTTGGGGATATCACGAGCAGCAGATGCCAGAGAAGCCATGTTTGCCGTTGTTTTCGGTGCTTCAGGGGAATGTCTGCGTGATGAAAGGCCGACCTGTCAGTCAAGAGGGAAGAAGAAAAAGAACGTCGTTCAAAACGTCCGTCTTCTTTGATCTGGGAGATTGTCTTGGAAGTGCAAGAGATGAAAGGGGGGGGGTTCGGCGGAGGGATAGGACGGGAAGGGCGAGATTTAAATGCGAAGCGAAGACAGGGGTCCGGCACTCGTACTGGTAGTGGGCGAAGGGCGGTGATGATGAGTCTGTGATTCGATCGGGTCCTTGAATTTGTTGGTGATTCTGCTGTCCTTGATCTGGCTGTTTTCCGGTCTTCTTCTCTTCTTTGTTTCCCACTTTCGTTGTCTCCCCCTTCTACTGTTGCTGCTTCTGCTTTCACTTTTCTGCCTCTGGTCTGTTTCGTGCCTTTTGCCTCTGCGTGTGTACTCGGACACGTCGATGCGCGGCCCGCTCGTTGGGCCTGGAGGAGAGGGACCGACTGGTGGCCCGCGAGGGGGGCGAAAGGCTCTTTGTCTCGGGGGAAGCGTCGCAGCAGGTACCACTCCGCACGAGTCGGGAGTGTTTGGTGGGATAGACTATTGCCTTGGGATGCGATGCGATGCGATGCAAGGCGTTGCGTTGTGCCGAGGCCGTATGCAGCGAGGGAGGGGGATGGGTGGATGGATGCCGTGTGTGCTGGGTTGTGTGTGCAGGGTGTTGTGTGTGTGCTGCGCTGTACTTACCAGGGTTCTTCTTTTGGTTCTTGTGGAAGCCGGTGACAACTTCGTAGCTGGAGCGCTGAATCAGGGGGATCCAGGTGCTATGGATGGATCCAGAGTGATTGAGGGTGATGGATCCCGCAGTATGGCAGACTGGAGTATGGCCGGCGAAGAAGTCAAGACGTTTGAAGGACTTGACTGTGGCAGAGCTGTGACGCGACGATCGAGACTTGTGACCAAGGATCCTCGATGCGAATCTTGGACGCTTGGTTGGGGTTGTTTCTGGGTGTTTGTTGTTTGCTTGAGGAAGAAGGGGGAAAAAAAAGAGAGAAGAGAAAGGAAAAGAAGAAGGGGAGGGGGGGTAGGAGTAGGGGGAGTAGGAGGAGGAGGAGGAGGAGGAAGAAGAAGAAGGGGGGAGAGGAAGGGGGAGGAGGGCGAGACGGAGAGAGAACGGAGGACGCGATGAGGTCAAGGGCAGTACTAGCAGAGTACACTAGCAGTACTACTAAGGTACGTGTGCGATTGGACAGGTACCTCTCTGTACTCTGCGCTCTGCACTCTACCGGCACTTCACTACCTCCAGTACGGAGTACTATACTCCGTATTCGTGCTTTCCAAGGATTTTCGACTCGAAAAACAGCGGCTGGCTTTAGTGTGCCTCTGCGGAACAAAGACTTTGCTCGCCCAAGTTTCTCAGGCGATCGGGCTTTGAATTGCCGAGTCTTGAAGCTCTACGGAGTACGGAGTGCGGAGTATTCGTACTCGTACAGAGCACAGAGCGGTACTGCAGGAGTACTATCGGGACACGCCAGTCGGAGTGTTGGAATGGGAGGGGAAGCCGGAGAGAGCAGTGGATGGATCCATGGATGAAGGTCCTCCCAAAGTAGCTCGCGGTATCTCGCGATAGCAGCGGTGCGAGGGGCCGTGATGAGATAACACACGCGGCAGGTATCGCGCATCGGGCAGTGCGTACCGTCGCCCTGCAGAACCGCCCCCGCAGAGACCCGCCGAGAGGTTGGCGCTACCTTTGGGCCTTTGTGCCGATGCGAGCAGCGCACGTCCCCGACTCCTACGAGGTACGGCATCGCTACCTGTGGAGACCACCTGCTGGAGCCATCCAAATCCATCAATCCCTCCATGATCCCTCCATGATCCCTCCATGATCCCTCCTTGATCCATCATCCGGATGCAGCAACATGTCGGACCCTGGAAACATCTACTCCATACTCCGTACTCCGTACATCTACGAGTACGGAGTACTCGTACGGGTACTCGTACGAGAATAGATCCATCATGGAGCGGCCCTCGCTTCCTGGGATTCTCCAAGCCATCAGTCACTCCCGTCATGGTCGCCGTCGCGCCTCTCGGTGGCTTCCACTAACGCCACCCCTTGCCAGTCTCCCGGGCCAGAAGTAAGGTGCTAGAATCATCCATTTCGTACGCGCACAAATTTCTTTTTTTTTTGTTTCGAAGAACAAGATACTCAACAACTTGAACTCGCGCGACGCCGTGGCCTACCAGTAGGTACTCGTACTCGTACCACCTGGTAGCAGACAAGTCCCGGGCGTCGACCTAGCAAACTCCCCCCCTTGGATCATTCCACAGGTGGAAATCGGATCCATGGATGGATCACCGTCCTCTGTCCTCCGCACAGCTGATCCATGCCCGTTGTGGGCCTGGCGCTCTCGTGGAGGCGGCGTGCCTTGGCTCATCCAAGGGTGTGCGATCCGCACAGGTCCTCCTCTCGCCTCCTGTCTCATTCTCCAGCTCATCTTCTCTGTCTTTCTCTCTCCCTCTTTGGCTTTCTGTCTCTTTGTCTTCGGGCTCTTCCTTTGATGATGATGTGCGCGGCTTGCATCCATCCCATGACTCTAGAATTTTTCGCTCCATGCAACTGGTGGATGTCCCTCCTTGGGTCCTGGGATGGTATTGGAGCACCCGTTCATCGGCTACGCAAGGAACGGGCAGCAAGCGCTTTCGGGGGCGGCGACGTGCCCACGGAGTGCAATTTTCAGACACTGCATACAGGCACATCCAGCCAGCCAGCCAGCCAGCCAGCCAGGCTTTGGGCCGTCGATGCGCATGCCGACCTGTGCCCGTATTCGTACTCGCAGTACGGAGTACCTACTCAGTACGAGTACGAGTACGAGTGATGGTACGAGACGCACCCGTCCTCGCGCCCACGCACGCAGTCGCTTTCCTGCCGTCTGAGTGGTTCGCCGGGAACGCACGAAAACCCGCGACTTGCGCGCATGGATGCCTGTCTCGCTGCATGAGTCAGCCACGACGGCATCTTAGAATATGTACGGAGTAGTACATGGAGCTCCAGGGGTGATGCGGGCGGGCTGGCCTGGTCATCGTGATTCCCTTCTGGGTTTTCTTCGTCTGAGAAAATATGTGTCAAAATAGGTGCGCGTGTGTGTGTGTGCGTGTGTGTGCGCGGGAGGGGGTACTCTCTTACATGTAGTACTACGAGTACGGAGTACTTGTACTCCGTATACGAGTCCGGAGTGCCCCGAGAAGCAGAAGTTGGAAGAATCCCACGCAAACACGACATCGATTAAACACAGGCGACGAGGCCCCCAGCGGACAGACGTCCACACTCTGCTTGCTGCCTTTCCACTCCCACGATGACAACGCAATGATCCCTTGGATGCCATTCCAATCTGGACATGCACAAGTATCAGTACTGGTACCAGTACATGCACGAGTACTACTACTACTAACTGTCACTGGTACAGGTAGTAGTACTCGTTCGAGGGCCTCGCCAAATAGTGGTCAAGCCCTAATGCCGCAGCGGTCGCTCCTGCCCGACCTCCCGGCCATGCTCCTTCCATGAATGAAACCCGGCATCCACCCACGCCTCACTTGTCCCCCTCTGCACTTCGTACCGATACTCCAAAATGCACATCTCCCACCACAGCCGCGCTCGTACTCGTACATGCACGCCTCTGAGAGCCAGCTAATCTTCGTGCGGGGATCGTCGTCGTCGTCGTCGTCGTCGTCGTCGTCGTCGTCCATCTTCCTCTCAACCGCCTCCTCCCCACCTCCCTCCGAGGCCCCCCCTTACTCTCTTCCCCACGATGCAGCTCCCTCTTCGTCCTTCTTGTTTCCCACTAGTCTACACC
>NIGD01000003.1:985674-1006196 GCA_003055185.1 Escovopsis sp. TC
CCCCCCCCACCCGCCAGCCTGGCCTGTGCTCCGCGGGGCCGCTGCTCCGACCAGGATGCGTGTCGATGCCCCCGTGCCTCCACGATACGAGCACGAGCTACTCCGTAGCACGCCTCCCTCTCCAGGTTTGTGCTCCTCGTACGGGATGGCTCCCGAAGTCCTGCTTGCGACTCTTGCCAACAGACCTGACAAACAAGCACAGGCCGATATCCGCTTGGACCAGATCGGATCAGGCGGGCTCGTGCCCACGAAGCCAAAGAGCCACGGTCCTCGTGCTCGTGCTCGTGCCGTCTGTTCCCGCGCCCTACTTTAGACCTACGAGTACTCCTCCTCCTCCTCCCCTCGTGCACCGTGCTCGAAAGAGCTCAAGACGACGGACGATGCATCCAAAATGCCCCCCTGGCCCATACCCAGTAGGGTCCACACTATCGCGCAGCAGCGCAGTGGGACGCGCGGAGGCGACTCTGCTTACCGGAGCTTGTCAGCCATGGATCGCGCAACGTGCTGACTCTGGCGTCCGAGGCTGCTCCCTGAGCTGCAAGCACTTTACTCCGTATTGCCGCGACCATCCCAATGGCTTGATGGGGTCCCGCGCCGCAGCCCCTCGCCCACGCCAAACCGTTGAGGATTCCCCCCCCTCCCCCCACAATTCTCCCCTCTCTTCCTCCAGGCCTTTCCCTTCCCAGGTGTTTGCTCTGGCTCTCCTGGTTGGGAGAATCAGCATCTGCGACGGCTGAAGCGCTCTCGCCCCGCGCCTGCGCCCCGTCCGCACACCCATGGCGGATGCGCTGGGTTGCCTCTGGTGCGAGGTAGCGCGCACATTCTCGGCTCGGGCTCTCTCATTCGGCCACCGTGGGGGAGGGGATTGCGCGAGTGCGTCGTCGTCAATGCTATTGATCCCGTTGCTGACCACCTGTCGCGGAATCAGAATGGCGCCCCAATGAGGGACGATGTTCCTTTCTCGGAGTCGAGACTTACCGACGCCTCACGAGAGCGTACCAGTACGAGTACTCCGTACTAGGGAGGACTCCGTACTCCGCTTTGCAGACTTGATGCCAAGATTTCTGGTCTCAAAATGAGGAAACATCATGGATGACTCCATTGGATCCATCCGCCCGAGATCAGAGACATGATAGCGCTCAAGATGGAGCCCTTGTACGGAGTACGAGTACTCCATACGGAGTCCAGAGTACATCTGCATGCCGTGCTGCGTGTACGCAGAGCCACCAGACAGACCCCGCGACGAGGCTGCCCGAGTCAGAGGCATCCCCGTATTGGAACCTCCGACCAGAGCTCCATCCTCGGCCCACCGCATCCCCCACGTTGTCATCCACTCCCGCCCGCCGCAGAAACATCCGCCAAGCGCGTTTCCAACAGGGCCACGATAGGGCAAAAGCTACCCCGTACTTTTCCGAGTGGTACTCGGACGAAGAGCTCCTCATTCTCCACTGCGTCAAAAAAAAAAAAGCACCCCTCAAGACACGCCCTTCCTCACGATAAGTTCCGAGCAGGCCCTCTGTCCGCCTTGCTCCCGCGTGGTCACGATTCCAGCACTTGGAGCCGCGAAAAAGGCGCGAGGCATCATCTGACGATGACGACATCCAAGGGCTACCCCCCGTGATGAGTCACATCTACCGCACGCCTTACCAAAACGCCGGACTGATGACTGCGAAATCGCACATCACCAGCAAGGACTGATGCAGCGTGAGAGCCCTTTTCTCGGCTCGTCAAGAACCCGCAACGCCTCTCGGCTCGCCCACGGCACAGATACGGGGTACGATCACTGGTACCAGTATTCGCCCTCGTGCGGGGACGGGAAGAATCCCACCTGTCCGGGTCCCTCGATACGCGCCGCGGCACACCCTCCACGCTCTCCCTATTCCGAACCGCTCCGTTCGAGTACGGTACGTGATGCGACCGTCCTTGACGAGATTGAGCCCAGAGTACGAGATCGGAGCGTGGTTGGAGTACGGAGTAGGGTACTCCGTACTCGACGCTACACGGGTCTACGAGTACATCCTCACTTTTCCTCATCCCGTCGAGTTCCCGCTGTCCTCAGCTCGCGGGATGCGCGCATTGCATGCATCTGCAGCGGTTGTCCAGCGCTGCGCTGCCTCCCGCCGCTACAGACTGCATGTCGGAGACTCCCGCACAGGAGACACACACGGTACTATACTGGTACGATGACGAATACGACCCGAGAACGGATGCCACGATATTGCAGAAGCAACCTCGTGAAATTGCGCCCTCGTCAAGACCCCGAAGGCACTCTGTGCGTACCTCCCCGCACATACGAAATACTCGTACTCTACGAAGATTCATCGGCCGCTAAAGAAAACTTGGTGCATCATCGCCAGCCTCTGCCTCCATCGAAACCCCCCCCCCCCCTCCCTTTTTTCCCACGCCCCTTTTCTCCAGACCATCCAGGAATACTCGCACTCCATACACGCACCACACCGAGTCAGGGCACGCATATCCACGGCCGCGAAACAGCACCTCCCAGCCCGATATTCCTCCCCAATACGGAGGATGTCCATCCAGGTGAATTGTTTCCCCCCCCTTTGCCCCCCAAGTCGCCAATACTCGCACTTCCATCCCAAACATGTCATCCAACGAGCAAAACCCCAGCCATCCAACGAATCATATGCTCATCCCACGACATCAATCCTCTGCATCGCCATCCAAGGAATCCTCGCCGAGCTTTCTACGGAGCACAGAGAACTCATCCAAGGATTCGCTGCTGACGCATCCCGCACTCCTCCTCCGCTCTTCGGGTATCACCTCGTCTTACGGAGTCCTCTTCTATCACTCTCTTGTGGAGTAGTGATTCGTATACACGATGGTGGACGCACAGTTCCAACCCAATATCACGGCACAAGCCGCAACCCACCACTCACCCAACCCCAGCGGACCTCCAATCTGCAGTACACGTACTCCGTACTACAAGTAGTACTCGTAGTGAGGACCTCCGTCGCGGTCATGACTCCGACAAGGACATTACTAGCGGAAGCTCTCGATAGCTATGGTGGGTTTCTTGCACCCCATCCCTCACTCGACGGCAATCGTACGGGCACTTGTAAAGCAGGCCCGCCGGTCAACATCAGCAGTCATGAGTCGCTCTCCGAGCAGCCCATCGAGCACCGTAGACCATCATGACCAAAACAGGCACCACTACCACCCTTTTTCTGTTTCTGTTTCTTGCTTCTCATGCTCCAGGTTGTGGACGTTCACACGCGAGAAAGTGTTACGGCAAATTTCCCCAGTGTCACCCGAGGGCTCCAGCCCTACTCACTCGTTCGCCGCAGAGATCGCTCATACTCTGCGTCCTTCGCTTCGTATGCCGCCTGCAGTCTTCACCAGATGCATTCTCATTGCCTGAGAGCTCCGAGGACCATGTCTTGGTACACGCACTCCATAGTGGTAGTGGTCATACCAGTAGAGATACTGGAGCTCCGTACGGGCACGGCATTTCTCCCCTTAGAGCATCCGCGCCACCACGGAGGACGTAGTCGCCATCCCATACGACACAAGCACCAGCACATCCAAGTGAATAGTAGTCATCGTGTACCACTTTGTAGACGAGATGCGCCCGGCCTCGTTCCGGTCCTCACGTATCCGGAGATGCTTCTCGGCCTCATCCAGGTCCTCCTCCCAGGCGGAGATGAGCTGCTCCTACTCGTCAGTATGTCTTCCGCGACCGCTGAACGACCGCCCGATGCCCCAGGCTTTGCATCGAATTCACCGAGAGGTCTCCGGCATGGATCTCGTGCAATCACAGTCCGGGATGCAGTTGTGAACGCGGTAGGTCCCACGGCGTTTGGATTTCGATAAAGGACACGCAGGAAGGCCATGAGGAAAATCAAATGGAGGAACAAGGAAAGAAAGCCGAAGCACGCCGCATATGCCCCCAACATAGCCACCTGCGTTCGCAAAGCAGGTCAAACGCATGCTTCATCATCATCATCACGCCCTCGTCTGCCCAAATACAAACTCTCGGCAGGCCTATTATCCCAGTCTCCAGGTCAGCAAAACCCTCCGTTGTCTCTTGGTGGCCCAAATTTCTCGGCCCCCATTTTCTCTCTTGGTGGCCCACATCTCCCCCCCGCGAATGGCACGAAAAAGAGGACGAGGAAATCTGCAGGAATACTCACATCCTTCAAGACGTTGAGCTTCTGCTTCGACTGGTCAAACACCTGCCTGTACTGCGCAATGCTATGCTGCAAAACCGCCTCTCTCGTCGTGCGCCCCTCGCAAATAGCCCTCATCTGAAGCTCCATCTCCTTGCGGAGGAACGGCTTCCCCAGACTCGTCTCGAAATTCATCCGGTCGAAGCCCAGGATAAGGGCAACCCCAAGCTGCGTCGGCACGAACACCTTCACCCCACTGGCTCCACCGCGAGCCGCCCCGCCTCGGCCTCGGCCTCCCCTGCCGCGGCCGCGCGCGCCGCCCCTCCCCCCTCGGGTCCCTACCCCGGTCGTCGCTGCCTCATCCGCCCCATCCTCGTCGGCATCCGCTGACACTGCTTGGCCGCTCCTGGTCGTGGTCGCGACATACTCGCGGTCCTGGATCTTTTGGATGTGCTCTGCCATGGTGGCGTCCGTGCCGATGCCGTTGGCGTCCATCAGCGCGATCAGGTCTGCCTCGGTGAGGTAGTTCGGTGGGCTTGTCTTGCCCTCCGTCATCATGGCCTCCGTCGGCTCGAACTGCTCCCCGACCGTAAATTTGGGCAGCTCGGCCGAGTTGCTCCAGTTCTCGTAGACGAAAACGTCGAGGTAATTTCGCTCCAGGACGATGACACCCCTTGCGCTGAAGAGCTCTTCCCCAAACTGGACCTCAATCTCGGTCGCGCTGCCCTTGGCGTCGTCGGAGCAGCAGGCTAGGAAGCGCCGCGCGACGTACTCGTACAAGGACTTCTCGTCCGCGCTCAGCACGCTCGGCGCGGCATAGGTGATGGGATGGATGGGGGGATGCGCCTTATCGTCGTGCTTGCCCTCCCTTGGCTGTTGAAATCCCCCGCTAAGGAGACCCTGGGCGTATGGCCCCCATCGCGCGTCCGGCGTCTGCTTCTGCACCAAGGCCCTGAGGTCCATTCCCTTGTCGAAGCGGTCCGTCTCTGTCCTGGGGTAGCTGATGAAGCCTTTGTTGTAGAGGCCCTCGGCGATGGTCATGGCGTGTTGGCCGGTCATGCGCAGGAGGCGTGTGGCTGCCTTTTGGAGCTCGACCGTCGTCAGGGGCAGTGGCTTGAACTTGCGTGTAGGCTTCTCCTGGACCTTATTCACCTTGGCCTTCTTCGCAGAGAGACATCTCTCGTACAAGATGAGCGTCGACAGCCTGTCATAGAGGCGATTCCTGGCCCAGTGAAAGGTGACCTTTTTCTGGTCCTTGACGTGCGAGAGGCTGATTGACCAGAATGCCTCGGGAACGAAATTCTTGACTCTGAAGTACCGGTCCACGACAAAGCCGAGCGTCGGGAATTGACAGGATCCTTTTTTCTTCCGTTGATTAGAGAGCGATTTTGACCATATTTCTTGGGCAGCCCCATGGATCATTCCTCACCATAGCTCAGCGTCAGCTTTTCCATTGGGCCACGGAGGGGTCTTAGGTTGTTCGTCATGAACCTTGTGAACGCATAGCCGATGCGCAGATCCAACTCCATCCGCGTGGCGACGGCATTGACTTGCCTCTCATCCAGGTTGACCAGCCGCTTGGCTGCCGAAATCACATGGCTAGAGAAGAGGAAAATGAGAAAGAAAAAAGAGAAAGGTGAAATTTCATCAGCGTTGAGCGTGTGAACGGGTGCACGGTGATGGGCAGGGTCGAAGTATCCTTACGCTCGCTCGACGTTGCTGAATCTGGCACGCTTGACCTGGATGCCGGCGTTGCCTTTCCGCGCGGCATCCACGATCTCCTGCCCGATGTGTTCTCCTTCCAGATCGCAATCCGTCCATATGACCAGCAATCGAGCGTACTTGGCTTGGTCGGCTATGTTTCTGGCAATGTCCTTCTTGTCCTGCTCACCAGAATGCCATCAGCCGTTGGGATCATGGCGACCCTCAACGCTCGCCACGAACGGTCGACCGATCAAGGGGTAGAAGTACGTTGAGGAGAGGTAAGATCGAAAACGAAAGGAAAACTTAGAATCACCACCGACCTGGTAGACGTCGGCGATGACAGGCGCCGTGAACAGCGCCTCGGGGGGCGGATGGCTCCAATTTTTGTAATCCGGCGGAAACTCAAGATTGGTCAAGTGGCCGGTGACGCAAGTCATGGTGACGGAGCACGACCCGTAAGAGGAGCCAAAGTCGAAGTTGAAGCCATAATTCTTGATATACTTGTTGCGTGTCTCGTGCTGTCTCTCGGCCAGGTCAACGGTCAGACAGTCGTGTTCTTGGTCCTCTTTTTCCCGCCCCCCCTTAAGAATGGCACCGGCAACGGATGTACGTAGTACTGACTGTCTGATAGGAACCGCCAGATAGATGGCCGGCGACAGCCTTTGAGATGGAAGGCTTCTCTGCCACGCACAGGACCTTCATCGCCTTCAGGACACGGGCTGATGGCCTCATCTGAAGCCTGCCGACTCAAGGTCTTCTCATGCGCTTGTCGCGTCTGTCGTGCACGTCTCTACTCCGTACTAGCTCGGATCTGCCATTATCCTCGAGGCCAGGGTAAGTATGGAGCCTGTTGGTCTCTTCCTTCGTGGTGAGTGAGTCAAGGGCAGAGAAAAATCAACAGGGGTCACTCTCCAATTCTCGCCGTGTCAAAGAATGAGCTCGACTTGGACTTGACGTTGAAGTCATCGTGGGCCATGTTTTTCGCTGCCGCGACTCGAAATGTCGTGGTCGATGCCCTCAGTCGCTCCTGCCCCACCATCCATTCTCGCGCCTTCCAATCCCCGAGACATCAGATCCTGCTGAGTCATTATTTCTCTGCTGAGTCATGAATGATTGAGTCATCACAGCCGATAACAGACCTGAGCGAGCACCGCCCGATAAGGAACATGGAATTCAGCTCGACGTCCTGCGCCTCCTCACTGCCCTGCATGGAATGGAACTCCCCCAGATCCTCGAGCTTGGGCTTCGCCATCCTTCATTTGCTCACTGGCACCGTCGCCGCGATGACGCCTTTCCCGATCGCCAGGGTCATGAACTAGTACAGAGTCTGGCCGTCGGGATCGACCTACTTTGAGGCTGATCCTGCAGATCAATCCTGAGCTTATATCTGTCTTCCCCTCTCGCTCCTTCGTCATCGAGCTCCCCTCCAGCCCTCCATCTGCGTGATATCACCGCTCGCGAGAGGGTTATTGTTGAAAAGCTCTCGCCATGGCTCTTCCCACGATTAAGACGCTACAAGACTGCGCCGACTACTACAAGGTGGTCGAGCCGTTCATCCCGCAGCTGTACGAGCTTCCAGGCCGTGTTCTCGCTGGAATCACCAGCCTCGACGACCTAAAGCTACTGTACCTCGAGACGAATCCCCTCGTGAGCGGCGCCGCAGCATCTATGTCCATCGGGGCTGCCTGCTATATCGCGTCGGAGCTCAACAAGAACTACTCCCAAATTGACCGTCTTTGGAGCATCGTGCCGAACCTCTACGTGCTCCATATGAGCCTTTGGGCACGGCTATCTGGCCTGTCACATGCCCGTGTGGACATGGTGGCCATTACCACTACACTCTGGAGCGTAAGTTGCCTCCTTGAGTCCCCCTTTCTCCGGCCTGCTCATCCTGAGTCATTTGACATGAATCTCATTCTCTTGAATTTGAATTGTAGATTCGCTTGACCTACAACTACTGGCGTAGAGGTGGCTACCAAGTCGGCTCCGAGGACTACCGCTGGTGAGTGAGCCTTCATATCTGATCCTAGTACTCCCAACAGCGCAGGATCGTCTCAGATACAAAAGACAGACGAGACTAAAGCTATCGCAGGGTCAATGTGATGAAGTCTATACCTCGATTTATTTGGCCCCTCTTTAGCCTCTTCTGGATCTCTCTCTTCCAGTGCTTCCTCCTCTTCGCCTTTTCCGCAGGTCCCACATACGTCCTCCTCCTCTCTTCCCAGAAGGAGCCGCAGATCAAGCCCACGGATTTCCTCTATCTAAGCATTCAGGTCCTGCTTGTTTTGAGCGAATACATCTTCGACGGCCAGCAATGGAGTAGGTCCACCAAATGTTCCTACCCGCGGTCGAGCCACTGTGCCCAGAAGATTCGCCGCTGACACTCCCCCGCAGGCTATCAGACCGCCAAGCAGCGGTACAAGGTGGACGGCACAGTGAGCGACGGCTTCACCAAGGCCGAGCTTGAGCGAGGTTTCGTTACCAAGGGCCTCTGGGGCTACAGCAGGCACCCCAACTTCTTGGCGGAACAGACGTTCTGGTTCGTGCTCTACAACTGGAGCTGCTTCGCCTCCGAGTCGCCGTATAGCTGGGCCGGCGCCGGGGCGGCGGCCCTGATCCTCCTCTTTCAGGGATCCACGTTGCTCACCGAGTCCATCTCGAGCAGCAAGTATCCCGAATACGAGGACTACCAGAATCAGGTCGGCATGTTCATTCCGATCTCTTACATCGGGTACAAGCCTCATTCGCGAGTGCCGAGAATCATCAGGACGAGCGAGTTGGCCAAGCGCCACGAGGAGAAGCAACGGCGGGAACAAAATTGAGATCTGATTATCCTCTATGTCCAGACGACGCTGTTCTCAGGTCTATCTACCCGGGTTTCCAAGATCAAATCTATTTATTACCATGTTCAAGAGCAAACCCATGTACCGGGGTCTCCAAGATCCAATCTATTCATCAGGCATCCAAAAATCAGACGGGCTCATTAGGGTTTCCAAGAGGGAGAAAGATCGAACAGAAAAAGGCCCTGGGGGCGTTAGGGAATTAGGGAAAGGAGAGAGAGGGGGGACTAAGAAAAGCCCAGACACAGGGAAGGGGAAACAAGAAAGGGCAATCCAACGTCTATCATCCGCTGTGTCAGTCATGTTGCTTGCACGAATCGCTACTCCTCGCGAAGAAGAAGAAGATCGCTCAGCTTGTCTGCATGAAAAGCAGGGACCGCCACAGCGCCTTCGCGCTCCCAGTCCTCCTTGACGTTCACACCCGTCGCCACGTGCATCGTCCCGCCCAGCTTCCCCTCGACGCCGAATCTAATATCCGTGTCGAGCCTATCCCCGACCATGCACGTCCTCGCCCTATCGAGCCGGAACTTCCCCTCGACCGCATCCATCATAGCCTGGCTCGGCTTGCCCAGGACGAGGGGCTGCTTGCCTAGTGCGTTGGCCAGCGGCGCCACGATAGACCCTGCTCCAACGAACAAGGTGTGGTGCATCGGCAGCGTCGAGTCCGCGTTAGTAGCGAGGAACAGCGCGCCCCGGCGGACGTAGTGCATGCCCGTGACGATCTTGAGGTAGTTGACGTGAAAGTCGAGGCCGCACAGGACGACGCCGACCTCCGGGTCCAGTGCGGAGCCGTCGGCGAGCGCGGCAAAGTCGGCCGGGGCGATGTCCCGCCGGAAGCTTGGGTCCGTGCCGCCCACGAAGGGGATACCCTCGGCGCGGAGCTCGGCCTCGATGCCGGCCTCGCCGATGGCGAAGACTTTGCGCTTGTTCGGGGGAAGGTCGAGGATACGGTTGATGTAGACGGCGGCGGAGTAGGAGGAGCCGAAGACGTCCTCGGGGTCGCTGGGGATGCCGAGGCCGGCGAGTTTCTTGGCGTAGTCTTGCCGGGACTTGGTCGAGTTGTTTGTCACGAAGACGGTCCTCTTGCCTTCAAAACCGGCTCAAATCAACACACATGTCCAGTGCCGAGAGGGACCTGGATTCCAAACAATGGAGGGTGTACGCACCCTTTGATCTCAGGAGCGAGATGGTTTCGGGAACTCCTTCGAAGACATGGTCACCAGACCACAGAACACCTGGATGAAACCGTCAACTCCCGACCTCAACGACTGATATGAAGATTCCATACCGTCGCAATCAAACAGAAAAGTCTAGATGACATATATTGTCTGTCAGTCAGTCGAAGCCTCATGAGATCCAAAGTCCAAGTAGCATTCGAAATGACTCACGTCGAACTTGTCGATGAACTCCTCGAGGGCGGCTTTATCGCCGGTGAGGTACTTGGCCGTCATCTCGCTCCACCAAGCTGCTGTTCAAAGATATACGAGGGAATAAATCAGAATCCTACCAGATGAAAGGCCAGCATGTGTGTTGCGAAATGTTGCCGAGTGCAAATGAAGAATTCCGAGATGATGAATGAGATCAGGTCCGATGAAGGATGCTTACTAAGGATTGTTGACAAATTCCACGGGGTCCCGGCTTTCGCGGAAGCTACCCTGCAACAACGATGACTCGTTCAGGGGCTCCCCCTTTTTTCTCTTGTGTCATTCATCGTCAGGGACCAAAACGATAACGATGCTGCAACGCGTATAGATTTTCTCTCATCTCCTCGCTGCGAGAAAAGGATAGGCCGGGTTTCCCGCTCGAACTTGATCCATAACGTCATAGGCGTTGTGGAGCAAGACCAGTGGTGGGGTTTTCATGTGCAGAACACCTAGCTTCGTGACAACATCAGCGGCGCACCGACTGACGATGACCTCACTCGACCGCTTAGTACCTATTAGTACCTGGTGGCTGCTTCCTCGCCTCGCCAAAACCGCAGAAAAGGCTTGCTGGATCGCGAGTAGCTCGGCGCCGGTTCTATCCCTACGAGGATTGCGTGCTCGCTTGTCTGGACGCCGGAAGCCGTGACACCCACTCGCGGCATGCGAGGTGATCCCGTCCACTCCATGATCAACAATCACTCCCATCGTAATGAAATCGAAAAAATTGCCCGCGGAACCCCCGGCAAGACGTTCTGCACCGTCATCGGGCAATCAGTCTCCTCTTAGCCTCGACAAGGTGTGGCCGACGGGGCATACTATAAGTGGGCAGAACTGTTCTTCTCGCCCCAACCTTCCTTCGATTTGTTTCTCCCTCCTTCAACCATCCTCTATCTTTAAGAAACTCCCCAGAAACACACTTTCTGCACAATCAATCAATAAACAAAGCGCTTCAACTCCACACAAAGATCAATACTCGGAGAGTCAGCCCTCTATCAACATGAACGACGACAAACCTCACCAGAAAGGCCCAGTTGCCGACAAGGGCACTGGTGCCAAAGCTCTGGTCAATGAGCTTAGCGACGAGGAACCGACGGCCGTCAACAAGTTCCTGGAACTGACACCTCCTCTGATACCGGCTGCGCATCACATCTCGAATGCTCGACACAGATCAAATGACCCTCAGGAACCAGTCGGCGGTCAGGATTCAGCCAAAGGTCAATCGACGGCCGTCAACAAGGTCCTGGAATTGACGCCTTCTCAACCACCGGCTGACCGTCCCAACTCAAATGGCCTTCACGAGTCAAATGGCCATCACACATCAAATGGCCCCCAGGACCCAGCCGACGCTGAGAAACAAGCCAACGGTCAGGAACCAGCCAACGGTCAGGAACCTGCTGGCCCTCAGCAGCCAAATGCTGGCCATCAAGCCCCAGCTAAAACGGAAGCCTCAGCTGCCCCGAACCCGCCAAAATCGCCTGGTGGGACATCAACCCTCAGCCCGGGCTTCCTGGCCTTCCTGGCGAAGGCTGTCCATAAAATGTTCAATCCGACCGACGCCAAAGATCAAGAGGACGCCGCGGAGAGCTCGCCTCGCTCGCCTGGTCTGGTCTTCCCGGACAACTCCGCGACGATGGGCCCCTCTTTGGAGGAAAGGGAGCGCCAGGCATCACTGGCGGCAGCCACAGCCCGCTTGAGGCATCTGGAGGAGACATGCCATGAGCATGCCAACGGCGAATACCCCTCGGGTTGAGGCTTTGCACAATTTTGGCGTCTTCCTTGCTTCGCCTCTGTTGGGCACTTGGGAACTGTAGGAAGACGCGGAGCCAGGGAGATGACGGGATGGACGTGGAGGACGCATGGGATGAACGCGGAGGAGGCCGGACAGGGTAGATGGGGAAGAGTTCGGTCAGCGTGATTTTGCATTGGATAGGCATTTTTGCCTCAGCGACCCTAGATACAGATAAATTAGATCACAAATAAAGATGCAAAGCTCCCAAGAGCAAGCGTTGAATTTCCAAACTTCTCAGTCTGGCCTCTAGAGTGATGGTTTGAGAGATGACATCCATGAGCTTCGTCTTCTCCGAGCCACCTAGTGAATGCGTGACGCCAGGGTGAAGCCGTAGGCGAGCGCCGCAATAAAAGTCCCCAGGTTGAGCAGCGAGGAGAGCCCGTGAAGGATGCCGAACTTCTTGCTCAGAGCACGCATCTCCTCCGACTGAGGGCCACTCTCGTACCACTCCTTTCCGTCTCGTTTCGCTATGTTCCTCGATCAGCATCGCCACCGAATGATTTCAGAAAACCAGAATGAAATGAGTTCGAATCGAGAGAAATGATAGACAAGACGAACCTTGACCGCGCCGAGCCTTCATCACCTTCAAGGTGGCTGGGAGGAGAACCGCGAGGTTCAACAGGCCGGTGGCGAACATGGCCGCGACGGGGACCAGCGAGCCCATGCGGTGGGAGTCGTCCAGGATACCGTAGATACCGGCAGGAGAGGTCGAGGTTGCGGGGAAAGTCAGGGCCATGACGACGGGCAAGACAGTCTGCATCCCGAAGTAGATGGGGAAGAGGCCGGACTGCACGGCGGAAAAGGTCGGCCTGGTGACCGTCCTGAACATGACGGGCCCGTTCAGGAAGCTCTGAGCCTCGCAGTCAGTTCAAGAACAAATGGCATCAATGTTAGCACCACGGGACGTAAAGCCCCTGGTGAGTTGATCGGCGTACATGGAAGAAGGTCGTTCCCAGGAGGGTTCCATATCTGATGAGGGAGCAAAGGTCAGCATACAGGTCCCCGCTGGTTTCGATCGCCTCGTCCATGCAGAGAGAGGCGGAGTCGACTTGGGTCGGGCGTACGAGATGATGTGGTACGGGGCCACGGAGGTGAAAGATGCACCGGCCATGTTGACTCGTCAAGACAACGTCTTGTCTCTGAGAAACTCGATTGGTCTTCCTTTCAGGATCGAGAGAATGTCCAGTATCACGGCAGCTTCGCAGCTTCACGTTTGGAAGGCCAGCTCAGTCAGTGACCTCTGGGCCGGATGGCGACTGGTGATGCTTCGTTAAGGTGGTATGAGATCATGCATGATGACATCACGTGATCTCGCGATGCCACCGCGTTTGGCCTCCGATCGCGATCTCGAGGCTTCTCCCAACATACGAGCACGAGTTTGGTGCCGTCTGCCTGGATCTGCCTGGAATGCCAAGACTTGGCCCCTCTGGAGACTTCTGACTTTAACTCCGTGGTTGCTCATACGCTTCAGGTACGATATCATTGACTGTTTTGCGATGTGCATAAAGGACGAGTCGTGGCATCGTCTTGGAGACGACTGACAAGAAGACAGACAGTCCACGCCTCTTGTCGTTCTTCGAGGCTCCTAGGTGATTCCCACGGTCGACCTGTCTGCAGTCTTCACCATGGCGGAAAAAGAGGTCACCATCTTCATTATCGATCTCGCATCATCCATGGGCGAGGTCAACGGCGGCAGGTCCGTGTCCGACCTCAACTGGAGCATGCGCTTCGTCTGGGACAAGCTCGGCGACATCGTCGCCGCCAACCGCAAGACGCTGTGCGTCGGCATCGTCGGGGTCAACACGGACGGCACCTTCAACCAACTGACTGACGAGGAGGGATACGATAACATCTCGGTCCTGCGCCCGATCGGCCCCATGTCCATGGCTGATCTGCACAATCTCTCCTCGTCGATCAGGCCCAGCTCCTGCTCGGAGGCGGACCCCATCTCCGCCATCGTGGTCGCCATGGGTCTCATCAGCGACCACGTCAAGAAACAAAAATGGAGGCGAAAAATTTATCTCATCACTGATGGGAAATCACCGCTAGACGAGGATGGGCTGGAAGAGATTGGCGAGCAGCTCACACAGCAGGAAGTTGAGCTGGTCATTCTGTAAGTCTGATGGATGCGATGCTGCGACGTGAGAATGGTGCGCACAGATCAACAGACCGTGAGGGGTTTTGCTGACACACGTGCGCTTCAGGGGTGTCGACTTTGATGCCCCCGAGTATGGCTACAAGGAGGAGGACAAGCTGCCATATAAGGTTCATCACCAATTTCCTCATCATGGCTTGCATTTTCGTCACTGACCATGTCCGGCTGAAGAAACACAACGAAGCCACGCTCAGAAAACTGACCGAGCATTGCGACAATGCGATATTCGCAACCATGGCAGAAGCCCTCGAAGACATCCAGACACCGAGGTCGAGATCCGTCAGGCCGTACAAAGCATATGACGGCTGGCTCACAATCGGAGACCCCGAGACATCGCCGGACGCAGTCAACATCCTCGTCGACAGGTACTTTAAGACCAAGCTTGCCAGGCCGCCTGCCGCCAGCACGGTCGTCGTCAAGGCAGAGGGCGAGTCCTCGCAGACGCAAAGCTTCGCTTGGCCGGGCGGCAACGGCATGGAGGGCGTCGAGTACTCTGCCGTTAGGCAGGCCCGGACCTACAAGGTCAACGATCCGAATGCGCCCGGGGGAAAGCGCGACGTCGAGTTCGAGAGCCTGGCCAGAGGCTATGAATATGGGAGGACAGCGGTGCACATCAGCGAGTCCGAACACAACATCACCGAGATCAAGGGCCTTAAGAAGAGCTTCAAGATTGTGGGGTTCATCTCGAAAGAGTCTGTGAGTTGATCATTCTCAGACCCTGAGAAGTCCACACGAATTGCCCCTTTTCTTTATGCAACGAGAAACAACTCTGACAATGACGACGGGCAAGTTTGATCCCGTTCTGAGCATGGGAGAGGTTTGCGCTACCATCGCCAACAAGGGCCATTCCACGTCCGAGCTGGCATTCACGTCGCTGGTCGCGGCACTATGGGTACTCGAAACGTATGCCGTGGCTCGCATCGTGGCGAAAGACAACAAGAACCCGCAGCTGGTCGTGCTCGTGCCGGTCCTGGACCCGGAGCCCACGCTCTTGGACATGCCTCTGCCGTTTTCCGAGGACGTGCGAAGCTACCAATTTGCTCCCTTGGACACTGTTGGCCGTCAGAAGTTGACTACGCATCGGCTGCTGCCTTCAGACGAGCTGAATCGGGCCATGAGCGATTACGTAGACGCCATGGATCTGTCCACATATCAGACCGACGAAGAAGGGTTGGTGCACCTTTATCCCCCTTCTATACGAACTCGGGACCGCTCCATTCATGATGGCTGACTTGTGGAATCTAGAAAGCCGGTTGACTACGTGCCTACTGAGGACGTGTACAATCCTGCCATCCATCGCATTCAACAGGCAGTGAAATACAGAGCGATGCATCCGGCCGAGCCTCTCCCGGATATGGCGCCCGTTCTCATGAAGTTTTCGTCTCCTCCCGAGGACCTCGTGGCTAGGGTGCAAAGCCAGATTGACAACTTGATCTCAGCCGCGGATGTCAAGAAGGGTGAGTGCATGAACAATCCCCCTCCACACTTCTTCATGCTTCCAGTTCCATGACCGGTCTGACCCGTCATCAGTCCCTCCCAAAGCCAAAGGACGACGCCTGAAAGAATCCGCCAAGCCCCTTTCCGGGCTCGACGTGGATGCCCTCCTCGGCCAGCAGAAGCGGGATCGAATATCCCCCGAAAATGCCATCCCCGATTTCAAGCGGGCGCTGGCCGGGGCCGACCAGATGCCCGAGGTCCAGGACGCCGCCAAGCAGATGGACGCCATCGTGCGTGGCCTGATCACCGACAGTTTCGGCGACAACCACTACGACCAGGCGCTCGAGTGCATCCGGGTGATGAGGGAAGAGCTGACGAACCTCGACGAGCCCGAGCTGTACAACGACTTCGCCACCTCCCTTAAGGATGGCCTGTTGGCAGGGGAACTAGGAGGCTATAGAAGAGACTTTTGGTTCCATCTGCGGCACGCAAAGCTAGGCTTGGTGGACAAGGAGCAGTCAGAACTGTCTGGCGTCACGGCTGTGGAGGCCGAAGAGGTATGTATCTGTTTTGCTCCCCCTTTTGCTGGTCATGATGCTGAGATGATGGGATGTGCTGACGACTGGCGCCATTCTCTGTAGTTTTTACAAGTCTGAGCGAGCATCAGGAATCTCGTGCCTCTTAAAGAAATGGACGTGGTCGTAGTCAACAGTGGTTCAATGGAGAGCGAGGAAATCTGATCTGGATATGATCTCGATCGTTACGCATAGCCAGTCGAAGAACCGTTCAATACCAGTTTTGTGCTCTGTAAAGTCATATCCATAGCAATTGTGAATTTGAAAACATCATGTCCCTCAAACTGTCTCACGCGTCTCGAGCGTCTCACGCCTAGAAGCATCATCCGCTGATGCATATCATACAGCCCGAATCATCGACTCCCCAATTTGTAGTCTCATTTCAGTGATTTTCAGTATATGTTCGAGTCGCCCATCGCGCCTGCCTGTCTTCCAATTCGTGGCGGGAAGCTCCTTCCCGGAAGTGACGCGACTGTCCAGGAGCTCCTTCCCGTCCGAAGAAGCGCTGGGCTGCGACTTCCCTCCGACATTCGCCAATTCGCTTGGGTCCTGCTCATGTGACTTGCCCGCCCTTTAACCCCCTCTTCCCTCCCGCTCCTCTCTCTCTTCCTCTTCTTCATTTTCTTCTTCTCTTCTTCTGTCTCCCCTAGTAGGCGATCCGGGATGACCTTCGTGCTCTCATTCATCTACAAAGTGGCACCGACTGGCGGTGATAGATCGATACCTTCTTGAACGTGAGACACGGCTCGGTCACAATGTCTGATCCGGATTTCGAGGCCCGCTTGGAGGTGCTCAACAGGAGGCTGGCCATCAGTGCTCGCATCTCCGACCGGGAGCCTGAACCAAGACAACAGCGACAGCCCATCTACGGGTGGCAGACCCAATACGGGCTCGAGCGCACGAACAGGGCAGTTGCCGGATCTTCGTCCAGAGATGCCGCACGCGCAGATGCTGCGCAGACCTCCGCCAAGCCTGGTTTGGATTATTCGACCTTTATCGCGAACGCGTGCGTGAGTCAAGATGTCAGCTTCAGCTCATGGAAATGGGTCCAGGCGTATCCGGATTGCTTCATTGGCAAGACGAACAAGCCTCGTGTACGTGAACCCTGATGGACCCCAAGGACCCTACCAAGTCCATGCTGACGCGTTTGAGGCAGGCCAAGCCATTCTTTGACAAGATCTTGGAGCACGGAGTCTGGGACTTGTAAGTGCTGCCCTGCAATCAAGCATGAACGGAAGGACAGCGCAGACTGATGCTCGAATGGTGTAGCTTCTACCTCTACAACCCAGAGAAGCGGGACAATGAGCCGCAACTCTTTGTTCCCAGCGTTCAGTTCGAAGCTTTCCTGGAAGGCATCAACAAGACGCTCGGCACCGCCTTGACTGTGCCCTCAACCAAGCTGGACAGGTACCACATCACGTTTGGCGAAGGAGGCACCCCACGACCTCGCTATCTCAAGCGTACCAGACGTCAGAGAACACTGGAAGTTGAGGTCTGGCCCCAGAGGAACGGGCAGGATGTCCAGGCATTTCAACGCGCCACTGCAGCCGGCAAAGCCAGCATGAGAGACAAGCTGAGGCTTTCAATGGCAGCAGCTGTGTCGGCCGAGACAAACAAGAAGGATCTGCAGAAACAGAAGCAATTGAAGAAGAAAGAGGACCGTCGACTCATGCTGAAGCAGACACAGCAATTCCTGCACCTCGAGAATCCTTCCCTTTCGAACGTGGTTTTTATTTGCGTGGATGTTGAGGCGCGCGAGGTGGCTCCGAAATCTGTGACCGAAGTTGGAGTATCGATCCTTGATACCAAGGATATTCGACGCCGAAGACCGGGTCACGGCGGTCAGAATTGGTGGTCATTCATCAAAAGCTATCACTTCAGGGTCTACGAACACGCCAGCTACAGGAATCATCTTTGGGTCCAGGGTTGCCCTGATCAATTCAATTTCGGGTAATTGACAACAATTCGTCCAGTCTTGCGAGAACAACACTGACATCCGTGAGTATAGAACCAGCACCTTTCCCCTGGCATCCGATGTTGCCAGAAGACTTGAGGAGCTCTTGGAGCCCTACACAGACCAGCATCGCCAGCTCGTTTTGGTCGGCCACGACGTGGAGCAGGATATCGAGTACCTGAGACAGATTCGTTTCGACGTCTCAAGCATGAAGAATCTAGTCGGACAGTGCGATTCCCAGGTGGTGCATCAGGCCTGGAAGGATCTGAGCAGCGGACGCAGTCTTGAGGGGGTCCTCGGAGATCTCGGCATCTCATACAGAAATCTGCATAACGCTGGAAACGATGCTGCATTCACAATGCGCGCGTTAATCGGGGTCGCAGTCGAAGAGCTTCGGCAGCGGCAACTTGAGGCGCGTGGGATCAGGTTTGTTCCCGGCTTGCTCAGAGACGACCCTGAAACCTTTCAAGGGCCCATGGAGCATGTGGGTCTAGCCTACGAAGTGTAGGTCTGATGCTTGAAGTCGAATTTTAGCTATGTCTTCGGCTTGAGCTGAGTGGGGTTTAGTTTGTGCAGAGTCCGAAATACATGGTAGATATAGGTAGCTCCCAAATGAATCCTCCAACGCCATCGCTATGAAAACCAAGTTTTTCCACAAGACGTGTTGTACAAGCGCAGTACCATGGGAATGCCCCTATGCCATGCTTTTATCCTTCTCTTGAGACGTGCCCCTTGTCTCTGATGAATCGTCTCGGCTCGTCGAGGAGTCTTTCACTCTCGATGAACGCCAACGCGGGCCGGCCAGTATTCAAGACGGTATCGCATCGTGTCGCAGATTCGTGTCGCCCGTATATGCTCATGAGGTGGTGAGATCACGCCATGTTGTCGAGAGACTCCTTCGCCTCGTCGACTTTTGAGTCTGGTCGCGAGATAGGGACCCGGGGGTTGAGATCACGTCGATTTATCGAGCAACTCCTTCGCCTCGTTGACTTTGGTGGCGAGATAAGGGCTGCCGCCTCGATCGGGGTGGTTGAGGAGCATGAGCGTGCGGTGGGCCTTGCGGACTTTCTCCTTGGTGATGGTGCGCTCGCTGCGGGTGTGTTAGTCGGGCGGTTTTCCGTATTACGTTCTTGCCATTGATCCGGGAGGTGGTGATATTGCTGAAGGGATTGAAACGTTCCTCGTAGAAAGCGAGGATCTCGGCGAGGGTGGAGGGAGGAAGAGAATCTTTCTGCGGCGTGCGAGAGGGATCCTTACCTGAGGGAGAGGATGAGGGAGGCTTCCTTCTTGGTCATCTTGGGCTCGAAGCCGCCCTTGTAGAAGGCCTTGCCCATGGCGCCGACGCCGCCGCGGGAGCGGCGCAGGGCGACGAGCCCGGCGCGGCCCTGTGCTTGTTAGATTCGGGGTTTGCTTCCATTTCCATCTGGTTTCATTCTCCCTGTCTTCCTTGCTTGATTTCCTCCAGTGATTTGTTCCTTTCTCCTCCTTTCGATTCCGATGTGATGTATGCCCCCTCGTGTTTTCCCAATCCGCGCGACGCCTGGCGCATCACGGGGCATGGGTAATCCTCAGGCGTGGTTGTGATATGTGGAGGTTCGAAAGGACCTGAGGCTGCGGGGGAGAGGATGGAGGACAAGGACGTACGAGGAAGGCGGCGACGGCTACTCCTGCGCCCCAGGCAAAGACGGATGCCATTGTCGAGTACGGGGGGGGATTCGAGATGACGCCGGGACGGTGGTGTTGGAGGTGGGAATTCGTGGTGGGGTTCCGGGGGGGGGGGGGGTGGGGGGGGGGGGGGGGGGGGGGGGGGGGGTTCGGCGTTGAGGCTTGAAGGGGGAGAACTTTCTGCGGTGGTGATGATTTGATGGATGGAGGGATGGAGGGTGCTGCTATTGGGTGGAGAGGCGGGGTCGGATGATTGTTTTTCCGGGCGGGAATCTCATCTCGCCGGCACTGGCTGAGACGGGTCAAGATCCAGGGATGGGGGGACAGCATCGACGGTGTGTGATGGATCGCTGAGAGGTTGCGATCAGCTTAGAGGTACTCCGTACTGTCTGGAGATCTCGCGAACGACATGTACGGAGCTGAAGGGGAAAGGTAGGTGATTCTGAGGTTGCGAAGTTGGAGATGATCAATGAGATTTCTACGAGCACGAAGCAGAGGCACTCGGCAGGCGTTCGTCACGATGCAACGCCCGGCATTCCTTAACTGACCCCAAGTCGAGAGAGACAGCGGCACCGACCTGGGCATCCACGAGAAATCCATCCGAGTATCTTCTGGGGCAGAGGTCCTGCGCGGTGCATCTTCTGCAGTACTCTACTCCGTACTCCGTATGAAGAGTGGCATTGAGGCACGAGGAACTCATCCCACGCTCCGTGCAGGGTGTCCTCGGATTCGCACTGTGTTCATCTCGGTCTGGAGGGTCGCCATGCGCGCGTCATGAGCGGCCATCCATCTTGGGGAGACGAATAACGAGCATGAGCACGAGCATGGAGCAAAGACTGGAAGGGTGGGGGG
>NIGD01000003.1:1029500-1040482 GCA_003055185.1 Escovopsis sp. TC
GGGGGCACGCAATACGGATCACGAGTCTCGGTGGAGAATAGCGAATGTGGGCTTCTTGATGGGATGAGAGGCCTGTGAGTTTATGGGATTACGATTTTTTTAGTTTGAATGAGGATTTGATTCTGGGGATGGCATGGCTTGGCTTGGCTTGACGTGAGGTCATCTGAACGGGAGGGGATGTTTCTGAAGGATGCTGAAGTGGATGGACTGGAGTGGATGGACTGAGGTGGATGGACTGAGGTGGATGGACTGAGGTGGATGGGCTGAAGGAGATGGATTGAAGGAGATGGGCTGAAGCAGACTGAGCTGAATGAGGGTTATTACGATCAGAGGCAGCCGCGGTGCGTGAGGACGAGGACGTTTTGTGAGAGTGCGAGTATACCAGTATGTTTGATAGAGGCAGGAAGAGGGGGGGGAATCTCTACAGAGTACATGTACGATTGGGAAAGCTCCACGTCACGGGATATAGAGGGCGTGCGGAATGTTACAGGTGTCTGAATGTGGGGAGGGATATCAATGTAGTCGAGTGCTCTGATAGATGGTGACTACATATGTACTCCGTACTCCGTACTCGTACATACATTGAGGGTGAGGGATTTGGGTCGAGCTTGAGGCTCTGAGAGGGATGACGTGTCTGGCGTGGAGGCACCTATACTACTAGGTAGTACGGAGTAGAGAGTCGACACTACAAGGATATGTAAGGGCACTGGGAACATGAAGGTGAGATCATCGGCATGAGCGGAATGACGGGCAGTTCGGGAGGGTCAAGGCCGAGAGGTTGTTTCTGGAGGGATCGAGGCGGTCTCGTGAGGGGGTCGCGGAGGACGCTGGGGATGATGTCGGGGACGCGCGGGGTGTGGGGGACGGTGCGAAGCAAGCACCTTTCTGGGCAAGACGTCATACTCCGCACTCCGTAGATCGAGCGAGGAAACGGGGGGGAGCTGGGAAAGGGTAAGAAATTGGTAAAGAAACGGTAAGAAAACGGTAAGGAGACAAGGCCAGGGGTTTGGGGAGACAGTACGAGGGGGGGGGGGACGGTACGAGGGGGGAGACGGTAAGGCGATCGAAGGGGGGGGAGTGGGTGAGAAGATCGGGCAGAAGGGGACGAGATCGGAGGAGAGGAGGGAAGAGAGCGGGCAGTCAGAGGGATGATGACAAGGGCGGAGGAGGGAGACGGCCGAGGAGGAGCTGTCAGCTTGTTGACGAATGGAAGATTCCAGCGCGGGCCGTGATCTACCAGAGGATGAACGCACGAGCAGGGCTGCCTTCATTCCAGAGGTCGAGGGGGAAGGGGGGGGCATGGATGGGCTCATCACGCTGCGGGATCACGAAAGCCCCAGGACTGACGAGGACTGACGAGGACTGACGAGGACTGACGAGGACTGACGAAGAGTCAGCCAGGACGCGGGGGGCGTTGCTGGAAGGGGCAAAGCCGGCTGTAGCCACGAGATGCGGGATCGCGCAACACAGTATGGCACAGTGCGAGGATTCATCAGCGACCGGTACATGTGCTCCGTACTCCGTATGGGGTGCCCATGCTCCGCACGGCGGGGGGTACGGAGGGGAACCTACTGGGAGCACGACGGAGTGCCGGTACAAGTACTACTATAGTACGGAGCGCTGCAGTGTCTGCTGTGTGCCAGCGGTACGAGTAGGAGTACCACTGGGTACTCGTACTCTACTAGTACCTAGTCACTAGTATGAAAGACACTGATGGTGGATGGGGGGGGGGGGGGAATACGAGCACCCGTTCTCGAGAAGAGGTAGTGTGTACTAGCCACATGTAGGTACCTAGGAGTACTCTGTACTGGTAGTAAGAATTGTGCAGAGGTCCCTCGCAGGGGGATTGCAAGCGGACGAGTTGTTCGCGGCGATGAGTCGAACGGCGCCGATGGCGGAGGGCCTCGGGGGCCCGTACTGTTACGAGTACGAGTACTCCGTACTCGTTGGGGAACGGAGCACGGCACGGTGCAGGAGCCCCACTGTGCGAGCATGTCACCTGGGATCCGGCACGATGTTCGATGCTGGACGTTCTCTGGCCGGACGGGGCCGGGTGAGATGGAGAACCATCCATAGTACGGAGTACGAGTCCCAAGTACGAGGACGAGGACTCCCAAGGCTGCATTGGCCTGGGGGATGGTGTGTCTGGCGCGCTCATGTGACGGCATGGGGGAGGGGATCGCGTGTGTTGGGGGGGATGGACGATGGGCGGTTGGAAGACATGAACAAAGGGGATGAATGCCCAGTTCCAATGAGCACATGCACGCCGTACTCCGTGCTCGGCGCTGGGAAGGGGACGTGATGGCCGTGTGATGGGCGCTCGAGGCGCTGGGGCATGTACGAGGAGGGCATGTGCACTGGATGCGTTCAGTGTCGTGATCGTGAGAGCTCACGGCCTCGGTGGCTGTTGGAGAGGCTGCGAGATAAGATAGTACTACTCCGTACTAGTACCTACCTGGTACTTGTACTCCGTAGTACCTACCTGGTACTTGTACTCCGTAGTACCTACCTGGTACTTGTACTCCGTAGTACCTACCTGGTACTTGTAGGTATCTCGGTAATCCTATGTCAGGGAAAGGCTTGGGTCCTGGGCGATAAGCTTGGATGCAGGGGCGGCACTGTGCCTTTCCGGGCTGGGAGATGCCATGGAGGGCTGGCGCAGCGGGGCGTGGGGCGGCTGCCCGCGTGTGGACCGGTGCCCGTGCCAGGAACCTCCTCTGGCTTTGCGCCGCAGAGACTCGAGCACTCGGCCAAGGCCCGTCTTCGTTGGGCTTATCGCGAGAATGCACAATGCGTCTGCGGAGAGGTCCAGAGAGGTACTGCCTACCTACAGGTACTAGCTACTACTGAGGACTAGTAGTAGTAGTACTAGGCACCCGCTCGTGGATGCGTGCGATCCCCTCCGGCACAGTGCCTGGCGCGAACGCCCCTGCCGTTTTGGCGGGACGGTTACTCGTAGCACGGAGTACAAGGTACCTACCGACTAGCACTCCGTACAACTACTACTGTACTACTAGTAGTACTCGTGGAAGCTGGGGAAGGAGAAGGGGGATGGCGGACCGGGGGGACCTTGCAGGACCTGCAGCACACGGAATCTGACTGCGAGGATCCCGTACTCCTAGGTATCCCCCCCGCTGGAGGGGCGGGGAAGTCACCGGGCAGGAGCACCTGCCGGCGGCGGGCAGGAGGTACGGAGTACGGAGTACATCCATACATCCCGAGTCCTCCCTCCATGTCGTCGGCGGGATGCAGCTTCCCTCCCTCCACCTCCACCTCCACCTCCATCTCGTCTCGCTTCCTCCACGTTTCATTCTTCTGCTTTCTTCCTCTGTCTTCCTCTTTCTTCCTCTTGCATCTTCCATCTTCCATCTTCCATCTTCCATCTTGCAAACCAATCGATCCATCCATCTACAACTCGAGCCCTCTTCCAATTTACTCCCACTCCCTACCTCCAGCATTGTTCCGCTCTCGATTCTTCCACGATCTGTACAAACACCATCTCCCGGCTTCGTCTCTCGCATCTCCTCGCATCTACTACTACTAGGTAGTAGTACTCGTACTAGTACTCCGTACAACAGCCTTGTCTTTCATCCAGTTGCTTATGGTTCTGACTACTATACATACTACGGAGTACTACCGCTCTGACTACCTATCCATACCATATTCGTCGATACATAATTCCGACCCTCGGCACCCTCGACAGCACGCGCGTCATCTCCATCCTTCCCTTGTCCTGTCTCTTATACAACTCTGCTATCTATCTGCCAACCTCGACCTGCCTGTACTCGTACACTTCCATCACATCCCCTCTGCCTGCCTCCCGGTCTTTCTCCTTTTTCTCTTTACATACATCATCATCACTACTACTACTACTACTACTACTACTACTACTATTACTACTACTACTACTACTACTATTTAACACTATATAATTCATATCCAGCACACGACACCTCGATAGAATCCTCCCGTTCAGACATTCCCATTCATCATTACTAGATCTCCTTCGACCTGTTCGCTTCATCGCCTCCACGGCCCCGCGCGCGCCTCCACCTCTGGTCTCCTCTCCCGCCCGCCTTGTACGAGTGCTCGGTACTTGAGCCCAACTCACTGATACAACACAACCGTCATCCCTTGGATCCGTCCCTTGGCCGCCCCCAGCGTCGACCCTCAGGGCCCCTGTCTCTCGCCTTCACCCTATCAAGACCGCGATTGCACGAGCGACAACCCCGACGCCCCTATCCCGCGCCACCTGTCGTCATCGCCGGAGACCTCTTCACTGAGCCGTCTCTCCTGCGATCTCGCCCTCGCTCGCACCATCAAGCCAGCACCACCGGCTCAGCACCACGGCTCAGCACCACGGCTCAGCACCACGGCTCAGCACCACGGCTCAGCACCACCCGCTGCACTCATCCCTCCCGGATCTGCTGTCTCGGTCCCTTGCCGAGCTTGGTCCCCTGCGACACCCTATCACGAGCCGGCCTCCTCTGACCCTGTTTCTCGGCCTCCGAGCGTTTTCTCTCTCTCTTCTTTTCCGGGCTAGACCCAGCTGCTCTTCTCCTAATTCTCTCTTTGACCTCTTTTTCCCCTTCCCTCCCTCTCTCCTACCCTAACCAACATCTTCGCTGTTCCTCTGTCTGTCTCTTCTACGACTCCTTTTCCTGGCTCCTTGGTTTCACCAGCTACGCGCATTTGGGGCGGGAGACTGCTTCATTTGTCACTCGTTTCTACCTCCCTCCCTTGGGCGGGAGCCACCAGTTTGAATGCCGAGTACGTCTTCCTTGTCCCTCCACGGTGTACAGCTGACCGTACGGAGTCGGGGGCACGGGAAGTGTGATGGGTTCGCCCTGCTGCAACACGAGGCGTCCGCGGGACCGCGGCCTCGCCCTCGGTTCCTGCAGACAGCTCCTCGCAGCCACAGACTCCACGTTCAGGGATCCCGATATGGCCATGCATCGCTGACGCAGAACGCAGGCTCCAAGAGGGACAGGAAAAATGCTAAACAGCACGCCAGTGCAATCACGGCGGCGGTGACCAAGCAGTCTGCCGGCAAGTTCGCGTGAGTCATACCCCTGGTCTCGTCTCTTCTCTTCTTTGTTCCCTCTATCTTCCGCTGGCCCGTCTCCCCGTCGTCACGCCTTGTTTTGTTTACTCCGTATAGACTCTCCGCTTGACGCCCCCTTCCCCCTCTCCCCTATCTACCAACACCCCTGCCCTCTTTCTCTTCCCCCCGACCCTTCCCCCTCTTGGCCCTGCGACTCAAATGTCGATCGGCCCATACATGTAAACAGGCTGGCTGACCCCTGACACTGCACAGTGCTGCCACCGCGACAGACAGTAGCACCGAGTCCCCAATCTCGAAGAGCCCGCCAACATCGACTGCTTCTTCCTCGGCCCCCGCCAGTACCCCTGAGAGACCGCCCCGTGTCTTGGACATCTTGAGCGCGATCAAGAGTGCCGACAGCCCCCAGAGTCACGATCACAAGGTTCCAGACGACGCGAAAGAGACCCCATTCACCGCCAAGAGCGGCATCGACATAGACACCAACATTAACCCACACGGATTCAGCAAAGGCAATACCACTACTGACAACGACCACGACCACGATCACACCATCAGCCACTGCAACAAGATCAACGACATCGAGATCATCTTTGGCGGCGGCAGCAGCAGCAGCATCAAAATCAGAAGCGACGGTGACGGTAACGGCAAAAGCAACAGCCAAATCAACGTCAACGACCACGACGACAACAACGGCAGCTACACTAAGAACAAGAGCGACAACAACAACGACAACAACGACAACAACAAAAACAACAAAAACAACAACGGTGACAGCAACGCCGTCGAATCCAACTACAAGGACAACAAGAAGAACAACATTCAATCTGACGACGAGCTCGCCAAAGACGAAAGCAGCCACACGGTCACGACTACTCTTTACGAGAATGGTAGGGACATACCTGGTCCCTCGCCTCCACTCGACGCCTTGTCGACGACCTCAGTATCTGCGAGCACAGCCCCGAGCATCATGAACGACTGGCGAGGCACCTTGGTGGGCTCTCCCCCAAACAGTGTCAGCCTTGCGGGTGAATCACCTCCGACACAGCCCTCTTCCTTCGAAGACTCTGGCCGCCTTCACCATGGCTGGGCCGGGCAGAGAGCCTTCATGACCCCGTCGCCGGCATCGCCCTCTCCGCCCATCAGCGGCCGACGTCCTCTCAGTTTTCAGATGGAGGCACAATTCTCGTCCGCGGATGCTCTGCCCCGGGCCATGGCCGCCCCTCCCCCTCGCCGGAGCTCCCTGCAGTCGCCCTTTGCACATGCACATGCACATACGCGCACCGGATCGCACCCACCGCTACCCCATCAGCCTCAAGCGCACTTCTATGGCGTCACCGATCTCGATTCAACCCTCAAGCCGGATTCTGGGATGAAGGCCGGCGAGCTCGGATTGTTTTTCGGTTTCGACAAGCTCCCAACCTCGTCATCGCACGGCCCTGGCGCGGAGGAGGTCATCCTGGCCGGATATCAGGGCGGCCTCGACGTGTACACCGTAGGCAGGAGGGGCCTAGAGCTTGCCGCGAGTCTGAAAGGTCTTCGCGGCGGCGTCCACCACGCCAAGATTCTGCCGTGGACAGTTGGCTCCGGCAGGGACTCCATCTTCCCGCTAGTGGCCATCGTCGTTCATGGCCCCGTCCTTCCTTCGCGCTCCGCCGAGGGTGGGAACGAGGAGGATGACGACCACAGGGGTAAGACGGACGGGGCTGCCAGTCCCCGGTCCGTCTATACCCATCAAGAAGCCGCGATCCCGGGCCGGAAAAGCCAAATGATCGAGGCATACCAGACCGCGGTCGAGGTCTACTCTCTCAGGACGAACAAACTGGTCGAAGTCATCCTGCAGGCTCCCAAGCTTCCCATCAATGCCGAGGTCTCCCTGACCAGCCCACTCTTCCAAGCCCCTCCTCCCACCGGCGCGTTCACCGTCAAGGCTGACGCAGGAACCGTTGCCGTGTGCTCCGGCTCGACGGGAGAATGCTGGGTCTACACCCAGCTGCTGGAGGCCCAGAACGGTCACGTCTTCGCCTGCATCAGCAAGCTCTGGACCTGCCTCCAGCCCAGCGAGCGAGGCGACGTTGCTGAGGAACACGACAACGGATTCGCCCAGACGGCGCCGCCACGCGTCAGCATGCCGGCGCCAATCTTCTCCCTCAGCGGCAAGAGGATCGCCTTTTGCCCACCTTCTCCGTCGTCTCACATCTCCATCCGGGCCCATCTGCCGGTTCCAGTCCTGGGGCGCGGCCTGGGTATAGCCTCCCTCACGCCGCCCCATCTGCCCATCGTCACGACGGCTGTCGATCAGCCGGATTCAGATAGCGTCGTCAACAAGATCATGCGCGAAACGACCCAGGAGCTCATCTCCGGCGCCAAGTGGGTTGGCCAGCAGAGCTTGCAAGCCTGGCACTCCTATTGGAATAAGTCGACCAGTCCGCAATCTCAGCAGCAGCAGCAGCAGCAGGGCCGCTCGCCGCCCTTCTCCTGGACAGGCGGCCGCTCTCCTCGCAATGAAGCGTCACAATTCCCGCCCACCCATGGTGCCTCCGGCCAGGCCCAGACCAAGGATCCGGGCGTCGTCTCCATCGTGGACGTCGACACGCTGAGCACATCCGCAACGCTTCATCCCGTGGCCACGTTCACCGCCCCCCTCGGGTGCAGTTTCTTGTCCTTCTCGCCGTCCTCCCAGGCACTGTTCACAGCCAGCAGCAAGGGAGACGTGCAGACTATCTGGGACTTGCTCCGCATACAGCATACGTTGTCGTCCCCGCTCCAGTTGAGTCTCACGCCAGGCGAAAGCGTCGGCCCCTTGGTGAGACAGATTGCACAATTCTCGCGCATGACCGTGGCGCGCATCATCGATGTCGCGTGGACAGAGCCGCAGGGTGAGAGGCTGGCCATGGTCACGGAGAGAGGCACAGTCCATTTGCTCGAGCTGCCGTTCAGCGCCCTCATGTGGCCGCCGCCTCGTCGCCGCAAGGTCGCCCCGAAGCCGGCTGCGGAGCCCTCCGAGACGCCGAGCTCTGCCGTATCCATCGCATCGGGCGCCTTTGGTGCGGCTTATCACGCTGCAAAACCGTTTGTGACTCGGTCCCGGCAAGGCAGCAGCCACAGCTCGGCCACGACAGGGAGCCTGCTCAAAGACTCGGCTGCGCAGGGCGGGCGCGTTCTCGCCGCAAGCATCACCAGTTCTATCGGTAAGACGGGAAGCTTTGCCCTCCATCAGCTGCGACACACGGGCGAGAACCGCTTCTCGCTACCGCCCAGTGCTGTCTTGCCCTCATCGTCTTGCGTGGCCTGGATAAGGGGCAAGAGGACCTCGACTCTGTTCTCCCTTGGCGGTGGCCTCGTGCGGACGTATTCCCTCAAGAGCCGGAGAGCGTTCCACTACGGCACAAAGCGAGGCTCGCGTGCGCGGTATACAGACTTCCGCGTCCCGCTTTTGCCAGACGACGTCATTGCTCCGTCGATTCGCCAGATCCTGGAGCACGGTGCCCAGGACGAGTACATGGATGTGGCAGATGTCGATGTAGATATCGGGATGCCACTGATGCTCCGAGCGAAGACGTGGCCAGCCTCCAGGATGGAGAACACATTTGGGTCCACGATCCCGCAGGCCGAGATCGAATGCAGCGCTCCTTACCAGCCTTTCCATACGGACAGACGTGTAGCTCTGTGCGAGTACACGAGATCGGATGCCTCGCAGTTTGATTCCGTGACTAGCCTTCTCGCCAATGTCAACGTCTCGAACGGATCGCCATCCAACAGGGAGGGGACGCAAGGCCAGGCAGGCAGGGCCGGCCCGAAGAGCAAGGGCGCGGTGGCAGCCCCTTGGGCTTTCGGACAGGAGATCTCGGTGATGCAGCTGGACATGGGACAAGCACCCGACGCGGAAGGGGACTACGACGACTACGACGACGACCAGGCCCTGCCGGCCTCGGCCATGGAGCGGGTGATGGAGTACGGCGACGAGGAGCAGATCGTCGTGACCACCCGACGACGGCGGGGGGCCCACCAGGGAGATGGCGACGGATTTTTCGAGGATGACTGCGAGGTCCTGGACTTTGCCGACCAGAGGGTATGAGAGACGGTCTTGGGCAGCGATGTGGTGCGACGGACTTGTTGAGAGGGTGAATTGTCATGTGTGCCCCTCTTGCTCGATACCTTGCCCAAGGACACCAAAGCAGTAGAGCAAAGGCCACTGAGCGATTCATTTCTGGATGGATGATTGGGTAACAAGTTAGTAGTGTTGCAGGGCCGGGCTTGCTTTGGTTTTGGGAAGATTTATTCTTTTCCTTTCTCCTCTGGGCGTACACTGCTGGCCTCTTTCTTTCACTGTCTTCCATGTTGTCTGCCTCTCGCGCTGGTCTCACTGGTTCGACCCACTACCCTCATTTACACCTGCTGGGAAGGTTCTTGCCGGATAGTAGTCCGTAAGGATGGCGAGGATGGCAAGGTTGTACTGGTCGTAATAGCACGGAAATGGATCAAGACGATCTCCGATTTTGTGACGAGATAGTGAGTGTCTCGCGTGGTGACATCGTCGTGACCACAGAACTCGGATGTGTATGTACCCGATGAAATTATGGCATTGTTGCCTCGCTAGCTGTGACTTCTCTAATCCTCCATTGATCTCCTCATCTCGCGGGCTGTTGGTGGCTCCCTTCCCTTCTCTTCTCGATAAGATCCTTCCCTCTTGACGACTTTGCGGTCCTCCACGAGCTTCCTTCCTCTCCAATCCCCCTTCCGCCCCTTCTCAAGCCCTGCTTCTCGTCACTCTCGGGCCGAAATGTCGAATAAATTCCCTTGACTCGGCGGTCTCCCGAACAGCTTTCTCTAGCCCTCGCCATATCGTACTTTGATGTTGTTGTTGTTGTTGTTGTTTGTGTCCATCCTTGGGTTTTGGCAGGTGGTCTGCCAGGACTTGGCGTGTTGAAGAGGAGGATGAAGACTGGTGAACGAGAGTTTCCGGGAGCACGCATCTGGCCGTGGTGTTCGGGAGACGAGCTGCGGAGGCGGGATGTCAGAGCGTAGGATTCGGGCTTGGTGGTGTCGGGATGTCAGGGATGGGAGGTATCGGGTGGTCCGAGACGTCTGAGTGCGTATGCGCCGAGGTTGAAGGGTTGAGATGGTGGGTAAGTGCCGAGGTGTTGAAGTCGCGGAGGTGTCGAAGTCGTTGAGGTGTTGAGGGTCAGGGTGTCGAGTCGAGGTGTTGAGTCAAGGTGTCGAGTCGAGGGGTCAATTGTCAAGGTCGTGAGCCGAGGATCAAAACATGGGGAATCAAGTTGTCAAAGTAACGAGCCAGGCTGTCGAATGTGGATTCCCCCCCCCCCCCCCTCCCTTACGCCTTCTTCTTGGCGGCGGCCTTTGCCTTGGCGGCTTTCTTCTGGGAGCTCCGGACCATGACCATGCCAACAAAGGAGCCGACGACGGCAGAGCCGAGGAGCAGGAGGATGACGGGGATGCGGATGGCCCAGACGCGGGGGAGGAAGAGGTTCTGGAGGGGGTGGTCGTCGTCGACGAAGGGCTGTGGGGGTTAGCTCGTGTTCGCCGAGGGTGTTTCATGGAGTGAGGTGGCGTGGATGCTTGGAGAGAGTCGATTGAGGATGGCTCATGCTCGGAGACCCGTCGCGCGAAGCATATCGCTTATGCGCGTGGACTGTGGACGGATATCGCGAAGCATATCGCTCATGCTCGCACCTCGGTTGAGGTCCATGGGCCGCATTGGTGGGAGGGGGGGGGGCGCAAAAGCAGAGCAGGAGTGCCTACCATGAGAAGAGTCCAGATGGTGTAGTACAGGAAAATGACGGAGGCGGCCACAAGCATGGCGAGGCCGACGAGTTTGTCGAGCTGGGTGGATGCAGTGGTTAGCTGGGAAGTGGCATAATTGGATGGCTTGAATCCACGCGTTGGGGGGGGGAAGGGG
>NIGD01000003.1:1050450-1071625 GCA_003055185.1 Escovopsis sp. TC
TCCCCACCGAGCTCGCCCCCGCCCCCACCCCGCCTCCCGCTCCTCCCGCTCCCGCCCCGCCAGCGCCTCCATCTCCCGCGCGTGCTCCGCGCCCCCGCTCCGCTCGTCCTCCAGCAGGCCCCGCGCCACGCGCCTCTCCACCGCCGACAGCACCGCCTCGTAGCCCGCGATGCCGTCGCGCTTCGCCCGCGCGAGCTGGTCCCGGATGTCCGTGTGGCGGGAGACGAGGTGGCGCAGGAGGTGGAAGAGGTGCGGCTGCACGGCCGTCAGGTTGGGCGAGTTCAGGAGCTCTTTTCGCCGCCGGGCGGTGCTCATGCTGCTGCTGCTGCTGCTGCTGCTGCTGCTGCTGTTGTTGTTGTTGTTGGTGCTGCTGTTGGTGCTCGTGGTGGTGCTGCTGCCGCCGTCGCCTTCTGTGCGCCGCTTCTTTCGGGCTGGCTCGTCCGAGGCGGCTGCCGCATCATCCTCCAGCAGCCACGCCGTGTCGTCTCCCGGGATGAACAACGGCCGCCGCGCGGGTGGCTCCTCGTCGAGGGCGTACCTGTGCAGGATGTCCATGTAACGCCTCATGATGGCGTCTACGCGCCATCCCCCGCCGTCATCACCGCTGCCGCTGCCACTGGCGCTGCTCTCGTTCTTGTTTCGGCACCTCGGCCTCCAGTACTCCCTCCCCTCCCCCCCCACGGGCGGCGCCCTCGCGAACAACGCCGGATCGCTCAGATTCCCCTCCGCCGACATCACCCCGTCCGCCCCCGTCTCCCTCAAACACCTCTCCAGATCCCCCCCCTGCAGCACGTTCCCATTCGCAAACAGCACCGTCTCGGGGGGCAGCTGCTCCCGCAGGAACCGGATCACCTCCCAGTCCGCCACGCCCGTCAAGTGGCCCTTCTGCTCGCGCCGCCGCCCGTGCACCGTCAGGATCGACGCCCCCGCCGCCAGCACGTTGCGCGCATACGCCAGCGTCGCCTCCCGCGTCTCCAGCACGCGGATCTTGGCCGTCACGGGGACCGGCAGCTCCCGGTGCAGCAGGTTGATCAGCCGGAAGATCAGGCCCTGGTCCTCCTGCAGGAAGGCGCCGTAGTGGCCCTTGCGCGCGATGCCCTGCGGGCAGCCTAGGTTGAGGTCGACGGCGTCGCAGTGCGGGGCGACGTGCTGGGCGGCGGCGAGGAGGGCGTCCGGGTCGTTGGCGCAGAACTGGACGAAGAGCGGGCGGTCGATCGCGGGGTTGCCGTCCAGCCATGGCTGCTGTTCCTGCTCCTCGCCCCTTGGCGCCTCCGTACTACTACTACCACTACTACTAGTAGTAGTATCCATACCCGTAGACTCTGTACCCTTCGACCCTGCCGGCCTCTCGGCCTGGAAGTGCGCCGCCCGGTACTTGGCCTCCTGCGAGAACAGCCGCGCATGCAGCATCGGCGTGTACGCCAGCACCTTGCTCTGCTCCTCCGGCGCGATGAAGGACCGCGTGAGCATCCGCCACGCGAACTCGGACTGGTCCACCATCGGCGCGACGATGTACCTCGGCGAGCCGATGCTCTCGTAGAACGCCCGCCCATGGAGCTTCTCCTTCTTCGTCGTCGTATCCGTGTCCCTCTCCTTCCTCTCCTGCCCCGCACATGTCGGGGGCGCGTCGGCCGTCATCGTCGCGAGGGCCCGGCGGGCGATGCTCGCTGTCGCGAAGGATCGTGTCCTGACGGTTCGGCAGGCGGATGGCAGGGAAGACAGAAGCATCAAGAAGCGGAACAAAAGGAGAAACCAGGATGCAAGATATGCCGCTCAATCGACGATGCCAAGGGAAGTGCCAAGGACGACCTCTGCCATGTGTCGGGCGGTTCTGGATCGCAAGGTGGAAAACGACATCATCGGCTCTTTGAGGTCATCGTTCAGACTCCCAGCCAAAAAAAAAAAAAATCACCCATCAAGAATGCCAGCGATAAATTCGAATGAATAAATACTAAAACCGGGCTAACCCCCTTACGTCTAGCGCCCTCTCATCCGCTTGTGGGGCGCAAGGCTGAGAAAAAGATACTTCCCGCATGTGCTCCGTACTCCGTACTCCATACTACTAGGTAGTACTATTCCCTGCCCCGGACCTGGTCAAGAAGATGACATAATCTCCGAGCCACGACGAACCGCAGCCTCGGCTTCTCGACCCCTGGGATTTGTTTTGATTCTCCCCCTGAATCCAGACTGAGCCGCACGTACTTGTACGAGTACGGATTCGAGTGGCACTTGCTTGTACGAGTACGCATAGAAGTGGCCGACTGCACATCGACCGCCTTCCCAGCGCCTACCTGCCCCACAAGATCCCACCCAGAGCGTTCTTGCGCAACACCCTGCTTGATGGTCGCCATGCTGCAACCGTGCTCGATCGCGCAATGGCCACTTGCAATGAATGATCTCCGAGCCTTGATGTTCATGACCCGCAGGCCCAGGCCACCTGTACCAAAACCCTAGGGCCGCAGGAGGACTGATTCAGGGCTGAGATACGGAGTACTCCGTACTTCGTCAGATATCGCGCAGATGGGAGGACCGAAGTCTAGCATACCCAACCCTTCAAAGCACCACGATGAGAAAGGAAACGCACGCAAGTTCTCCGCCTAACCAATGACCAAAATTCAATACACCGCAGACGAAACACTCGCAGGCGAAATCGTCCAGCCCTTCAGTCCTCCGCCCGTTCAACAGCCAAGACCTCCTACTAGTGGCTCAAGCACCTCGCAAGCAAATCCCCCTACCGCATTCAATGAACGGAACACCCCTTTTCACTTTTTCAACGCTGGAATTTACCATCTCGCGGGGACGGGAATGGTATCCATTCTTCGAACTCGGCGGATCAATGAGCCACGAAGACTTCCAGACTCAACGGCTCCGTCATGCCAAAGAAATGGCAATATTTCGCAACTCAGAAGGAAGAAGAGAGAAGAGAGACAGAACAAGAGTCAGCGGCAGAGAGATGTAGCAAAGGGCGGGGAAATGCAGGGCTGTTTGCAGAAGTAGCACCGAGAACGAACCGCCCCGCAAAGACCGCATCCCGAGTTTTCATAGCAACAAAACACACCAATCAAATGGATCCATTCGTGCCGTGAGCCGCCGGGAAATAACACGAAACAGAAGGATAACGAGTGCGAGGTACCACCGAATGAGAGGCAGGAAAAGCACAAAGTTGGAAGCACTTCCACCTGGAAAATTTCAAGACATTCAACCGCGATCCATATCTCCTTCCCACGCCTATGCCCCCCGTTTCCACCCTCGGCAGCCCTTTGCATCACATCAAATCATTTCAAATCCATTCTTCCTTAGTAGTTAATCTCCCGCATGCCATGAGATGAAATGTGTTTTTCCCCTTGCCTATTTTTTTTTTGCTTGCTTCTTCTTCTCTTGTATTCTTCTTTTTTTTTTGGGGGGGGGGGGGGGGGGCTGTGACTCTGCACCCCCAACTAGACCGAAAACTGACATTCCTCCCAACGACATTCACAGGGCCGTGACAACCCTGGTCTCCCTCCACGGGTACATGTTGGGTCCTAGTTATTAATGAAATGTATAAAGGCTCGGGCGAAATTCCGCACGACATGGGAGGTCTCTGCCTCGCGGGGCAAGTCAAATAACAAACGCCCCTGACACCGTACTATGCTTGTCCCTGAACGCCGCTGAATGGTAAATTGGAAGAAAATACACGCAATGGGGCGTCATCGGCCCGTCGCTCTCGAGGCAACTCGTCCATCTCTCAGGAGGGAGTCGTGTCTCGTGCATCTTGTCGACAATCGTTCCCGTTCTGGTCTGTTTTGTTCCCTCAGAAAAAATGCGTATAAATCTTGGAATTCTCATGTACTTCCATCTCCTGAACCATATCGTCAGCAATCCATGGGTCAGAAATCAGGTGGGCGAGATTGGGGAGCCTACCATCTTGAAGCTGTTCAGCTCCTCCTTGATTTGCTGAGCAAGCATCGGGGTGAGCCGGTTGCACGTCGCAATCTCTCCGCGACGGTCGTACTCCTGGCTGGGCCAGGTATCGTAGAAGATGATCCGCGGGGAGAAGGTAGCATTCCGCTTCGCGACTGCCTGCGGCGACTCGGGCCGGCTCTTCGAATCGTGCCGAAGCCTCAGAGCACTCATGAAGTAGTCCTCGTTCCCAATGGCGATCGGGCCGACTCTCCTGTGGCTCTGGGCATCATCGACCGGTGTGCTTGGCGTGCTCGAGTTCGGTGAGTCGGAGATCGTCGGGACGCCAGGGAGAACAAGGTCTGGAGAGTCCATCGGTCGGGCAGACGGGCTCGTAGATCGCTTCAGGATGCCCTTTCGGACAGCCGCGAGGACTTCAGCCCGCTCCCTGTCGCCACCGACAATACTCTTTCTTGACGCCGACGTTTCCGTACTTGAGCTGCCCAACCGCTCGGAGCCGAGATCGGGCACCTGGGACGCATCCAGAGAATTCCGCTCCAGGTGAGGATAACCGATGCCGCCTTTGCCTGGCTTGGCGTCGCGCGGGTCGGTCGTAACGTTGACTCTCTGGGCCTCAGCCTCAACATGGACCATCGAGACGGTGGGCTCGCTGGTTTCTGGGCCAGTCGACTCGGCAGCCGCGCCACTGACGCCCGCCTTGGGCCGGAATAGACCAACGAGTGAGCGCGTGCGGCTCTTCATGCCGCGGCCCATTTTCCTGATCATGATGGAGGCCGACGACGCAGTCGACGAGATCGACAGGTTGTCTGTCGAATTGAAGTATCGGCCGCCATAGATGTTGTTTCCAATCCCACCAGCTTCTTGAGCCTCGGCAATGCGAGCCTGTTCCGTGCTGTCGAGGGAAGGATCCTTTGACCTCGACGACTCGCTACTGTCCTTGGGGGCACTGGCGGCGGCGGCTTCCCTGAGCTCGGCGGCACTCCCGAAGGAAAACGCCCGGCGCAGCCTTGACGTCTTGTTCTTCGGCTTCGCGCCCTTCTGGTTGATTGCTGCGAGTTGCTTGGCTGCCGGGGAGTTGAGATTGCTTCCGGAAGATGAGGCGGAGGCTGCTGGAGCAGCGGCGGGAGAAGGGGCATCTTTCCTGGATTCGGTGCTCATGGTCGCGGGCTTCGATAGGGGGGATGGATGCATCGCCCGTTTCCCGGCATCGGTGGGAGAGCCTCTGGGAGGTACGCTCTTCTTCGACTGGACGTTCTTGGCAAGATTCTCATCCGAGGCGTTTGAGTGCGAGTTCCCATTTACCGTGAGAGCATTGCGGTTTGATCCCTTGAGATTGATCTTGTCAGCAATGTACTGTATTGTGTGTCATTGTGGCTTCGAGTCTTGCCTTGCGAGGGAGGAGAGGACGAGAGAATAGGAGACATGAATGAATCCAGGAAGACGACTTACTGAAGGGGTCCGCGGACTATTGCCCGGATTGGATGAATTGACGCTGTCTGAGCTCGCGTTACGATGATGTGATGAGATTTTGGGAGGAAGTGGAACGATGCGAGTAGTCTTCTCGCTCCTATCGACGCTCTTGGCATTGTTGGCTGACTCAGTACGAGGCGAGTCACCGCCTTTTAGAGCAGGCCTGGATGTGTCAGTTCCCTCGATTGAGTGAATGCTGCGTCGACGCATTTTCATGGATTCGTCCGGGGAAGGTCGGCGGTGTATATTTGCGTCCGCGGCAGATTGCGAGACGGCCAATAAATTCGGTGCCGATCTCGACGTGGTTAGCATTTTATTCCCCTGGTTGCTTTTGCTGGCAAGGTTCGGCGGCGGCTGCGACGAGGCTGCGACTCGACCGGGCTGGCCATTATACTGACTCGATCGCACCGAAGCTACCGAGATCTGTGGCTGCCGCAATTGTGAGGCCGTTGTCGCACGGGGCTGTTGTTGGATCGAGAGGTCATCTCGCGAGCCACCGTGACTCCCGGCGTAAGAAGACAACAACGCCATATTCGTGACGGACGCGTTTTGGCGATGGCTCCGATGAGCGATGCTAGTATCGATGGTCGGAGCCGTGGGAATCGGGGATGGAATGTTCGTTCGGTAGATGGGATGCTGCTGCTGCTGCTGTTGTTGATGTTGCTGTTGCCATTGTGGGCTCGAGTTCATGCTGGGTGCTGTTGAGAATGCGTAGGGCTGGGCGAGAACAGCGCTGTTCCGGTATCCTTGCCCCGTGCCGGAAGTACCGTAGAGCGTTCTGGGTGCCTGGTTTGGGGCGCCCACGAAGGAATGGTTGGGGCTCGGCTGGGAGATGTTCATCATGCCCGGGCCGGGAGCCCCGCGGGCACTCTGAAGCATCGTCGTGGTGCCGCTCTGCTGCGAGTAGGTCTGGACTATCGCAGCCATGTTCGTGATGTTGTGGGGGGATGCAAAAGATCGGCTTCGAGCGAAGCAGTTTGCTACTGTCTTCGAAGGTCTCGTAGGAGAGCCAAGCTGGCTAGAGGTCCACCTCTTTGACGGTCGATTGTTTGTTCTTTATTTTCGAAATTTCAGATTGTGGCAGACACCAGCTCGGGGCAAGCGCATTCGTTGGGATGCTGTTAAGAGAGAACAAACAGGAGAGAAGGATCAGTCAGCCGAGCTTCTTTTCTTCGTGTCCACATGTTCCATGTCCCTCGGTGCTTTCCGACGCCTTCGTGCGATGGCGTCTGCGGCTGATACGAGATTCTTGGCCAGGAGGACAAAACTCGAAGATGAGGGGGACAAGATCGAGGGGAAATTTGCAAGGCTATCAATTTTGCCTACCTTTTTTTTCAACCCCTCGTCTCCCTGCCACGCCGTTTGTGCCCGTCGCAGAACCAAAGCTCCAGGGGATGTGTATCACAGGGGTCTAGCACTGTATTGTTGGGGCCAGGAGTAGAATTGATGGACGCCAGCGGCCGAGATGAGATCAATGCCGTGATGGATGGCCGAAGGGCGAATTTGGATGGTCAAGACTGCGAGGCAAAGCTCGACAGGTACAGACCGGAACAGCGTCGAGGCAGGGCGGTATGCTCAAAGTGTCACGAAAGACACGTTCGACACAGCGGAATGCGATGTAACATGGGGATCGATTGGACCTAGATGGACGAGGTTGAGAGGACTTGGAAGGATTCTTTGGACTTGAAACGGGCGAGTGTGAGGGAGGACGCGATTCCCAACGGCGGCGAGTCACCAGGAAAGGACAGGCAATGAGTGAAAAAAGAAGGCGTCCGACAAAGAGGAGGATGGCGAGGAAGAGGGCAATGCGGGCAAACCGGTCAGTGGTCGTCGCAGGACGTAGTAGTCGAGGACGAATGGATTTGTGTAGGTGTTTGTGTGTGTGTGTGTGTGTGTGTGTGTGTGCAACACGACGCAACGCAACGCAGCGCAACGCAACGCCGACGCAAGGCAACGCTAGGTTTGCAAGGCAGGCAGGTGGAAGAAGGAAGACGATCGCAGGGCGACAGGATGCTGGTAGACGAAGAGGAAGGTCGTGAGGAAAGGGACACGGTCGTGAAGAGAAGCGCTCGTTTGATCGTGAAGTCGAAAAGCCTCTGGTGAGGAGGAGGAGGAAAGATGCAAGATGCAAAAGAAGGAGAAGGGGGGCGAGCGATGGGGGGATCGGGAGGTCGGTGCGAATAGGGCGAGGTACGTTAACGAGCCGGCGACGCAAGCGAGAAACAGAAAAAAAAAGACGAGCAAGAAACGTAGGACCGATGCTGCGAGAAGAGACGAGACACGAGAAACAATTGAGAAAGAGGGGGAGGCGGAAGAACGAGATGGAGGATCGTCAGAGAGAGGAAGAGAGAGGAAGAGAGAGAGTAGACAAAGAGAGAGAGAGAGAGAGAGAGAGGGAGGGAGAGAAAAAAGAACCTCGAGAAAGGAGGCTGGAGAAGAGGAGGAAGAGAGCGATGATGAAGATGGGCTGTGGTGGATGCAGCAGCAGCAGCAGCAGCAGCAGCTTGGGGGGAGAGGAGGAGGAGGAAGAGGAGGAGAAGAGAGGAGGAGGAGGAGGAGGAGGAGGAGGAGGAGGGAAAAGGCGGGCGATGTGGTGGAGGAAGGACGAGAGACGAGGGTGCAGGTGAGGGTGCAGGTGAGGGTACAGGTGAGGGTACGGAGTACGAGTGAGGGTACGAGTGAGGGTACGAGTGAGGGTACAAGTGAGGGTACAAGTGAGGGTACAAGTGAGATACAAGTACTCCGTAACTGGAGGGTGAGGTTGGTGGCAGCAGCAGCAGCGGCGGCGGCGGCAGGAGCAAAGCAGAGCTTCTCGGCCCCGGCAGGATGGAGCAGAAAAGCGAGTGCGCGAGGAAAGAGCGAGCGGCCGGGAAGAGAAAAAACACACGCCGGATGGGAAGGTTGGATCCAGGGTGGACGGACGGACTGGGAGTGCCGGTACGGAGTGCTCGTGCTCCGCAGTACCACTGCGTACCGAGAACGGACTCGTATTGCGGGACGTATCCCTCCGTACGGAGTACCTAGTACGGAGTACTTCGTGCAGGTACTAAGTATATGTACTCCGTACCTACAGTAGTGCCTCGCTGGTGTCCCGCACGCGGGCCGGGCGAGCGAGGTATCGGGCTGTCCCGAAGGGTAGTAGTAGTAGTAGTATCTGGCAGTGGCAGTGCCTGAGGTTCTATCGCGTAGTATGATATAGTACTAAGGTAGTTCCTGTACTGGCCCGTACCGACTTGAAGTCTCTGCAGCGCTCCAGGTACGGTGTAAATGGAACTGCCAGTGCTCGTGGGAGCTGTTGCAGCTCCAGTGCAAGCTGCAGCTCGCGGTGGAGCCCTCGAGGATTTCCCAGCATCCACTGTCGATGGGTAGATGGGTGGATGGATGGATGGATGGATGGATGGATGGATTCATCATGGATCCATGCACGGAGATCCATGGCCTCCCTTGCTCGTGGAGCCAACGCGGCAACCAACCAGCAGAACTTCAAGGTTCAATGTCCCTCTTCCTTTCATCCAATGGATGCCAGTGCCATGTTGCCGTGCCTCAGTGCTGCCTCTGCTGGCGCCTCCTGTTGCGTGCAAGTGCATAGGTACGGAGTACATGCACTGCAAGTACCTCCAGGTAGCGATTTCATGGGGCGACCTGGACGAGACCTCTCCAGTACATACATACATACTCCGTAGAAATGGATGGATCCTGGATCCTTCAAGACGTTCCCCTTTCGGAGGCGGATGCTTCAGGACGTTCAGCCCCAGGAACTGACGAGTACTGGAATCTGCGTGCGCTCGATCTCGTTGGAGGGCCCGGCGATGGATGGATCCGTCAATTTCTTCGCAAACGGCGAGTCCGTCACGATCTGGGGGTTTCACCAGCACGGAGTGCTCGTACGAGTACGGAGTACGGAGTACAAGTCCTACTAGTACATGTACTCGCCGGGGCGTGCCGTCTGAAACCTTCAAGAAGAGAGGTACTACTCCGTAGTAGTAGTACCTAGGTAAGGTACGGAGTATTTCGTATGGAGGACCAAGAACGGCAGAGACGTTGAAGGCCATGGAAACTTGAAGCTGTTGAAGGTCCAGTCAGCTCTGGCACTCTCCAGGGCTGCATCTCACGCACTGCGAGCGCTTGCCGACCCACGGATAGCACATGTAGATGGGTTCGTCGACAGCTGCGAGGGCATCCAGCATCCGGATGGACTCGTACTACTCCGTACATGATCCTGCACGAGCTCGAACCCAGTCGCATTCGTCGACGCGCCCGTCCCCGTCCCTGCCATTGGGCTCAGATGCGGTGCCGAGCGATCCATCCACGGATCCATGGATCCATTGGATCTCGTCGACGACACGCTGGCACTCCCGCTGGAGATCCACGCTCGACGACTCCAGGACTCATACGGAGTACTCCGTAGAACTCTCCATCTCTTCGGCCGGACGCGGCGGGCGGGTGCTCTGCGGGCGGGTACGCCCCGGTACTTCCCGTGGCGTGGCCGAGGCTGCCGTACATGTACTGCTCGGTACCTCCCTACATGTTCTGATACCTAGTAGTAGGTACGAGCACAGCGAGTACATGTAGTGCTCATGTACTCCGAGTACAGCCTGGAGGACAGGTCGCGCCGGTTCCTGGGGTGCACGCTGGAGGTCTCTACGGAGTACATCTAACTTGATACAACTTGCACTCCGGACTGGGCTGGAGATCTGGTGCCTGGGCTACAGCACATGTAAGGCACGAGCAGGAGGGAGCGGCAGCGGCCTGAGCAACCGCTGCTGCATGCCAGCCAGTGGGAGACGCAAGCGTCCATCCATCTGGGCCCTCCATCCGCATGGATTGGGAACATACCTATCCATGGATGGAATGGGTGGATGGATTGGCTGGATGCACATCGAGGTATCCGTACATGCGCTGGTGATGGCATCTACGAACTACTACTAACCAGTATCTATGGCATCCATCCATGATGCGTCTCCGAGAGCCTCTTCCCCCGAACCCTCTGTCCGACCGCGAGCATGCCGCGAGGTGCCTGTCGAGGATCCGCCAGCTCGCCCCGGGCCGCCCTCTCCGTGATGAGTGGAAGCTGCCTGATGAAGAAACATCGCCAACGCCCCTGGCGTGTTTCTGTTGCCCGCTGCCTCTGACACACTTGTGCATCCCGCCCCAGACACCGGGCGAACATTCATGTTGTGCCCTGTGCCGGTGAGATTCCCGTCCGCGTTACGGAGTACCTGCGGGTACGGAGTACTTGCGCGGTACATGCGGGTACTTGTACGCCGCACGAATCGAACACATCCATGGATACGGAGTACTACTAGGTACTACTAGTAGTAGTAGTAGAGGTACTCCGTAGTAGTACTCCGTAGTACTCCTGTGACTGCAGGTGCGGAAAGGACTCGGAGGCACTGCAATCTGTGCTTCGTGTGCCTGTTCATTTTGGAAAGCGCGGAGGAGCAGGGATGGCCGGTTCCTTCCCACGCGTCACGCCGACGAGGGAAATCTGCAGGAAAAGGAAAGAACGAGTCACTTCCATTCCGACAGAGGGAAGCAGCGAGAGAGGGATCGGGGGAAAGAGCCAGGGGAGATGAGAAGAGAGGGAAAGAGACAAAAAGAAGAAGAGGACGAAGAGGACGAAGAGGACAGATCGCGGAAAAGACGGAGGCAGAAAGCACCTCGACGATCGACGAACCATCACCATCACCATCCACTGGCATCTGCGGAGACCATGTACGAGTACTCCGTACGGAGTACGAGTATCTTGACATGGACCCAGCCATTCCCCGACCCATTCGTCTCCCGCGCCGCCCTCGTTCGCATTCCAGACACCCAGACATCCACTCATCGTCCGTTCCTGTCCGCCTCTTCCATCCCGCCGAGGAACAGACCCGGATCAGCCGATCGCACGCCTGGCCCCCCTCGGCGACGACGAGAATCACCCGGTACGGCAACAAGAACAGCGGCCGCGACAACATCAGCAGCGAAGACAGCAGCAGCGACAACGGCAACATCAACAAAAACAATCAACAAAAACAAGGGCAGCCACATGGAGAGACATCATGGAGAGACACCTGGCGGACAGCCGGCAAGGGAGCTGGAGCGCTCGTCCCGCTTTGGCGCCGGCGTCCTGACGCAGCGAGCAGCCTCCGCCGTCGCACGTTGCCTGGGCTCTCTGCTGGCTCTTCTCGGCCTTGCGTCAGATACAGCACCTACTCGTACTCCGTACGAGTACTCCGTACGAGTACTCCGGACATGCAGACAACGCGCATCGACTCCGCAGATGGGATGCCTTCGCTACCGCACCGCTCCGTGCCGCTACCCGTACGAGATTCAGTACGGAGTACGGAGTACCAGTACGGAGTATTCCGTAACTCGTACTCCGTACTCGTACGAGCGACTGGGGACCACACACACTCTCTCTCCGCACGGCCTGAGTCCGTACTTGGCATGGAGTCTGGAGTAGATTGCCCTAGTCCTCGTACTCGCACCAGCGTGGAGCATCTGCTTGGGAGACGATGGGACTGGGGTGCGGCTCGACGCGAGGGCTGGCTTCTTTGGGACCGCCCGATCGCCTCCTCGCATTGGCTCATCCTCCCGTTCGAGGCCAGACAAGGAAGGTCAGTTCGCGCCGTGGGTGGTGGTCCGTCGATGCAGATACAGAACTCGTTCTTGTACGAGTACGAGTACAGTCACTACGGGCTGGTCCCAAGTAGGGGTGGAGGGTGGCCAAGAAGGCGATGCTTCTTCCGTCATGGTCGCGGTGGAGGGAACAGTCTGCCTCGCCTCGAACCACAGCAGAGCCCTGGCTGACCATCTCTCTGCAGCTGCTCGAACTGGACGGATACCAGTATGAGGGCGAGGGCGAGGGCGAGGGCGAGGGCGAGGACGAGTCCCGGTAAAGAGTAGTCTCCGTACGAAAGGGAGAATCATCATATGCAAGTCAGAGCAAGCGGATCTCCACGGTGGATCGGTGCAAAAAGTGAAGCCGCTCACGAGAGCGGCCAAGACGAGACGACCCCCTCTTTCCTCTGCCCTCCTCGTCTTCCTCTGGGCCCCTCATCTTCCTCGACCTCCTCAACTTCCTTCTTCTCGAACTCTTGATGACCAATTTAGGTTCTCGTCCCTCCTTCTTATGCTTTCCACTCCCTCCTCTTTCCCCTCCCACCATCCTCCTCCCACTCTTTGCCCGCGATGGGAGGTCTGGGAACACTTGTCGACACCGGCAAAGTCAATAGCCAGGCCGGTGACATAGCTCGGCCTTGGGATGGAAGGCTATCCATGCCTTCCCGAGATATGACGATGACGGGTGGAGGGCGGCGACGGAGCCCGCCGTCGCGCAAAGGCTGCGGGGCGAGGCTTGATGGAGACTGGCGTGGGGAACGGGAGAGACGAGGCAGGATTTTTTTTTCGAAGCTACGAGTACGAGTACGGAATACGGTGCGAGGGTTTGTTCGTATGAGACGCGGAGCGCCATCCCAACAGGCCGCCGCCGCTGATGTTCGCGAGGCATCGGGCTATTTTTACCTCGGTGCCAACCCCGTTTCGGGCTTGGTGCCTGGCTCCAAACACACCAAGAGGCTTCGCAATACGGACTCGGCCGCGCTCGACGACCAGTCGCGCTCGCTCGATGCGCCCCCCCCTTGGCTCTGCGCCCGATCCATCTCGGACTCGCCCTCCTGTGTGGCATTGGATGGTGGATGGATGGATGGGCTCGTCGCCTTGGGAGAATCTGACTGCCCGGCGCTCTCACGGACTGCACCGCAGGACTTGTCCGGCGCACGGAGCGCGCGTACGGGAAACGAAGGGATGGGGGGGTAAGCCGTTTCGCGCCGTGATCTGACCAGAGGTCAAAGGCGGCGTAGAGAGAAGTGCGACTGCGAGTACGGAGTACGGAGTACTCCGTACGGAGTACTCACTTGTGCCAGTCAGAGGGAGAAAAGGGAAGAAGGGAGGGATGAGGGCGCGGGGGGGGGGGGGACAAGTTTCTCGAGACCGGCTCGTCCTGGGGCCAAAAGCCCTCGTCACGTCCAAGAAGAAGCCTCCATGAAAGCACGGGGGATCGGCACGCGCCAATCCTAGTCCTCTTCTGCCTGCCTGCTTCTCCACGGTTTTCCGCCCCGACGGCATATCCCTGCAGCCATCAGACCACGACAGTGGGCACAGGCGCCGCACGATCACTGTGTGCTCGTTGGAGAAGACGCAAGGACGAGCACGCCAGAGTCCATCCTGTACGGAGTACTCCGTACTCGTACTCGTACGAGTACGAGTACGAGTCCGGTGGGGGAATCGCCTGTCGCTTGCCCTTTTGGCAACCTGGGAAGAGGCCGTCGTCTCTGCGCGCAGGGGACCCCATCACAGACCATTGACCCCTCCCCCCGGCCCATGGCGCCATCTCTCGCAGCAGTCCTAGCCACCGGGGAGGGGAGGGGCCAACACGGAGAAGTACAGTACGAGTACGAGTATGAGTGCGAGTACCGGACTCGTACCAGCATTGATTGTGCACTCCGTACGGAGTACTCCGTACTCTTCGATGCACTTACTCCGTATGTTTCGAGATGATGGATCATGGGGCGGGCTCCGGACTGAGGCCTACGGGACCCAGGTGTCTGTGCGGAACGCCGAGGGGGAGAAAACAGGTCGAGCACGGAGTATTCTATGCTTCGTGATTGTACTCCGTACTCGGTACGGAATACGAAGTGCATCGAATGGCTCTGAAGGAAGGCCGACGCGTGTCCCAGTGCTCCAGCATCGGCGGACGTCGAATCTCTCGCAGATGAGCACCCAAGTCAACGAGATGAGGAAACGCGCGCGTCGGGCAAACGGCCCCCGCCCGCCCTGGCAAGCGTGGAGTACCGAACTGACCGTGCGGGGCGCCGACCCTGGATGGCTTGATGAAGTCCGGGGCGGCCAGGATCTTCACAGACGGGATCCACGTCTACGGAGTAGGAGATTCTCAGCTTGATCGCCGCCTACCGCGCCTCCTTTCGTGCGTCGGGGGAAGGAGAAACGGGATGGGAAAAGGTGGGATCCTTGTGGGATGGGAGATGCTCGATGCGGTGGGAGATCGGCGTTTCAATGGGTTGCTTGGGGATCCGTGGGAGGGGGAGATGGGAGATAAGGGAAACGTCCGAGTCTCCTGAGAGCTGCGGCAGGGGGGGCCTGCGGGGAGATGTGGCCCTCGGGTCCCTGTGCCGGTGGGCCTCGTGGATTGCATTATCCGGAGGCGCGGAGGACGGGTTGGGGGTCGCAGGGCCGGGATGCGGAGGATGGGATACGGGGGGGGGGGGGATACGGGGTCGGAATACGGGGTCGGGATACGGGGACGGGATACGGGGTATGGGAAACGGAGGACGGGAGGGTGGTTCACGAATCGCGGATCAAGGAATCATCAGCACGGGCATCTCGCTCCCGCTCGCCGCCTGCATCAGAGCAGATCTCCGCACTCGCACAGCCACTTGGGGTCGTTTCGACTCCATCCAGCTCAGTGCGTGCTCAGGCTATGAGCGCAGGATGAGGTTGATCTATACGGAGTACGGAGTACGGAGTAGACCCTTCCGGTATCACCGAAGGACTAGGGTATTCTGTACTCCGTACGGAGTGCTACTACGCGGCAGCAGACGGAGGAGCACATCACGGCGGAGCACGGCACAGCAGAGCACACCACAGCAAGAGCACAGCAAAAGCACAGCAAAAGCACGGCACAGCAATAGCACGGTACGGCGCGGCACAGCACACACAGCCAGCCATCCAACCAGCGAAGATCTCATGCTGTGTCTCCCACAAATGCCCGATCTGAGCGCCGCTTGCGTAGGTGTCACTGGTATACGAGGAGATGGTGTCCTTGTGTTCTGGATGTGATGGCCGTGCCTGTCACGGCGAGTCAAGGGGTCTCGACTCGCGTTTGTGGGATGGGAGGAAGTACTCCGTACCGTGGGGAAGGTATTGGATCGTGCGGAGTCCTCGTGCGGGTGGTGGAGGGGCAGGGAGTATGTACCAGTGATCGTACTGGAGGGGCGAAAGGGGGGGGGGAGGGGGGGCAGCGATGCGGAGTACGAGTACGAGTGCGAGGACGGAGTGAGGATTATGGCCTGAGACAGAAGTTGGAGGACGGGGAGAAGGACGGGGCAAGGACGGAATTCGCAGCACGGGGGACGCCGTTGACTCGGAGGGATCGGGACCGGGTCCTGGGGTGGTAGAGGGCTGTGAGAGGGCCGTGAGAGGGCGGGTGTGGAATAGTCGGCGTCGGCGTCGGGGTGTGCGAGTGAGAGGAGGCATGAGGAGGCATGAGGAGGCATGGGGAGGCATGAGTGAGCGGGGGAATGGTCGGCTGGCTATCCGAGTCCTGCAGCTTCTGCGGCGGAAGGGTGTTGTGTGTACGAGGCTGTTGCGGCTTCTGGGTTGTTGAAAGGGGGAAGGGGAAGAAGGAAGAAGGAAGAAGCAAGAAGGAAGCAGACTACAACAGCAGCAACAGCAGCAACAGCAGCAACATGTGCTCCCGGTTGAGCACACCGGGCATGAAGACCCTGGAGTTGGAGCGGGATGGCAATCAGGAACTCAGAGCGGGACAGGAGAGCGGGGACTCGGAGAAGGATAGGAGACCTGGAGTTGAGAGTGGAATAGGAGACCTGGTGGGAGTAGGAGCTCCTGTGCGAGGATGAAGAGGACGAGTGAACGACGGTTGCGGAGTGCTCGACCTACGGAGACTCCATGCATACGAGGGCGTTGGTGCACATGCGACTACCCGGGTCCCTACCGGGCACGAGGACGGACTACGAGGAGGATGAAGAACATTCCTGCGAGGATACGGCCACCTCATGCCCAGACCCCATCCGGTGAGAAAGGGGGTCGGATGCGCACTTGCGTTTCGCTGAGGCTAGAACTGAGCCAGCGGGTCCCCCAAGGAAAGGAGCCGTGTCACGGAGGACCAACTCGTGTTACTCGTACATGCGCCGCCACGCACGTCCGGGTTGTTTGGGGTCCCCGTTGGGGCAACTCGCACGTGTTTACTCCGCGCAAAGCACCAGTACAGCAGTATGGACTGGCTCCAGGGTGCTCGGCATTGCATCATCGCTGCGGAGTCTGCATGTACATATATCGTCTTGGGCTCGTCCTTTTGAGGGGCGGTGGTTGGTGCGCGTGCTGCGGGCGGCCGTGGAGGACGATCACCGGGCATTGTTGTTGGTTTCGGGGCTGGTGGCATCCATGGACCTGCGTCGGGGAGCCTGAGCACTGGGGATGGTGGGCCAAGAGAGATCCGGGCCGACGTCCGCACAGGCATGACCGTCAGCAGCCATCTGCGGGGTCGCTTGCCGGTGGGAGATGCACCCCGGGGGTTGCGACAAGTCGGCAGCGAGTCTATAGCATGGAAACTAGGAGTCCTTTGGGCCGGGCACCGGGCACCGGGGCCTGGGTCTGCTTGTTTGCGAGGCGGCGACCCCCCAGGGATGGGTCGTTGTGTGTAGGAGATGGATGGGCTGGTGCTGAGAGAATCACCAGAGATTGCCGTCTTCAAGGGGGGATGATCGGCTTGGGGGGGACGGGATCAGGGCTGTTTGAGCTTGCTGGTGGTGGTCAAGCGAACAGGTAGGCCTGGGATAGGGGGATCAGGGGCCGTGCCTGAGGTGAGATGGCCTGGCCTGGCTTGAGTTGACATGACTTGGACTGCCCTGGCCTAAGACGATGAGACCCGGCCTGACCTGGACAAGCACGACCAGACCATGCCCGACCAGCAGGGGCGATTTCGAGGTCACCAGATGACGGCATACATCAGGAGTCAGGGGGAGGATTCGCCGGAGCCGCTCTCCAGACGGCATACATCATATATCCAGAGACACCCCTCATCCCAAACACATCCCTCGATCGCCATCCACCCTCACGCCTTCCGGCTCCTTGTCTCTCTTCCTTTCGCCTCCTCTCGCGTCTCCCTTGCATCTCTATCCCTTGGGCCCCTTTTGCTGAGCACTCTTCGGCCCCTTGCGGCCCTATCTAGAGTTTCCCCGCGGTGGATGACACCGTTCGCGTTGTGCAAGAAGGGCACACGTATCCTTGATCCACGATCCCAGGCAGGCAGAACATGGCATCTCGATCCCTAGCGGTGCACGATGGGCATCTGCAATCCCCGGTGAAGATGACATCACCTCAAGCTGTCTGATGTTGGCGCTTCTTCCCCGACAAATGGAACGCGAGGAGAACGCCCGTTCGAGAGGGCTAGTGATCCGCTTGCGTCAGTCGAGGGCGGCTTGGGCCGGACGGCTCGGGAGGGCTGCGCTATGGGCGGGATGAGCGCGGGGGAGCTCTCGTTCTTCTTCCATGTGATTCCTTCATCCACATTCTCTCCTTCTTCCGAGCCGGCCTATCTTCTTCCGCCTTGTCCATCTTCTTCTTCGTTTTCTTTCCCTTTTCCGGCCTTCTCGACCCGTGTCGTCTGGTCTTGCACCTTCCATCGCGTTCTTCGGCCTTCTTCTCCCCTTCCCATGGAGAAGGTGGGACGACCGAGCATCAAAGACTACCCGAAGTTTCCGGGTCCCCTGATACGGGGATCATACGGGCCGGGCAATGCGTGGCACGGCACGATGGGGAATGACACGGACCGAGCCACGGAACACTGGTCGATACGTTGACCACGCACAAGATAGATCCAGGCTCGTAGTGGTGTAACGGAGTGGAGTGCTTCGCGGAGCCTTGGCCCGGGGCAGTGCAGGCATGCCGGGACCCCTTGCGGATATGCTGCATCTCGGAGGTGGAGGAGGAGGAGGAGGTGGAGGCAGGGGGAGGGGGCCGTATGGTGCAAGGGATACTTCCGCAACGTTGCCGGCAAGGGGGGAATGGTCACTTGGTCGTTGCGTCATGTAGCTTTGTGCGATGGGACCCTCCTTTTGCGTGTACAGCTGGTGGTATGGGACTTGACTCCTGAGTCGTGTAGCTGGTGCGGGGGGAAAGGAAGGGTAGGGCGACGGGAGGTGCTCGCCAGATCGGTCCTTTTTGCCCTTCTGGCAATTCGTATACGAGGTCATGCAGTGCCGAGGCGACACGGCAGAAGAACGACGCGGCAACTACACAGCAGAAGGATCAGGCAGAAGGATCAGGTTGAGAAAGGGGCAACGGAAAGGCCGCGTGTGCCGTGGGGGCCTGGCGTTGGGTAGTAGTCAAGGGAGTCAGGGATGAGGTTTGCGTCGCAATGGATGGGACACTCCTCAATGGGGATGGAATGGGCATGGAGGTTGGGGGGGGAGGGGGGAGTTGAGGCGTAGTCGAGTGATGGTAAGGGAGGGGTGAAGCTGAGGCGCAGTCAAGGGATCGAGAGGGGTGGTGAAGCTGAGGCGCAGTTGAGGGAGAGAGACGATGGTGAAGCAGAGGCACAGCGAAGGCATACAGAGGGGGTGGAGCAGCAGAGGCGCAGTCAAGGGATGCCGGAGGGGAAGAGAAAGGGGGAGTGGGAGCTGGGCTGCGTCGGGGACCACGGTGTCCTATGTCGGGGATCTTGCTCAGAGCGTCCTGGAGGATGTGGTTTCGGGGACTTTTGTGATCGGCAGGCTCAGGCGGCTCTTCACGCATTGTCGTGTTGGCGGTGGTCGTTCTGCGCATGATGAGGCTGAAGGGTGTCGCTGGGGAGACGGTCTCTGGTCGATGGGGAGCATGACGTCGAGAGTGAACGACATCACGGACGACGCATATGAGCGTGGGCAGAAACATGGAGCCGATGGCAAGTATCAGGGGTGGCATCAAACGTGGCATGAGTCATGACTTGTCAAGCAATTCATAAAGCTAGAAGAACAACAAAAGACTCCATCAGGGTATAATTCGCTCTCCCCCTCTCCCCTCCCCCCTCCCCCTTCCCCTTTTCTTCCCCCTGGCAATCGTACAAACATGGTGAAGCAGACCTGCTCATGAATCCGCCTCTTTGAGGGCGGGCTTGAGCAAGGCCCTGGCGAGGCCCGTGAGGGACGGCCCGCCGAAGAGGAGCTGGTCGGTGTGTCGCCCGCAGGTGGTGTAGACGTTGACTGTGGGCGCGGACTTGATGAATGCGGAGGAATTTCTGCCGGCGACGGCAGATCTGTTGGAGATGGAGCGAGGTCTGCTGGTGGTGGAGTGTGCTCTGCTGGAGAGGGCGCGGAGTCTGGAGCGTGTTGAGGAGAGGGAGGAGGATAGGGAGCTGGCGGTGGAGGTGGAGGAGGAGAAGGAGTCGACGCGGCGCTGTGGAGTTTGTGTCAGCTTGTGTCGGACGGTTGACGCTGGTGAGATGGGAAAGGGGTCCCCGGGAGATGATACTTTGACTTGGGTAAACAAGAGAAAAGGGGCAATATCGTCGGGATGCAGTGACGCGAAAGAGACACAAGAAGGGGAGGCTCGGGGGCGTAGGTTCTCATGTGGAGAGAGAGAGACATAGAGTCAAGGGGGCACATGAAGAGACGGAGAGACTCACTGTTCTTTGCAGGCCGCACATTTCAGGCGACTCGTCGCGCGGGGGGGCCATGCTGTCCAGGGACGCGGACGATCGGCCACGGGGCTGGGTGTGAGCCGTAGACGGGGCGTCGACTGTTGTCGAGGCCATGGGGAAGTCTAGCGGGGAGTCTCTGCGGGAGGCGAGGCGTCGGAGGGAGGCTTTGAACGGCATGGCGACTGTGGATGGAGTGCCTGGGAGAGGTGTCTTTCCGGAGGAGTGCCGGTTGTGTGGGCAACGATGCGGTGTTTGGTGTCGGCTTGAGCCCAGCAAGCCTGGCGATGCGATCCAGCTCTGATGGATGCCTGTGTGCCCTGACGAAGGACGTCTGCTGTCTTCGCGAAGGTGAGGTGTGTCGCCGCCGCCAAGATGGACTGAACTCGTGCGGCCCCGTGCTGATGAAGACGTGGAATGCGGTGATGAAGGCTCTTTGTCTCAAGACATTGGTGTTTCTGGTGATTCTGTTTCTCGAATGCTTGTCGAGAGACCATGACCCCTTCTCTCGCATCCCCTCGAGGGCATCCACGACACAATTTATACGCCCCGGCATGGCCGATCTGGCCCCCAACCGCGCTCCCGATCCGGCATACGCAGGCCGGCATTCCCCCCCTTTGTGCTTACTCGACTACCGGCTGCCTTTGCCGGACTACTGGCGGGCTTTGCTGCCTGCTCCGTACTCGTACTTGGCATGACTTTCGTGTCGACTCGCTGGCTGCCCTTTTCGACTACCGGCAGACTAGATGGCCTGCCTACTACTCCGTACTCCGTACTGCGTAGACGCCATGCTGAAGGTTGGGGACTATTGGCTCACGCAGGGCGCGCCGATCCAGATCTCGTGGCTTCGACGCTGAGGGGGGGATCGGCCGGGGTCCGGGATAGCGTCATCTTCAGCTGGGAAGCAGCAGCAGCAGCAGCAGCAGCAGCAGCAGCAGCAGCAGCAGCAGCAGCAGCAGCAGCAGCAGCTTTCTTACTCCGTACACGTACTCGGCATTCGTACTCGTACAAGTACACTGGCCGGTGTGTCCAGCAGGGACTTGCGTCGGGCTGCGTGAGCGTGCAGCGCCTGTGATGCATACCAGTATACGGAGCATGTATGTACTGCATACTCCGTAGTTGGGATGATGCATGAGGATGTCCTGTCTCGGGCTGGGTTTGTGGTGAGGCTCCATCGGGCAGGTCTGCGGGCGGGAGGGCGTCGAGGGGATTCCATGATGCTTGCTGGGCGTGGTGTCAGAGCTACTACGGAGTAGTAGTACTCGTACGGGGTCCACGGAGCTTGAAGCATCAAGATTTTGTGGAGGGGTCATGCAGGATGACTTGTTGGTGGCGCTGGGGTGCTGGGCCTGAGCGGGTTCTTGGTTCTTGATGGGGAGGGGGGGG
>NIGD01000003.1:1071650-1085270 GCA_003055185.1 Escovopsis sp. TC
AAGCATTCCGTGGGGGGCAGGGGGGGTTTCGGGGGGGGGTTTCGAGGAGGGGATTCGAGGGGATGGATTCGAGGGGGAGGAATCAGGAGGGGAGCAAGCATGGAAAGGGGGGGGGGGGGCAAGCTTGAGGGATGATGGAGGGGGAGGTTGCCGGTATGAGGGGAAGGTTTGCGGATGCTCCGTACTCGTACTCGTACTCGTACTACAAGTAGTAGAGGAGGAGCCTTGTGCTGCAGGATCGGCGTCAGCGAGGGCCGCCTCGAGCAAAGATCCCGGATTCGACGGGGCCGCTTGGCCGGGAGAGGAAAGACGGCGGTGGTGCTCACACTCGGAGATCCACGTCCAGCATGTACCCGTACCATGACGACTACGACTACGGAGTACTCGTACTCGTACGAGCGGGCACGATGCTGACGATGGCGACTGCAGCTACGGCCACGGCCTTGCGTGACGGCTGATGATCGAGATGGCCACAATGTCGGATGCCTGGGGACGGCGTCGCGGGATGCGAGGACGTTCGTGCTGGATGCGTGGCCAACGACGTGTCCTCCTCACCCGAGTTTCCCATGCGAGGAACCCGCTCCAGGCTTCCCATACATCGAGGCCTTCCAGGAGAGCTTCCTGGCCACGGCTTGCACGACTCACTCGAAACATACTGTTCACAAAGGGGGTGTTCTTGTTGCAGACTTCTCCGGGGAAGGAGGTCTGTTTACTTCAGGGGATTTCAAGCGTCCCCTTACGGAGTACTCCGGACACCCTTCGTCAAGATCTCACTCCGAGTGCTCCGCACTCCGCACTGCAGTGTTCCATCATCGAACTCGTCCATCCGTGCTCCGTACTCCGTAGAGATCTTCTGCTGATCTGATGGATCCTGTCTTGACATGATCCTTCCCCCCGCCTGCATCCCACCCCGAAACCACCACTGGCGTCATATGTACGGCGCATCCCCCGCATGTACGGAGTACCCCCGGTCCAAAACTCGACCAGGCGCGCAGCTCCTCGTGCTCATGCTCGTACGAGTACGGGTACTCGTCATCGTATGCACGATGATCCCGCAGGACGAGCAGAGCACGGATCGCAGTTTCCATCGTCGATCGCGCATCATTCATCATGGACAGCATGCACGTGTTCGTGCCTCTACAAGTACTCGTACATGCCTGCAGTGTCGATCCGTGAGGGCCGTGCTGGGGAGTGGATCAAGAGAACGTGAGTATCCGGCTTGCTTTGTCTTGATTTCCATGATGTGGGTTGACGTGGGGGGGGAAAGGGGTAGAGGGTGGGGCTTGGGACTTGGGGTTTTCCGACGAAGAACAGGGGATTTGTTGACATTGTCATGTTGTGAGAGGAAAGGGGAGGGAGCATTACGGGAAAGAGGTCCGGGGAGAAGGTCCCGGCACGCTGATCTGGTTCAAACAGTGAAGGTAGCATCACGGGAGGCATGCCATCGCGATGAGCGGGCCCATGGATCCAGGCCACATCACGGAAACTTCAATGGGACTCATGGATCTGATCAATCACTCTCTATTATCCTGGCACGCCGCAGGCACGCGCGCGCCGAACCCTCCGCTCCGCCGCAAGCTCAAGATCGAAGCACTACCTAGTCCTACATGCCTAAGCAGCAAGGTGTGAAAGAATGGTACACGGGAAAGACCGTCCGCCCTCTCCGACCGGGATATCCCATCAGGCCGGCTAAACCCCCCCCCTTTTACGGGATGTGAGCCCGCGTGAGACTCGGCCGAGTGACCGCAAGACGGAGCCTCCCTGCCCCGGAGAAAAGGGGGATCGCGAGATCTCCTTAGCTGGCGCGGGAGGGTGCGGGGCAAACCTTGGGCTTGGTGGAGGTAGGCGTAGGGGTGGGCGTGGGGGGAGCGGGACGGGGGGGAGTGGTAGAGGTGGTGGTGGGCTTGGGAGGAGGAGGAGTCGAGGTGGTGGTGGGCTTGGGAGGAGGAGGGGTCGAGGTGGTGGAGGGCTTGGGCGCAGGGGGCTCGACGTAGCCGCAGGGCTCGCAGGAGGTGAAGGCCGGGTTGTAGAAGGCGTTGAGGGCGCTGCGGCCGCCGCAGTTCTCGTTGGCGTTGCCGGCGCAGGGCATGTTGCAGTTGGCGTCGGTGAGGTCGGTGCCGTCGTTGTCGAGGCGCATGCCGCCGTAGCACTCGCCGCCGAACTCGGCGCCGCAGTAGGGCATGTGCAGGTCGGCACAGGCCTGGAGGCACTTGTCGAGGGTGAAGGGGCCGTTGATGGCGATGGGCTGCGTGAAGGTGCGGCCCTTGGGGGAGCCGTCGGAGACGCAGCCGTGGCGCTTGTAGCCGGAGACGGAGCCGGACTTGAGGTCGGTGAAGGTCGTGTCGAAGTAGACGCTCTGGATGTTGTCGCCGCCGCACTTCTGGGAGGGGTTGCCGTTGCAGGGGTGGTCGCAGGCGGAGTCGGGGAGCTGGTTCGAGGCGGCGACCATGGAGCAGCGGCACTCGCCGTAGTACTCGAGGCTGGCGTAGGCGTAGCCGCTGCCTGCATTTCGAGGATGTTGTCAGCGGGGGATATGTCGAGAGAGATGGATGTGTCAAGACAAGGGAGAGAGAGAGAGAGAGAGAGAGAGAGAGAGAGAGAGAGAGAGAAGGGAGAAGAACGTCGATTGGGGCACGGAAAAGGGGGTTCATGTGGCAGGGGTCAGGGGTAAGAGGAAGGGAATGGGAGGCGGGAAAATGGGAGAGTAGACGAGAAATATGACGGTATAGGGGACGGGGAAGGGAGAGAGACAGAGGTCAGAGGCAGAAGAGAAAAAGGGGAGGCCTACCCTTGCAGCACGACTGGCACTTCTCAACCGTCATGGAGTTGACCGAGTCGGTGCACGTGAACGGGAACAGGTGCCCGTCCTCGCCGCTGCCCGCGGGGTCCTCAAAGCAGCCCTGGTACGTGAACGGCTTGAACGAGGACTTGCAGTCCCCAAGGGAGACGAGGTTGAGCTGCTGGAGGGTGAGGTCCGCATCGGCCTGGCCCACGGAGGCGAGCGCGGCGAAGGCCGCAACGGCGGCAATGCGTCTCCAGGCCATTGTGCTTCGTTCTTGGGGTGGGATTTGCGTGTCGGTTGGGTGTATGTACGGCGAAGTGGTATGTGGAAGTATGTATGTAGAGAAGGAGAAGAAGAAGGTATATCGGTAGGAGATAAAAGAGTGGACGGACGTGTGCACTTTCGAGTCGGGGTCCGGGGAGTGATGCAGAGAAGGCCGGGAGGACGGGAGCCAGGGGCTTATATATCTGAAGTTCTTGGGGAAACGGACGAGCGAGCCCCGTGGCAAGGTGACCGAGCCATCTGTTGACGAGGATGGATACCGTTGAGGACGCGAGTGGTGGAGGGTCGGGGGGTGAACTGCTGGCCGGTGGTGTGAAGCCGGAGACATGGCCGACGAGGATGGCACGAGGATGGCATGGCCCGGACGCTGGCTTTACCCCCCCCCCTTGTCGATGTTGTCGTTCAACGCCCGGCAGACACTCGAGGCTGACATTGGCCCCCCCCCCCTCCCCCCCCTCTTCTCCTGGCCCCCTTGCCCTCTCGGAAAGATGCTCCAGACAAACCGGTATCCCGTACTCCGTACTCGGACTCCGTAGACCAAGCAGCATGCCGTGATGAGAGAGAGGGAGTGAACGGAGCACGAATAGGAGGCTCGGTATCTTGGTGGTGTCCCACGATCGGATGGGCTCGACGGGGGGCGGCACGGGCGGGCGGAGCCCCGATCTAGATCGGATTCGGGTGCTCATGGTGCAGATTGGCCGCCACACCGGCACGAACTGAGTTTCGGCCGTGCGACTCTCTGAAATGAGGTGCTCAGACTCCGTGCTCGGGTGCTCTGGTTTCCATCCATGCGTCGTGGAGGCATAGTCGCGGTCACCTTCCACGGGCATCAGCGCGCAGCAGAGTCTCCGGACGAGGACCTCCTCGTACTCCGCACAGCACGCAGTACGAACGAACCAAGAGCCGAGCTCATTCCACGGCGTATCCCGAAGAGCGCTCCGTACTCGTCTCGTACCGATATGCGAACCATCCACCCATCCACCATGGGCTCTCGCGATGCTTTGAGCAAGCTGGTCGTCGAATGTTGTGCAACCGGCTTAGACGCCGAGGGGGAAGTGGTTCTTCGTGATCCGTGTTCCGTAATCCGTTGCTCGTGATTTCCCGCGGTATTCTCCGCAATCCACGCGGCCTCCATGCGGTCTCCATACTCTTACTCCATGCTCTTACTCCATCCTCCGTACGGAGCACTCCACGCCGCGTGCCGTCCTCCGCCCTCCGTATGACTTTTCCTCCGAAATTGGGGGATTCTGCGAAGGCGAATCAAGCATCAGCAGCAGCCGATGAGCAGGTCGACCCTTGAACAAGAACCGTTCCCACCCAATCGACATGGCCATCTCGCCTCCTGGCGAAGATCAAGCCAGTCATTGGTCTCGAGGACGCAACTGCGGGGTAGAGAAAAAAAAAGGCTCAATGCTGCTTCTTATCCTCCATCTTCTCCTCCTCGGTGCATCTTCTGCAGCGAGCCCGCAGCTCACGGGCTCGGATCCTGCCTTTTCAGAGGACAAGCAGAACCGAGAGGAGAAGATGCAAGAGCGGCATATATGCAAGATCTCGGTGAATCAGACTGGTGAGGGGAGAGCTTGCCCCGCTTCGACCGACGTCCTTGCTTCCGGTGCCTCCTCGCACGTGGTTCACGTGCAGGACGTGGCCCCGCGCGGCTTCTGCCCTCCCTTTCCCCATTTCCCCAAAGAGGGCCGTTCGCGAGGAGGGTTGCGTCCTCGCACTCGTTCCTTTCCTCCGAGCCGTCGTCCGCGACTGGCTACGGAGAACGTCCCGGTCCTCGTAATCAGGCAGGGACCTGCATTAGGGCCAAAGGATGGTCGCGCCACGTGAAGACATCTCTGCGCTGCGATTCCCTCCGGCTCAAGCCACAGCTGAGGGCGTCGCGGGTTCATGCCTGAAGCGGTAGCGACTGGGAGAAATTGAGGGACGGCATTGGGAGGGAGGCGAGGCCACCTGCCCAGGCCGGGCCCTCGGCCGGGTCCTGATCTTGGAACCACAATCTCATGCTTGCGCGCGCGCCAGCGCTCCCTCTGCTCGCCATTGGGCGGCCGGCTATATCCTCGTTGCCGTGGGTGCGAGAAGATGGTGGTGCCGAACGACCATTGTACGGTATTGGCCCGGATGGCTTGGATATAAATAAGCACCTCCACTTGAATCCCTTTGGGTACGGAGTACTCCGTACTGTGCCGGCGTCACCAGTGAGGAGTACCCTTGCGTTGTCCGGAACATGGAAACTCCCTTCGAAGCAAAGACTTCGCTACCATCGGGAGCGTGTCCTGCGTGCCAGGTGCATCTGCTGATTGTCAGCGAGAGCCATCCGAGACCAAAGACCTCGTTAGTGCTCACTCACTCGCTCAGTGTGCCGCCCGCTGGGCCATGCTCCACATTGTCTCGTACAAGTACGAGTACGAGTCCTCGTCGCCGGCTTTGTTCCATGTGCCCAGATCCTCGCGAACTCATCCTCGTACTCGTATGAATGTGAACACCAATCTTCCGAGGAGTCACCAGGCATTCTGTGCGGAGTACGGAGTAGGGAGGACGCAGTGCTCTGGACCTCGTAGTCGAGGCTCAGGCGTTGGAGCAGTGCCAGAAAGGGCAGCCCATGCCGTATATGGAAGACAGCCAAGGGACCGCGTGCTACTGCAGAGCCTCGCCCGCACGCAGCGGCATCATCTATTCCAGGACCCAGCGAGGGACGCCGAGCTCAGCATGGCGGAGGAGATGCGTCATGTCGACAGGATCCGATTGCACCGCGCGGAGATTACGGGCGGCTCCCATCCGATATGGGGGACGTAATCGGGACGGGAGAAACGTGGCAGGCATACCGTGTAGTCCGTCACGATTCCAGAGCAGCAGGATCGTACTGAGCTCCGAACGAAAGTGATGATGGGCCACGAGGCATGAATGCGCCGAGGTTGAAGATGGCAGTTGAGGTGGACATCGTGAGTGGAAGTCGAAGACGAAGTCAACATCGTCGCGAGGGATGACATAAGCACTGTTTGAATCCACTGTGATGACTCGACGCTCGCACGGTCAAGCTACAGGGTAGTTCAGGGGGTCACAAAACAACGAACAATCGCATCGATCCATCATTGAGCATCGAAAGCCGATTTCAACGCAAGGGGTCGATGGATGGATGCCCAACTTCTCATCCACAAGGAGTGGGATGCTCAATACTTGTTCTCGGTAAGCTGTCTCTGTTTGGGGGGGGGGGAACCCGGAGGATGTGTCCCCCCCCGTCTCAGTACGGAGGAGGATTGAGGAACCATGCATCGTCACAGGCCCCCTATCCCGTATGCTTGCCCAGCGCAGCACGTCGCCCTCTCTCGGTCATCTTTCGTACTCGTACGGAGTACTCCGTACCAGCATACCGGTCATTCCTACTTGGCACATTCGAATTGCTTCGTATCGACATGCAGAAACACGCAGAACGAGCAGAGCACGAAGAAGCAATAAAGCACAGAGGGTCAACAAACAGGACGGTCGACCACGAAGGAGCAGCACGGCACAGAGGACCAGCAAACCGGTGAATAGCATCAGCACCAAGTCCTTCCCTCCGAACCTCCCCCCCGCCCTCCTCCCCCGCTCCTCCGTATTGATCACATCATCAAGATATCCCCCCGAAGCACAGAGCACCAGCCAAAGGCCTGGAAAGAGCCTGTCCCCCACGGAGTACGAAGTACGGAGTACATCCCTCCACCTCGTACTCGGTCAGACGCAGCCTACACTGACACGAGCAATCTCCACAGATCACGTCTCCGTCCCCGCGGTGCTCCGTAATATAACTCTAAAAGAGGGCGCCCGGCATGATGCTTACCGTGCTTCGCCCGTTCCCTACCCGGGGAAGCGTGTTCCAGAGAGCCTCAAGTCTCCGTACGGGACGGGGAACCTACTCCTGTCTGCTGCCCTTATACGGGATACATGAGAGTCGTCATCACGCACTGCCAAGTACTGCTACTCGTATGGAGTAAGGAGTACAACTACGAAGTGGTAACAGTAACACGGAGTATTCAAACACTCGAATGCACCTCCAAACAACATCGTCTGATTCATTTGTCTTCCATCCTAACAGACTAACACCCCAAGACGGCCGACTGATTATGTTGCGCCCGGCAAAACACATGCAGCGCAAAAACAAACACCCATCCTGTCCTTGGAATGGACCCTCTTTTCTTTTTCTCCCTCCCCTTTCCATCCTTTTCCTGTCTGACCGCCGCACGTACGGAGGGTTCTCCGTACTGCATGGCACTTTCCCGGCCCCAAAGAACTCCGACTTGGCCAACCTTTCCCAAGGGATGAGATGAAGAGAAAGAGGAGTGCTTAGCGCGGCAGCGGCACTTCACGCCCCGCCCGCTCCGCACAGGAGGTAGGCGGCGGGAAGCCAGGAAAGCCAGCATGATCCTCCAATTTCAGAGAGCCACACGTTCGGCTGCGGCTTACTACCAGTACTGCTGCCCTCATCTCTTGTGAGGAGGGACCCACTTGCCCTTGGTGCTCGGGGGCAGGCTCTCGGCTGGCGCCGTGGCGGGGGCTTGCGTCCTACCGTTCTCACCGCCGCGCTCGCGCTGGGAGCCGCCTCGCTCGAAGGGAGAGTCGCGCTGGGAGCCGCCTCGCTCAAAGGGAGAGTCGCGCTTGGGGCCGCCTCGCTCGTAGGTAGACTCGCGCTGGGAGCCGCTTCGCTCGTAAGTAGACTCGCGCTGGGAGCCGCTTCGCTCGTAGGTAGACTCGCGCTGGGAGGCCCTCGCAGGCGGAGGGAGATCGTCCGACGCTCCAGCAGAGGCGCCGGCAGCCTGCTTGGCGGCCTCGCGTTCCCTCCAGCTGGGCTTGTTGCCGGCGAGCTGCAGCCTTGGCGCACCGGACGGGCGATCGGCCGAGTCCGTGCGCTCCACAGACGCCGCTTCCGTTCGCGCTTCCGTCCGCGCGGGCGGGGGCGCTCTGTTGTTGCTGCTGGCCGAGTCGGTGGCCGCGTGCTTGCTACGCCAGTTTCCGGTTCCGATGACCGGCGGTCTGCCACCGGACGGCCTCTCGCCCTCTGCGGCCGCGGCGGGCGGCGCCGCCGCCGCCTTCTCCTTCTCGACCTTGCGGCGGGCAAGGGCTTCGTCCTCGCGCCTCTGCTGCTGGGCGGCCTTCTCCAGCATCTCCTGGCGCTCCTTCTCGCGCTGCTCCTTGGCCTGCAGCATCTCCGCCCTCTTGGCCTCGTCGCGGAGACGCGCGGCCTCCTTCTCCTGGGCGGCGAGCTCCTCCTGCTCGCGCAGGATCCGCTCCTTCTCTTCGCGCTCCCTCCTCTCCCTGAGCTTGCGGTCGCGGTACTCCTTCTTGCGCAGCGCGATCTGCTTCTCCAGGTCGCGCTCGGCGTCGCGGCGGCGCTTCTCGAACTCATCGCGGCGGCGCTCGTGGAGGGAGGACCGGTACGACTCGAACTGGGGGACGAGGCGGCTGAGTCGGTGCTTGAGCTCGACACTCTCCTTGTGCTTCTCCTCAGCCTCCTTGAGCGTCTGCACCTTCATCTGCTCGTAGACCTCGCGGTCCAACACGGTCTGCTTAGCGTAGTCCTCGGATAGCTTCTTAGACTCCTCCTGTCGGTACGCTCGCTCCAGGTGGTCCAGGCGCTTGCCGGTGATGCGCAGCTTCTCGCTGATGTCGTTCTTCTCGCGCTCGAGCTGGGCGAGCTTCATGGCGCGCAGGCGGTTGCTGTCCAGGTTGTCCAGGTCCAGATCGATCTCGAGAGTCTTGTCGCCCATCTTGAGATCGGCAATCTGCTTCTTGAGCTCCTCCTTGCGAACGCGGTCGTGCTCAGCCTTGATACGTCGGGCCTCGCGCTCCTTCTGCTCCTCGGCCAGGCGCTTATCCTCGGCCTCCTGGAGCGCCTGCTCCTTGAGCTTCTTCTGGCGGGCACTCTCTTTCTCCATCTTGGCCTGGATTTCAGAGGCTTCCTCCTTGCGCTTCTGGATGACGTCCTTGCGGGCGAGGATCTCGAGGTGCTCCTTCTCGGCGCCTGCCTTGGCGCGGGCCAAGGCGGCTTCGCGGCTGACGAGGCGCTCCTTGTTGAAGTTGGGGTCAATGTAGTGGCAGGAGACAAAGAGAGACTTGGCGAGGCGGGTGAGCTGGGAGCGAACGATCTCAGAGGGCGTGCTCTGCAGGCGCTGGACGCTGCCGCTCTCGGCCTCGGCAGAGCCGGCGCCGGAGCCGGCGTGGCTGGCCTTGGAGGAAGAAAAGACGTCGTTATCGAAGCTCAGCACCCCGGTGGCGTGGTCCATGCGGATCGAGAGATCGCCCTTCTTGTTGCCGTTCATGATGAACTTCTCGATGGTGCCGCGGGTCACCTGGTAAGGCTCGGGGAACTGAGCGAGAGACTCGACGAAGCTGAGATCCACCGTCTCGTACACCTGCGACAGCTGCTGGAAGAGTCGGGTAAGGATGACCTGCTGGAGAGGAAGGATGTACTTCTCCATCTCGGCATCCTCGCTGATCTTGATCAAGATGGGGGAGATCTTCTGGCAGATGGAGAGGGGGTGGAAGTCGACCTCGAGGATGTTGTAGAGATCCCGGATCTCGGGACGGGCACGCTGGAGCAGGGACTTGGAGAGAGCATCCCGGAAGAGCCTGGCTCGGGTGGGCGCCTGTCCCATGCCGAGCAGGTGAGTCAGGCGGGAGTTTTTGTTCTTCTTGGCCTCATCGAAGTCGACCATGGCGCCACGAGATCGGGAAGTGCTGATGACAGGGATGGCGAGAGAGGACAGAAGGACGAAAGAAGCCGCCTTCTGGAGATCGGCATCGGAGGCGGGAGGGTTGTCGGCCTTCTTGCCCTGGCCGGTGGCCAGGAGGGCATGAGAGTGGCTGAGCAGGGAGTAGTACCTGGACCAGGCAGCGGAGTGGAAGAGGTAGTTCTCGCCGACAAGGAAGATTCGGGTGAGCTTCTCGTAGTAGTTGGCCATCATGATGTTCTTGGGAGGGCGCTTGCTGAGGCTCAGGAGGGTGTGGATATCCTCGACGCTGCGGAAGGCCTCCTGCCACAGCTCCAGCTCGACGGCAACGTTGAGCTGCTGGAAGAGGGTCTCGAGGTGGCGCTGGAGGGTGTCCGGGTCGCTCAAGTTGATGGCGTGGATCTGGGCCGAGTACTTGGCAGCCGTCTGGACGTGGTTGCGGAGCAGCTCGCAGAGCCTGCGGAACTCGGTCTTGCGCGTGTACTTGAGGCAGAAGTCGAAGGCCTGCATGGCCGTGCCCTGGTAGAGGATCTCGAGGCGCGCATTGTTGCGGAGGATGTCGAGGACGGTTCGGTAAGCCTCCCAGAGGAACTTGAGCCAGGGGGTAACGATGGCGCGGTCGGTGCGGTCGCGAGACTGCTCGCCGGAAACGGTGGCGAGGAGGATGGACTCGGGAGTCTCGGACGCCTCGAGGTCGTCAATGCTGGTGGTGGCAGCGGTGGCGTCGATGCTGGACTGGACCTCATCGGCTTGTTGCTGCGCAGCGGTAACCTTCTCGACGGCGAGTTGGATGAACCTCTTGAGGACCAGCTGTTGGTGGGGGACGAGAGCAAGCAATGGTTAGTCAACGATATCATTGGACGAGAGTTAGTCGGTCGCCGGGGGCCAGACGCCTCCCCGTCTCGCCCGTAGAGATATGGGCAGATGAGCCACGAACCTCGATGCTCGTGATGTTGGTGTTCTGCGCAATGTTCTTGTACATGTAGAGGGCATCCTTGACGAGCTTTCCCTTCTTCTGCTCGACGGAGAGCTCGACGAGAAGCAGGATGACGGGCTCGAGGGAGGCGATGGGGACGGTGCGAGAGCGCTTGCTGGTGATGTGGTCGTGGAGCAGGGCCAGGGCCGCAGGGACCTGCCTGACCCCGATGAGCTCCTGGGCGCGCTTCAGGACATTTTCGGGCTTCTGGTGAGGCGGAGGAGGCTATCAGGAGGCAATCCGGGTTAGCAAGCTACATGTTGCGGTCAGGCCTGTTCAGGCGATGACGGGGGGGGGGGGGGGACAGCAGCACGAGGGGCATCGGGCAAAAGCGATGGACGAGATCGCTTGCCCTCGTCTGCGCTGTGTCATGTGTGTGGCCACACGCACCATGATGGGCAACCTCCTCTTTGGGATGGATCGTATCGCAGTCCGAGGTCGACGTGGGGAGATGGAGGGGGAAGTGGACGAGATGCCGTCGCTGGCCAGGAGACAGGAGGTGATGGGTCTCGAGGGCGTGACACTCCTTGGGGGGGTGGTGAAGCGATGCACACTTGGCTGAATTTTTCAATTTCGTGTGTGCCCGCTATCCGAATCAATGAGGGGCTCCCTTGGGAGAGGGACTGCAGGGTCACGTGCCGCAATAGGATCAGTCAGCAAGGCTGCCGTGCTCGTATCTCAGCCTCGCGACGGTGGACTCTGCGAAGGTTGAAGAAATGAGCGACTGATGCAAATCTGCAAGCACTTGAAAGACAGACGGGAGAGAGACAAAGAGCGTTGATCTTGTAGTCGTCAAGATTGAAGAGATGATCGTCAAATCGAGTTCAGAGTCCCCTTCTGGCGGCCCCTTCACAACGTCGCGGCTCGTTCGGGATGCTATGGAGTAGTGATTTCAACCCGGATCATCCGCGTTCACGCGTTATGGGTGCTCCATCGATGCGCCATGACTCTGCGCAGGAACTTCGGTATCTATGGCCAGAATAATGAGCGCCTCGATGGCAATGTACACTCAAAGAAACTATACTCTTGATCACCTTCAATCATCGTCGCGAGTCGCGCGCAGGTTTGCGGACATCCCTCATTGACCCGTCTTTTGGCCAGGTTTACGTGGATCTGACGATCTTCATAAGGTCACGTGCAAATTCGCGCCTACCGTGCGGATCTCCCGTCTCACCGCCTGCCTAAATTGAACACGCGCCCGACTCGTAGCTCGACGGCAGTACGAGTAAGACATCGAAGACGAGGGAGCTGGCAGCATTGCATTGACCCGAGCTTCCCCGTCCTCGCCCGATCATCATCTGTCGGGGCCAAACCCCCATGATTGCTTGAGAACAAATGACATGATGGCCGACTCTTTGTCCTCCAGGAGGCGATCACGCTCGGCATCGCCCTCACGGCGGCCCCCCAAGCCCAAGGGCGGATTCCGATGGAAAGAGACCACTCGACCGAGCGAAAGCAACGATCGCGACCGCCTTGACTCCCGGGACGCCGACTCCGGGCGCGATGCCCGCGGCCGGCGCGAATATCGCGACCACCGCGACTACCGCGACAGAGATCGCAACCGCGAGCGATCCCGCGATCGATTCAACAGGCACGACAGGGCCGACAGAGACGACCGGCACGACCGGCATGACCGGCATGATGCCACTACCAGGCACGGCAGGCGCGACGAGCGTCCTCGATCCAGATCGAGATCACCACGGCGGCGAGACGGCCCATCTGCGAGGGACAAGGGAGATACGGCCAGGTCCAGGGAAGATGACCAGCCGAGGAGGAAGAGCAACAACGACGCCGACGACAAGAAGAAGAAGAACAAGCAGCCTTCGTCTTCCAAGACGGCCCCCGTGTCGTTCGGACAAGAGTTCATCGTGGTGAACGTCAATGACAGACTGGGCACGAAGACGGCGATCCCGTGCCTGCCGTCGGACACGATCGCCCAGTTCAAGCTGATGCTGGCGGCGAGGATCGGGCGGGAGCCGGGCCAGATTATGCTGCGGCGGCAGGGGGAGAGGCCGTTCAAGGACCCGCTGACGCTGGAGGACTACGGCATCTCGAACGGCGTGCAGCTCGACCTGGAGATTGACACGGGCGATTGAGAGGCAGCCAGAAACAGAGGGAGAGAGAGTCGAGACAGAGACGGGGACGGGTATGGATACGTGGACGGGGACGGGGCGAGGCAGTGCGCTGGGATGGCTTTGTGACTGGACCGCGGCGTGGAAACTGCTCGCCCAGAGGGACGGGTGGCTCGCGCGGACGGCAGCTGGTGGAACGAAGCGGTGGCATGTTCTTCTCCTCCCCCTTTTCACTTTGTCTCGTCTCATGCCGTCTGACCGTACTTGTCATTAGATCCGTAGCTTCTTCAATAGAGGCATGTGGATGGATGGATGGATTGCCATCGGCAGTCCAACGTGGAGCCGATGACGAGCCCGTGACATTCCGTGCTTCGTTGCTCGCATGATCGCACTGCCGATGTGCCGCCGCCAGCTGTCAGCGGTGCGGTGCGGCAGGGCACCCGGGCTTGTTGAGGTGCCGTGTGCGAGGCATCGGCCAGGTGGCGATGCGCTTCTGTTTGGATCTAGATGGATGCTAGTTCGTATACCGTGTGTTGTACGCCTGACTTGAGGCTGTGGACAGAGCTACTAGGGGGGGGGGGGAGATGCCAACACCTGCCTGCCACAGAGTCGGGAGGAGATGGGCAAGATCGAGGGAGAGAGCCAGGCCTTCCACCATGGGCTCCTTACAGGCATCCAGAAGCCGAGTTTGTGCGACATAGCTGGAGGGTTTCCTTCGTCACAGCCGGTGGAGGGCTGGAAGATGGCCCCGAGCACCATCCGGATGGCATCCGATGGCATTGTTTTCCCTTTGCCCCCCCC
>NIGD01000003.1:1085295-1099598 GCA_003055185.1 Escovopsis sp. TC
ATTTTTTTTCCCTTTGCCCCCCCCCCCCCCCCCCATGCGCTCCCGCAGCCCGACGGCGCAGCCTCGGCGTAGCTTGTGCATCACACGTGCTGTTTGTGCGGGGTCCTGCCGAGCAGAGAGAGAATGAGAGCTATTGAGAACGAGAGAGAACGAGAGAGGGAGAGCCTTTCGGGGCTGGCCACAGGCGCTCAGCCCGAGCCGCGGCCTCGGCATTTGCGACGACATGGAGAATGGGATCGTCGGGATCGCTTGGCCCCCCGCATGACGATGGACGGGATCGTGACACACCAGCCTGACGGGCAAGGACATGGCCCTGGTGGCGTGAACATTGATCAGCCTGCCGAAGGGCCGGGTCGAGACAGACCAGCAAGACAGCCAGGCGGGCGTTTCACTTGTTGAGAGGTCACATCTATGCAAACCTACCTCAGATCGTTGCTTGTACGAGTAGGAGAGATGGAAGGGAGTGTGCCGGGCGGCATGTATGTACATACGCAGCATGTACGAGATATGTGTATGCGGAGCAATGAGCTGCATCGGGACGAACGAAGGGCGCGGGCGCGGGCTCCCTTCCATCAAGGCCTGGGCAGAGGCGTTATTTATAGAGCAATCCGAGACATCGATCCATAATTTCTCGATCACCCATCCATCTATCCGGCGTTCTACTCCGTATGTCTCGCTATGCAGCGAGAGAGGCGCGGCGGAGGGAGGAGGCATTGCCGCCCGAGGCAGAGGGGGGGGGGGGGGGGGGGGGGGGGGGAGGCGATGGAATGCTTTTATTTTTGGCGAAGTCTTGCCTCGATCGTGGGGTCCTGCGGGACATGCTCTTTCGATGGTTTCTGAGTCAGGGGGCAGAGAATGAAGGAGAGGAATCGATGACACCATGAACCGCATCATCTGACAGCTGGTGATGTCCATCCAGCCTCATCCGGTACAGGAGATGCACGATTCCAGGCAGAGGTACGGAGTACAGGTACAGGAACGGGCTCCAGTTTGCGTCTCTCAAGAGAGCGTCCCACCGTACCTGTACGGAGTACGCTCGACCGGGCCGTTGAAAGTTGAGACCAAGAGGTACTTAGTAGTAGTCGTAGTACCTCCCCGTAGAGCCTGCGACGGAGGCGACGTGAGAATCAAGGAAGGCAAGCGGACTCGGGAGGCAGGAGAACGCGCCTGCCCCCGACGGATGAGATGGAATCCAGTCCAAGGAAGGAGCCGCCGTCAGCGAACCCACGGATTCCAGTTGGCAGCAGCGGCAGCATCAAGGGCCAGCAGGTCTCGGCTACGGGGAGATTACATTAGTTCGCTGCACGGAGGAGGCGCCAAGCCAGGTACACGATGGTAGCGTCTACCAGATGCCGCTAGCAGATGCACAGCAGGCGAGCAGCGGGTGCGGGTGCCGGCGGGTGCCAGCGGGTGCCAGCGGGTGCCAGCGGGTGCCAGTTGTGGGTGTGGGGGCATACATAAGCCGGCTCGACTTTGCCTGAACCTCATTCTAGGGGAATCCAATCCATCTCCATTGCGGAGTACAGGGCTACAGTCTAGTTAATACAGGTAGTAGTAGTAGTAGTAGTAGTAGTACTAGGCGCTGGCAGACTTTTCAGGACGGCTCATGTTCAGCTTTGTCTCCATTGGGACGCTGCGAGCCCGCAGATGTCAGCACTGTCTTTTCTCACCGGGGGTGATGGATGAGATCAACTGCAGCGAAGTGCGAGTACGAGCGAGTACGAGTACGAGTACTCCGTACGGAGGGAGCACTGCGTACGAAGTACGGAGTACCTAGTACGGGGTAGCGGACAGACAGACAGCGAGACAAGCGTGACAGGCCGCACCGCTGATCGCGCGCCGCAGGAACATGAATATAAGGAACCGAAACATGACCTCCCCAGGCCTCCTTAGTCAGCGGCCCCCCGTGCAAATGGTTTGATCAAAGGATCTTGATGCCCTCGTATTGCCCGGAGTACGGAGCCCTCCGAGGGGGAGCCTGGAGTCCACTGCAGTGCATGGATGGATGGCTCCAGGTCTGCCGGCATCCGCACTCGTACTCGTACTCGTACGAGTACTCCCCCTCGCACTCGATTCATTCTCCGTTCCATCCATCAGCAACGGATGGATCTCTTCTCTCTGTGGGCATCTCGGTCGCGATGCCGGCAGCGTGAGAGGCCCACCACAACTCTTGCTCTCCTGCTCCAACCCCCCATCCCTGTCAGCCTAATTTCCAGCGCGGCGCACGCACCACAGAGTGGCCGGCCCACAGCTTGCCCGTCGTTCTCTTGCCATGGATGGTTGGGGGGTGGAGCTGGATGGAATGTGGATGGATGGTGGCCTTCCAGAGGGGAGCAAGACGGATGGATCTTCATGCAGCCGGGTAGGCTGGAATAGGACGAGTACGAGTACGGAGTACGAGTACTCGTCCTCGAAGGAACACCAGTACCTACCTAACTACTCTACTACTACGGAGTACTCGTAGCAAGTGTTGGAGGTACGAAGGCAGCCCAGCTGGAGACGCAAAGGGGGGCGGTCCCGCCACGATGGTATAGAGGAGAAGCGAGAGCGTTTTCTACCCGCACCCGATCCCTTCATTCCCATCATCCGCACGAAGACACGGTCACCTCGTATCGTCTGGACATGAGTCCGTACTCGTACCCCGATACGGAGCAGGCATGGGATACCCAGGGTTTCCCGAGGGGCAGTCACGGAGTCTGCGGAGAACGGCCAAGCAGGAGCACGTCCGCAGCCCATCCATGGATGAAACTGGGCCGCACGCTCAAGCGGACGGACGGACGACCGATCTTCGGTCCAACTGCCTCGCGGCGGAGCTCCCAAACTGTAACTGCTCAGCAGAGTGCCTCTCCGTACGGGGCATGAGGTCGGACTAAATCTAGCCACCGTCGAGCTTGACCCGAGTCGGCGCGGGTCCTCGTCGTCGGGTGCGCGAGTAATATGGAGATGGAGGCGTGCTCGGCCCTTTCCTTGCCCGATAGCCTCTGCCCATGCCCGGCCGGCCAGGGATTTTCATGCAATCGCAAGATTGGTTTCGGAGACCAGTCCTCGTCCTGGCTCTCCTCCCCCTCTTCCCTCCCCTTCTCCTCCAGCTCCCTTCTCCTCAGGCTCCTTCTCGCGATTCGCACCGTACCAAGTCCCCCGATTCGCACCCTTGAATACAGGTAGTAGTACTACGGAGTAGGTGCTTACCAGTAGTAAGTACGGAGTACTGCCCGGTACATCTAGCCCAGCCTCAGTGACCTCCAGAGTGTCACGAAATACGAGAACATGCTTCTCGAATCAGGAGGCCTCGAATGTACTCCCCCCCATAGCAACAGGTACCCGTTCGTCCCATGAAACGCTCCGAGGTAGAAAACGGATTCCGACTCCTCCATGACACTGCCTTGAATGGACGAGTATGTTCTCGACCTGGAATGTCGGCACACGGTCAGAAAGCGTGCCTCCCGAGCTCATCGAGCTCCCACTTCTCCATGTTCACGCAATCCCTTCCCCGATGGATGGCTGGATGGCTGGATGGATGAATGGAGCCCTGGCAACGCGCAGGCCCCCCGGGGAAATGCGCCTCTTGCTGGGCTGAACCCGGCAAAAACCGCCCAGAGAACGCCTAGAACGATAACCGGCCGAAGCACCACCCAACAAGACTCGAGATTCGTCAAGCTCCTCCAAGTCCAGGTCCAAGTCCATACAGTCCACCCGCAACAAAGAGATGGAGCTGAAATTCCCCGTGCCATCACGAGGACGAACGGAGCTGCTGTGCGGATTCGACGTGAGTAGCACAGTGCATGCAGTCACAACAGGACTCGGTACGAGGCCTGATACCTCCTCGTGCGAGGACAGTACATACGAGACTCGAGTACGGGGTACTCCCAGTGCGGAATACTAAGGTACTACTCCGTACTACTACTACTAGTACTCTCCGTGGCATGGATCCATCTCGTACTCCTTGCCGTTGCTCACGTACCTCCTCTCTTCCCTCGGCCCACAAACCACCTGCACGAGCACGGAAAAGTACAAGACGCGAAGCACGGGGTACCAGTCTTCTGTTCCTGTCCCTGTTCCTGTTCCTGTTCCTGTTTATTCAAGGTTCTTCCTCTTCCTCATCGGCCTCCTCCGCCACAGCGCCTCTTCCCGCGCAGTGTCTGGCCGCCTCTTCGTCTCTTTGTCCTTCTCTCTCTCTCTCTCTCCCTGGCTCTCCCTCCCCCCCCTCTCTCTCTTTCAGTCTCTTCGGGGCACTCTCTGGCACTCTCTCTGGCACTCTCCCCCGAGCTTCTTTCTCTCGCTCACAGACACATACTATTCACATTGACACAGATACACACACACACACACACACACACACACACACACACACACACCTCATCTCCCTCTCTCTGTCTCTCGCTTCCTCTCATTTTCCACGCTCTTTTTCCCTCCTTTACACGCTTTTCCTCCTCCCACTCACGCCTGCCGTCCACCCCCCCCCCCCAACTTCTCCCTCTTCCTCTTCCTCCCCCCTCGTTCTTTCTCTCCTTTCTTTTTTCCCCTTTCTCCCTCCTTGGTGCGCTTCCTCCTCCCCCCCCCCCTCCCCCCCCCCCCGCCATCCCCCCTCTCCCCCCTCCCCTTGCCCGTTGCAATTGATTCTCCTCGTCTTGGGTTTCTTTTCCCTTTCCCCTTTCAGCGTACGCATCCTCCATCCGGGCGACTCCCAAGCTCCGCGTCACTTCTGCAGAATCTGGGCGACGCAGGCGAACGAGACAGAAGGCGCGAGAGAAGAGCGAGGGAAGGAACCACCCCCAACCGACCCGCGAACCTCTACGAGCACGATCCGTCACCTCTCCCATCCGTTCGAGTACTCGTACCTCTCCGCGTGCTCAGCACCACTGGCAGGCACGATCGCAGGTACGGAGCAGTACCTTTGCCATTGCCTCGATCTACCTCTCGATTGCTGCGCGGTCGTGGCTTCCTCCCGTCCATCGTCGTAAGTCAAATCGACCCTAGGTAGTAGCTCCTGCCTCGCGTTCTCGTCTTCTCCTTCTCTTCTCTCTCCTCCTCGCCTTCTGTTTCTTTTCCTTCCCCATCGTGCGTTCCTTCTTTTCCCTTGTTCTGGCTCGGGCTCCTCCTTCCTTGCCTGCCTCTCTTGCTTCCTGCCCCATCTGCTCTTCACAATCACCTCAACCTCTATCGTCTTCCTCTGCCTCCTCCTCTTCCTCTTCCTCTTCCTCTTCTTCTTCTTCTTCTTCTTCTTCTTCCTCTTGCTCTTCCTCTCCCTTCTCTCCTCTCTCCTCCTTTTCATCGCCACCTTCTCCTCCTCTTCCACCTCCACCCATTGCATCGCCAAACCCTGGGGCCCCGAATACGACGGACGACGGACGACGACGACGACGACAACGCCGCCGCCGACGGATATCTGCATATCCACATTTCCCGCATCTCCAACCGGACATACTCACGACACGCCCGAGTGCTCGTACGTACCTCTGCGACCCTCGGACCAACGACACGACCAACGAACGCCCGCCGAACAAGGCTATCCTGCCTGCCGCGCATTTGACAGCATTGGGGAAGGGCCCGGCTTGTGTCCTGCAGACCAGGATCCGCATCGCGACTGGGAGCGGCGAAGGAAAAAAAAGGGTGATTACCTAAACCCGCTTCAGCTTCCTTCCTGCCTGTGCTCGTCCTCGTACGGGATACGCTGGTCCGCCGCTCTGGGTCGCTTCGGGGTCGCCTCTTTCATCGCCATCTCCCGTCCGTGCGAGGCATCCCCAACGTTGCCTTGAATTCATCCTCTGTCTCGCCCTCGCTCTCTCTGTCTCGACCTCACACTCTCTCAATTCCTTCTCTCTTCTTCTCTCTTTCTCTCTCTGGCACTGCTCACCCGCCGACCGTCGCTCTCAAAGCCAGTCGAGCCAATCACCCGGCGTATCACTTCCTGCTCTGCTCTTTTCCCTCGCGCCGCGCTCATTTTCATCACCCTTGTCTACGTTGCCAGCGGCAGCATCATCAGCACTACCTTTCAGTTTGTCCCATAACACGCGTCATCTTCTCAGGTCTGACGCTCCGTCTTTGATTGATCGCATGGCGTCGCCAGGTGGAGGTGGTGATCGTTGGTGAAGACGGTGGAGAGGGATCGTATAGGGTCCTCGTGCGTGCTGACAATATGTGTTGCCCGACAGAGCGATTCAGCGTCCGACATTGGACGAACCCCAACTCCAACGACGAGGTCCACGGTGCCTTTTTCTCGCAAACGATCGACCTTCCCGAGCTGCCGAACCTCGACGACGTCCCGAAATCGCGAATCCTGACCCGCATCCGTCGAGCCCCTTTTCCCCAAACCACGCGACACAGCCATGGCTCCTCAGTACACCTCCCGCGACGTTGGCGACCCGACTCAGATGAAGAAGTCGAAGCAGTCGATGAACGACCTCAAGCTGCGTCGATTAACAGAGCTCAACATTCGATTGCGCGAGGACCTGGACCGGGAACGGATTCCTGTGAGCATTGCTGCCAAGAGGTAAGGAGATGACCCCTCCAGACAGCCTCGGCGAATGATCCCATGGGCCTCGAGGCGGGCGGCGGCTAATGCGTGCTGGCGGACACAGCATCATCGCTTATTGCAACGGCACGAGAGATTATATGGTCATATCAGTATGGGGAGCCGTACCAAAGGGCGAAGACCCATACGCGCCGCAGCAATCAGGCGGCTGCTGCGTCGTCATGTAACTGCTCGTCCCGACATTGACTTTTGCGCGAACTCAAAACACGACCATCAATGATGACTTTTGGTTGGGCGGGATCACCGGCGCGGGTTTTTATAATTTTTTTATACTGATTTCGTCTTCATCTCTTCTTGTCTCTTCTTCTTGGCCCGTTTACCTTTCTTCAATGACAAATTTATACCCCCTCCTCTCGATGCCTGCTCGTCACAGACAGCGGCAGAAGAGGCCGATTGGAGGGAGGAACCCATCTTCTCCCTTTTTTATTCCCATCAGTTTCTTCTCCCTCTTTTTCCTTCTTAAGCGCAAGAGAGCTGCTTTGCTTGGATTCGGGCATCTAGAAGGGAGACTAGATGGGATACGTATGATAATTCGAAGTCGACGAGGCTTTCATCCATCTCATAATGCCCCTGGCTGGCTGTTGGACTGGCGGGGAAAAGACGGTGGGGCAGGTGGAGGCTACGGGCGATGGGCAGGATGGACGGGTGGAGGGGAGCAATAAGGCAGCATCTTGAACCAAAAAGGGCCAGATTTGGCGAGGAGAAGGAGGGGGGAAAGGCAAGGGACCAATGCCCTCGATAGTGGCGTCTTCGGGTTCTCGACCGATCTTTGTCAGACAAGGTCCCCCTGGAGGCACCGCCAGGAGCATGCGGTATCCGCCTCGGCTGAAGGAGAGCGTGAAAGTGCGGGGGGGGGGTGATGGGGGAGTCACGGGTCGGTGGCGCGATGTGCTTCCCATGGACAGAGGATGCGTGTCCAGTGAAGGGCTGTAGGGAGTGCCTGATGCCCACTACTTGTACGGTGGATGTGTATTAGAGCATGACTCGAAATTGACGTTGACTGAGGCACAGCTCGCCTGTTCAGGGGTGACATCTTTCGAGGACGACCTTGCCGGGCTATTCTCCGAGGGGGGATTGACTGAATGTTGGACATGCGGAATACCTTGAGTGAGAACGAGGAGGACGATGATGGGGGATCGAGATGATGAGGATGCTGTTGAGGAGGAGGAGGATGGAGGATCATAATGAGGTGGGCGTGCATGAAAGCTGAGGAGGTCGATGCGCGGTGTTGATATTTCAAGGCCGATAGTGGAAGATGTTCCGAGTGGATCTGCTGGATTGGATGGATCTTGATCCATCTCGCCTCACTTGGTCTGATGCGAGACTCCCATGAGCTGTCCATCTTTCTTGGGAAACTGTTTGAATTCCCGGATGTTTCTGATTGAGGGGACGCAGCACTGAGTATGGACTATCAGCAACCCCTTGGATCGATTTGCTGATTGGGAAGACGCGCACTGGAAACCGACCTCTTCTCGGCACAGTTTCTTGATCGAAACGACACGGCACGGGATATCAGTTCTTGTCTACTGATCAGTTGTGGGTGAGTTGGAGGCAGGAGACGGTTCTGGAACTTGGCACATCCATGGGGGCGCATTCATGGATGGGCACAGCCATGGGAAGATTCATGGACACATTCATGGGGACGCATTGATGGGCAGAGTCATGGGCACATTCGTGGGCACAGCCATGGACATATTTGCTGATGGAAAGCAGGCAGGATACTACCTTGCGAGGGGTATTCGGTGATCGCAGCGCCGACTGAGGTTGGACTGTTACTCGGTGAGTCCCGGTGCGTGGCTCCAAGAGAGATTGGAAGGCGAGATTCTACGAGAGGACTGCGGGACAGGATCGATATGGGGGGCAAGATCTGAGAGTCGGGATCTTGGAGTCAAGGTTTGGAGACAAGGTCTGGAGTTGAGGTCTGGAGTCGAGGTCTGGAGTCAAGGTCTGTCAGTCAAGACTGAGAGTCGAAAGCTAAGATTCGGGCTCGAGAGTCAGATATGAGAATCAAGATTCGGCATTAAAGGGTCGGAGGACGAGATCCGATATTCAATATCTCGGCTCAAGCATTGGAGGACGATATTCACGACATCAAAAGAACCCCACGCCAAGGATCTGTTTTTGACGCAGCTACGAGGAAGCCGAGAATTCCGATCCTCGATCCAGAATCCGGGATCAAGAACTCGAGGACCGGGTTGCAGGGACGAGGCCAAGGTTTTCCCTTCATCGAGCCTGAGGCAAGATCCACTACCGTTGAGTCCAGAGTCGAATTATCTATCTCCCGTCACGCCATCGGGCGCCAGAGTTGACATCCCACGCGATCGAGCCCAGAAGCGGCATCTCACGCCATCGACCGCGGGTCAGAACCTCACGCCATCGAGCCTGAAGCTGACACCCCAGATCATCGGCCGGACTCGACAACTCGCACGCTCGACACGGGATCCAGCCAGAGCCCAGAATCTGTCTCCCCGAACCTGAAGCCAGGCCACCGACATGACGACCCGGGACAACTTCGTGCGGGCGGCCCTGCCGCGCATCACCATCGAGTTCTGCACGCAGTGCAGGTGGATGCTTCGTGCTGCCTATGTAAGGACCCCCCCCTTTTCTCCGACCTCCATCCCGTGGACGCGTGTCTTCACGTGGGTTTTTGGGGGGCTCGAGCTTGCCTCTGCATACTCAGGATTTGTGTGTGCCTTCGCAATCGTGGGCTTGAGGACAGGTGGCCGCCATCATCTTGGCGCGGGACCTGAAAAATGCCTACATCCCGGACCGAGAGTCTCACTCTGCCTGCCTTGCCCCTGGTCAATGAAGAGGGGCAAAGCATAGATATCTGCCTTCGCCTCGGGGAGAGTACATCTGCAAAACCTGGCTTCGCTCATGGTGGAGGACGGTATTGGAGCACAGCTGCGGGATCTGGGCCTGCACATATGCCTTCACGGGGATCAGAGACCCTGCCCTCTAGAAGCCCTGCCTCAACTCAAGGAGATCCAAGGCAATTCGCAAGCCAGCGCCCAGGAGATCCGCAAGTCTGCCTCTCAAGAAGACCACCACCCCAACCTTCATCTCTTCTCATGCTCAAGGGACAGTAGAGGGGACCGGATGAGGGACGAAACTGAGTCTCCCTCAAGCACATTTAGCGAAGCCCACCAGAGAAAGCACAAACGAGCTGACAATCGTGCAATTTTGTAGTTTGCCCAAGAAATCATGTCCACGTTCGGCCTGTCCATCGGGGAGGTCGCCCTGCAGCCATCCACGGGGGGAAAGTTCATCATCACCATGGACTATATCGAGGCCACGGAGTCATCGGCGCGTGCAGAGCAGTCATCCAACCTGGATCCTCTAGCACGCGCCGACTCATCCCGCCCAGGTTCATCCAGCGCAGACCCATACCCATCCACTTCCTCTTCCTCCAACCCATCCGAACCAGACACTGCCAGGCCCGACCCCCGGCAACCCCCCACCATCCTCTCCACCACCCTTTGGGACCGCGCCACCGACGGCGGCTTCCCCGAGACCAAGATCCTCAAGCGCCGCATCCGCGACGTCATCGACCCGGCCAGGAACCTCGGCCACGTCGACAGGCAGCACGCTGCGCGGGGTCCGGCCAAGGCTGCGGCTGAAGGTGCCGCGGGAGCGGGGTCCGCCGAGGCGGCTGCACTCGAGGGAGATGCGCTGCGTGGCACCGGGGGCGCGTCAGGATCGGGTGCCGAGGCAGCTGCGCCGACTCCATCCCGAGATGCCCCGCCGACTGCAGCACACTCGTCGGAGGACGTTTCCGCGGCACAATCAACAGAGCACGCCTCGTCTGCAGCACACTGGACAGAACATCCCGCATCCGCCCAGCAGTCAAGCCGTGAGCGGCGCGAGGGCCAGGGATTCAAGGCCGAAATTTGCGAGGACTGTGCCTGAGAGGGGGGGGGGGGGGGGGAAAAAAAAAGGGGGGAGGGGGGGGGGGGGGCCAGGGGAAAATTAAAGGGGTGGGAGGGGGGAGGGGGGGGAACAGAAAAGGGGGAAGCGGGGAGGCGGGCCAAGGGGAACATTCAAGGCTGGACAGGCGTGAAGAGGAGCACGAGATCTCAGGACGCATTCCAGGGAAACCACCGCTTGAGTTCCCATCCGCACCAGATAGGTAAACCACTGTTTGCATTCCAGGCCGCCCCATAGACGAAGAAGCCAACCTACAGACCTCAAGACGCCCTCCCCCGTACTTCTCCACCCGGTGCCCACGCCCATCTACCGACCAGATCTCCCACACCCACAAAGCACAAAAGACCATCCATAGCACACGAACCCAAGGCCGCCCCAGCACAAGCGAAACCCCCCCCTATGCCACAGACACACCAGCCTACGAGCCAGCATCTCCGCATCTTCCAGCGGTCCTCCGCCTCGCCGTCGACCGGACAGCCCGCGCACAGAATCCATCAGTGGATAGGCTTGATTCCCCGGCCACGCATCGTCTGTCGGCCCTGACGCGGGGCAAGATCATGTATGTAGTCATGTATGTAGTCATGTATGTAGTCATGTATGTAGTCTGTATGTAGTCATGTATGTAGTCTGTACGTAGTCTGTATGTAGTCTCTATGTAGTCTCTATGTAGTCTGTATGTAGTCTGTATGTATGTAGTCTGTAGTCATATATGTAGTCAAATATGTAGCCTAGAGTGTGCAAAGGGGAGGGGTTTCCCACTCCCTTCATGTACTACGGATCCGTAGTAGAAAGGGGCAGCGCTTCTCTTCCGCGAGGCTCGAGACGCACGGGTCGCGGAAGACCATGGCCGGAAGAAGACCCGTCCGTGGGAGAGACGCACCAGATACAGGAGGTCGGCTCTGGGACACACGGGGGAGGAGCACCAGATACAGGAGGTCGGCTCCGGGACACACGGGGGAGACGCACCAGATACAGGAGGTCGGCTCCGGGACACACCGGGGAGGAAGGCACATGACATCTACGGGCGTCCGTCCTCGGTCCATCGAATACCCATGTATGTCGGTTAGACGGAGTACCGAATGGAGCACTGCCTTCGGGACGCGGCGCACTGGAACCCGGTGGGGAAGCCAGCGGGGAAGCCAAGCCAGGCCTCACCATACACCGGACATCGACATGGAGTCTGTGTGTAGCCCCTCGAGAATCCGGATGTGTCCATTTTCGCAATTGTATTCCTTCGCAATAGCCCCGGCAAGGCGATCCAGCCGCAGCTTCACCTTGGAATGATCATCTATAGGGGTGAAGCCATCCTTTAGAGTCGCCCTCGAGAAGGCATCCACCTAGAGTTGCCTTGCTTTCAAGCCATCCATCTAGGTGCGTCTCAGAAAGTCCCCGGCGCACCAAATTCACATCCCACATCACATGCCAAACTACTACAAAAGCACACGACAATCAATGACATCATAAGTTTTTTTTTTCCTTTTTTGGTCTGTGTATGAATTTATCTGAAGCTAAGAAACAGCTGTCTGTTTTTTTGTGTCGTGGTGGTGGAGAGAAGGAGTTTGTGATGGTCGTGACTGGTGTGCAATGGGACAGGACATTGGAGGCGAATGCGAGCTTGCGTGCCGTCAAGTCAAAAAGGTACACAGGATCCATGCGTGGAGGTCCCCCCCTCGGCACCGGAGACTCGACGCTATTCGCCTTCCGCCGCCCGAGCCCCAAATACCGCTTGCCGCGTGACGGCCCGCGAGACAAGGCAAGGCCGCGGGGCGAGCCGGGGGGAGTTAGCCCTGGTCGGGAGCCCCAGGAAGACAATGAACCAGAGGGCGGTGTGGGTCGTCTTTCGTCGTTGTTCGTCGGAGATCCGGATCAAGTCGTCATCCCTCGGTTCGGGTGAGAAGGAGCGCGCGATTAGCGTCGTCCGAACCTAGAAAGACAAGAAAAACCATTATATTCGTATACACGTCCTCGATCGCTTTGGGTGGGTTGATGCTCTTCTTTCTTATCTGGATTTGGTGAGGGGAGTGCTTGGTTGCCTTCCGCTCCCAAATCCACCGTAGACGTACTTGGGTTTCTTCTCGGCGGGCTTGAGGATCTGTTGCGGGCAGAAAAGATTTTGGTCAGTCATCGGAAATGCGGCCGCGGGGGGAAAGGGCGGCAACGGCGGGTTGTGGTGCACTCACCTGGAACGAGCAGAGCAGACTCTCGTCCACGCTCATCATGGCGCCTGCATTGTCAAATTCACCGCAATAGTTGGGGGCGCTGAACAGGGTGACGAGCTGGCGTTTCGAGAAGAACTCGTACCCGTCCTCGACGACCTGGTGGGCACGGCAGATGAGGTCCATGTCGTGTTTTTGCAAGAACCGAGAGACCACGTCGGGACCGAATGTGAAGGACACGCCTCGGTCGTTTTCGCTCCAACCCGTGATGTCCTTGTCGGGGTCGGACCAAAGGAGATCGCAAAGGAGGCCGCAATCGGGAATCTAAGGGGGGTCCAGCACCGGTCAGTACGGATCCTTCGCTTAATATCGACCGGCTACCTGTCTTGTCCTCCTGCCTGATTCCCCCCCCTCCTCCTCTCTTTCTCCTCTTCCTTCCCTCCGACGTCTCCTCCAAGGCATACCCCGGTGGAGACGCAATGTTGAGCAAGACGCTACTCTGCCAAGTGGCCGAGGATACACAGCATGAAGAGGGACGTACATCAGTGGGTCGCATGACGCGACGGATCTGCTCCATGGAGTTCAGATCGGGGCTGAGACCGCCGTGCATGGTGAAGATCTTCTCGTCGATGATAGCGGCGATGGGAAGGCAGTTGAAGCAGTCGGTGAAGGTCTTCCACAGCTTGATGTTGTATCGGCGCTTGCACTCGTCGTAGAAGCCGTAGATTCGGTTGATGGACGCGCACTCGTGGTTACCCCGCAGAATGAAGAAGTTTTCGGGGTACTTGATCTTGTACGCGAGCAAGAGGCAGATGGTCTCGAGAGATTGCTTGCCACGATCGACGTAGTCGCCCAGGAAGAGGTAGTTGGCTTCAGGCGGGAAGCCACCGTACTCGAAAAGACGCAGCAAGTCATAGTATTGTCCGTGAATATCGCCGCAGATCTAAAGGGAAAAAAATGGTCAATCACGGACTGGAAACGGGAGGAAGGGAGAATAATGAAGAGATGGTCCAAAAGAAATGATGAAACCAGCCGCAGAAAAGTTTTCTTCTTCCGCCTCTGGCGACTCGTGACTCCTCGTTTGATGCTTTGACTTGTCTCCGGGAGAACAAGTGCGGGGTGATAGAAATGGGCATAGGGGGCAAGGAAAGAGGTTGGGAATGGAGAACCGGGGAGGCAACAATTTTTCCCCCTTCTTCCTTCTTTTCGATATCGTACCTTGATAGGAGCTTCCAATTCGAGGAGGATGGGCTGGGAGATGAAGATCTCGCGGGCCTTGGTGCAGAGGAAACGGATCTCAGCCTCGAGCAGCTGGACCTGCTTTCCGGGGCGGCTTCCGCGGACCTCGAGGAGGCGGTCAATTATAGAATCGAGGTCGACTTCATGCTGGTCGGCCATTTTTGATGAGACGCCCTGAGGGAACGAGCGGTGATGGCTCTTGGGAGGTGTGCGGAGGGACGAGCCGAGGGGGCTGCTGCGCAGAGGGAGATGGGGCGTGCTGAAGCAGGCCGCTGCGCGAGAGGTGGAAGGCCGCCGGTAGGGGGTGGAGACTGGTCAAGTTCAATGCACGGCCTAGCTGGAGTAGGAGGGGCGCCCGGACGGGAGACTAGCGAGCGATATCGTGTCAGAGGCATGTCAAGTCCAAGGGCAGGCTGGCAGTATAGCGGACGAGGGCTAGGGGAAGGGGC
>NIGD01000003.1:1101245-1147302 GCA_003055185.1 Escovopsis sp. TC
GGGGGGGGGACACTACATGTACACATATGGTACTCCGTAAGGGAAGACAGAAAAAGGTCGAGGCGGGCGCTTCCCGACGTTCTTTCTTCTCTTTCCTCGTCCTTCGACTTCGTCGTGCTTCCTGTTCTTTCCCTCCAGCTCCCCATCTTCCTCTGCAGTGCCGGGGCCGGGAAGGGAAGGAACATTGAAAAGGCATTCCTTCCAACATAAGGCAAGGCAGGGCAAGGCAGGCAAGGAACATCAATGGAAGGAAGGAACCGAGGGCGAGCGGGTTTTGCGTCGGCGTCGGCGCGGCAGGCGCTGCCCCGCGGTTGCGCTGGCCGTTGCTTTGGCAGGTGCCCTCTAGCCCAGATTGGAACATTGAACAACGGGCCTCCTTCGGTGAAATCCCAGCGTCTTCGGGCGGACCGACCGCTGCTGTCAATGCCCGCCGACAGCGCTGGAGCCCTGGACCACGGCGGCCCGCGCCCGCCTCTTGCCGGCTGGAGACGCCCCCGACTCGCTGTTCCCGCCCTCGCAGCCCTGGGCGGCCCAGCCCTGGGCGGCCCAGCCCTCAAGTACAAACATCCATCCATGGTACATGCTGGAGCTGGAGCCACTGGAGCCCGCCCGGCTTCCCGCAGGCCACCGGCCACGTCGCCTCCAGCAGGCTGGGTCCATCACTGGATTGATTCCTCTACATGTACTCCAGCTAACCGTCCATCGAGGCCATCACCTTCTCGTACCACCGCCCGCCGCCCACGTCCAGATCCAGCACAGCCGTGCCCGTGCGAGCGCACAGCCCGTACTCGTACTCGTACGAGGACAGGTGCTCCCGCAGTCCCACTGGACGCGCAAGCAAGGGAGGCGCTAGCGAGGCCAGTGCCTGTTCCACGCTCCAGCGTGTTGGCATGTACTCCGTACCCCGTACTAACTTATCTCAATGTCCTCGCACGCCGCACCCGCGCCGTTCCAGGCTAGCCCCGAGTCCGGATCCCTCATGAAACACCCAGGCTGCCGGCCCTCGGCCTCTCCAATGTTCTCGCACTCCGCACCACGGCTCGGCTGTGCCGTTTCACCTCGCCCTCGCCATCAGGATGGATGTCCTGATGCCCTCAAAATGCACACGAGACCTCACGCCCGGCTTGGGCAGGAATCGAGGCCACAGCAAATCACCCCTCAGCCCGTCGCGGCTTCCCCCTCCTCCCATCGTTCCTTCCTCCAGACGCCCTCCTGCCGCCTTCCTCTCAATGTGCCGAGGACGCTCCTTCCCCGAGCCGGGCTACCTAGGTACTGCTACTAAGTGCCTAATATGCATGTATCGTGATATTCATATATCCAGACATTACCACCTCCTCCAGACTCCCGCCTGAGTCGCCCTCATCACCATCATCACCATCATCGCCCTCATCACCATCATCACCATCATCACCATCATCATCCCTCCTGAATGCCCGTCACCACTCCCCCGATCAGGCCCTCCTCGACACGAGCATCTGCCACCTCCACTGGACACCCCTCAAAACCTGAAATCATCCATCATCAACTCGCCACGATGATCCGCAGATCGTACATGCCACCCTCCTCGCCGGGAACCCCCCTCCCCCTCTCCTCATCCACTCCGAATGCCTGAGCACACAACGTCCCATCCATCTCCCGCTCCCATCATCCCATCCTCCTGCCTGCATGCAAGCTTACCCCATCCCGCATTCCCTCAACGCTCGGCAAACCCAACGTCCATCCAGCCCATCTACGTATGTATCACTTCCCATCGCGGTGGCCACTCTGGCACTCAGCCACCCAAGACTGGTTTCTCACATATCATGGATTAGTATCCATTCCATTCTATTCGTGGATCCATCATATCATCTTCCCACAAGATGTGGCATTCTACGAACACGCGCTCCCATCGCATCCCTCCCACGATTGCGAAAAGCCATCGCCCTTGATCACCTCTACGGAGTGATGGCAGTATTGGTAGAAACGAACAATCGCTTCACGCCCTCACAGTCGGGACACACTCCCACGCATCAGCACCCTTCATTCAGCACATATAGTCATGAACAGGATTCAAGCCCACATCCCCGCGAGGATCCGTCGCACCACAATCTACCCAAAACCTGACCTGCCCCGATTCCCACCTCTTCCCATAATCATCTCCATCTCCATCTCCATCTCCATCTCCATCTCTATATCGATCCACCTATCATCCTCCTCCATCTCTCCACCGAGCCCATCAACTCAATCTCCTCTCCTTCTCTCTCCCATCTCTATCCTGCTATCCCCCCCCCCCCCCCCCCCCCCCCCCCCTCCCCCCTCCTCCACACCCTCCCTCCCCTCCTCCCCCCCCCCCCCCCCCCTCTTCCCCCTGATTACCTCCTATCTTCTCTCTCTTCCCTTCCCAGCTCCCCAAACATCTCCAAACCCCCATGATCCGCAACCAGCACGTCATCCCCAAGCCCGCTCTCGCCTCACCGGTCGATCTCTTCGTTGAGTCGACTTCGTCTACTGGATGATCGCCTATAGTATCCCCATATTTTCCCCGTTGCAGATCACATCATACACCGTACGTAGCATTTGGTATTTTTCTCTCCACGTCCCTACGTACAGCTATCCCCCCCGGTGCAGACATCCCCAGCTCCACACCCGCCTCGCCACTCCCTTCGTCCCAGAAGATCATCTCGCCCCCCGCCACTCATCAAAACCGTAGAATTCCAACTTCACCTCTGTTCATTCCCATGTATATAATACATATATAAATATAAATATATATATATCATGAGAAGGAGGAGATACAGAACATACCCCCTTTTCGCCACGGCCATCAATCTCACCCACCACGTCTCTACCACGCCCTTCCCCCCGACAAAGCACAAGGCATCCATTGTCCTCCTCGGAGCCATCGTGCTCAACACCACACCAACGCCTACCGCAACGATTCTGCAACATCTCAGAGCATACCAGGACGATCAAAATATCAAACATCCCATGGGCGCAGGTCACCGGGATCATGGTTGCTCCCCCTTGCTCAGGGGTGTGAGGTATAGAGCGTTGACACACTCGATCATTCCCATGCCTAGGCCTCGCCTCCTACAATTCTAGAGATGGCCTCGTCTCCCTCAACTTACAACCAGGCCTCGTCTCCTACATCCACTGAACCGGCCTCACCCTCCACCCCTTGACAACCAGGCCTCATCTCCTACAATAGAGACCTGGCCAGATACATGTACAATACACCACCGGATACAGAAGCAAGAGGCACTATACAGCTCACGCACCAAGCACGGGCACGATGTCCCACTCAGTATCCCGTACAGCTCCAGCCATATCAATATCAATACTGTTCTCATCAATATCAATCCTTGTCCCAGTCCCAGTCCCAGGCTCAATCCTGGTATTGAGCAGCAAGAATCCAGCAATCACCAAGTCACCCCATTCTTCTCCCCATGGATTTATCTTCCCTTGACCCCAATCCCGCGTCTGGAATGACCAAGCCGCAGACCTAGCATGACTCGAGACTAGATACCACAGTAGAAACAGAGAAACAGACATTCGCACACACACGCCGTCTAACGCCAAGCTTTGGTATACTGCCTTTTCTTCGAAGCTGGGCATGAAACGGAAGAGCAGGGGGACGAAAGAACCGAAAGAGAAATGATGAAAGAGGAAGAAAGGCAGGGGGGGGGGTATGGAAGACGGGAAGAAAGGGATATAAAAGGGAACCTCGAGGGGGGAAAGGAGGTCAGACAGTAATATGGGAATGGTAGGAAAAAAAAAGGGGGGGGGAGGAAATAAGGGGATGCATGAACATGGAGAAAGGAGGAATGAGAAAGGGAGAAAGGGGGGGGAAGGGGGCGGGCGGGTGAGCAAAGGTCCGGCATCTCGTGACCTTGCGACACTGCTTGTTGGAGCCGGCTCAGCTCAAGTGAAGAAAGTGAATGCGCCAAGTCATGTCGTTGATGATATTCATGGCCTCAGTAAAGGATAACGCGACGGGCCTGTCTGGAAGGATGCGAGAGAGTAAGGTATCAGAACGCGGAAGCAAAACGCGCAGGACAAGCATTCGGGACACACAGTCAACTCCATCGACTCGAGAACAAGTCCCCGAGGCGTCAACCTCATCGCTTCCTCGCCGACGCCCTCCTCCGCCTTGCCCTGCCTCCCCTCCCGCCCCTCCCCCCCCCGCCATCCCTTTCCCCGCCCTCCACCGCACTCGCACTCGTCCCCGTCCCCGCGCCTCCCCCATTCGCCACCATCCCGTCCATATCTATCCCCAAGCCCTTGAACTCCTCATCATCCAGGTCCGTCAGATCCTCGCTCAGCATCCTCACCGCGTCGCGCCCCGCCGCCCAGTGGTCGTCGCAGACGGAGGTGCCCACCGGCTCGAACGCCTTGAGGTACCACAGCACGCCGCCCTCGGCGAGCGGGTCCGTGGGCTCTTTGCCCAGGCTGCCGTTGGACTGGGGCGGCGTGGGCGGGCCAACCTGCGATGCCTCTGGGACGGAGACGGAGGCGTACCCCGTGCTGGGGGGCGGTGTTTCGGACGGGAGCGCGGTGCTGGGCAGGAGGTGTTTAGGGTGCGGGTGTGGGGCGGCGTCGGGCATTTCTTCGTCTGAGGGGCCGGAGCTACGGGGCCGACTGGGGCTGTTGTTGGACGTGGTGCCAAGGCCCTCGGTGCGGACTTCGACATTGCCGCCTGGGTTACTATCCTTGTTTTCGTGATGATCGGTGTTGTTCTTGTCACTGCTGCCGCTGCTGTTGCTATGACTGGTGTTGGTGTTGGTGTTGTCGTTGATATTGCTGTCATCGGTATTTGTATTGGTGTCGTTCGTGGTGACGATGTCAACATCGTCATGGTCGCGTCCGCCGTCATCGGGCCTGGCATCCACCGCCTCTGTCCTCAGGACGCTAGCCGGCCGCCTATCTCGAAGTGTGCTCCTCGCATTCACCTCAGGCGGCGCCGGAGCATCCACCATGATCGTGTCCTCGATTGCATCGTCCGGCCCGTCCCGCATCGCGTCATCAGGCCCCTTCCTAATGTCAATGCTGGCGTGAATGATGGCCTCCAGGTCCTTCTGCAGGCTCTCGAACGGCTTGGCCGAGATCTCAGACTCCACGCGCAGCGCCGTCTCCAGGAACGGCTGGATCGCCTTGAGGATCCGCTTGCCGAGCTTGCGCCGCTCGCGAATGTCGAGGAACGGGGGCTTGCTCGTGTTTGCATCCGGCCCATCAAACGGGTGGCTCGTCAGCGCGAGCGACTCCGGGATGGTCATAATGCCGCGGTTGATGAGGTCGCCGAGATCTTGCGCGAATACGAGGGCATTGACGTAGACACGCTTCTCCACGTCGGCGTGCAGCCCTGTCAGGGCGCTGGTGAAGAGATTTCGGTCCAAACTGGCAGGGTCAGCCTTCCTGTCACGTTCATCGGGTGCACGCCCAAAAAGAGAGCCAAAGAAAAAAACCTGGAGATGAACTCACGAGATTGCCTTATCAATCGCCTGGAGCAGAGTCTTGGCCGTCGGGAAGTAGCACTCATCGACGAAATCCTGCTCCAGCTCAGCCGCCTCCAACTTGACCTGCTCGCGCTGCACAGTTTCCTCGGAAAGGGTCTTGAGCTGATCGAGCTCCCGGATCATACTCTCGGCGAACTCGATCCGCCGGGCCAGCCTCGCCTTGCCGCTGGGGCCCATCGCCGAAAAGTTGCGCCTCGTCAGCTCCATGGAGGAGAAGGACTCCATCTGAAGCTGCAGCCGCTTCAGCAGGGCGGCCCCTCTACGGGCCTCTCGCTTGAGTGTCCAGTATCGACAGGCCTCGCTGAGGAAGTCCTTACGTTTTCGGAACGAGAATCGCTGGATCGACGCCTCGACGATCTCGAAGACCGCCTGCGGGATGATGGGCGCGCCAGAGGGCAGCTTCCACAGGTTCTTGGGCGGCTGTCCCTTCTTCTTCTCCCCGCCCATGAGCGCGGAGACCTTGGCCCCGGTCATCTGGCTCTCGTCCGGTGGGTGGTCCGTGATGGCGGTGCGGTGCTGAGCCGCGATCACGTTGGCCATGGCTTGGTTGTCCGCCCAGATGCGGCCCCTCATGTTCTTCTTATAGAACTTCTTGGCCAGTCTCGTCGCCTGGCGGACGTCGTTCTCCTGCGCGTAATCCGGAGGACAGTGCTTGTCGCAGAAGGCCTTGAGGACCATGCCTCCGTCCAAGACCGTGAGCGTGCCGTGGCTCGTCTTCATCTTAAGGAAGAGGCGGGCCCTGCGGGCGCAGGTGACATGAAAGGCCTGGTAGCAGTTCTTGTTGCCGCATTGTATACAGGCACCCATCCTCTGACGACAGATGTAGCAGGTGAGCTTCCATCTGGTCTTGGGCACCTTCTCCACCTCCATGACGGGCTCCATGAAGGTGTGATTTCCGAGGGAGACCTCGGGAATCCACATGGCGCAGAGCAGGTGGGCCCATTTGGAGGAATTTGTCTGCTTGAAGGCCCCATCGGTATTGGGGCAGAATATGCAGGTCTAGACCCTCTGTATCAGCCCATATCTAACTGGGGAAAGAGGGAGAAAAGGGGGGGGAGGGGACAAGGTATCAGGAAAAGGGACTCTTGTTGGAAAGAGAGAGAAACAGAGAATAAGAAGGGTAGAGAAAAGCTCACCGGCACTCCCCGGCCACAAAGCTGGCATTTCCGGCAGAGCCATTGACCCTCCGGAATAAACGGGACGCCGTAACACTCCTGGTGCACTGCCAGGTTGCAGCCATCGCAGAAGACGATGGCGTTCGTGTTCTCGCAGTCGCCGTCGTCGCACACGGCGCACTTGCTGTCCGGCTCCTCGCCCGCGTGCGGCTCGCCGTTGACCGCCACCGCCGAGCTCGACCGCGGCCGGTGGGTCTGCGGCGGTTTCGGCGTCGGCTTGGGGATGCGCTTCTCGAGCGCGTGCCACTCCTTCTCGATCTTGGTCATGGTGATCTCGAAGACCTCGCGCGTAATGGCCTCGAGGTCGTTCTGCTTGCGCTGGGCGTTGTACTGCTCGAGCCACATGTCGTCCTGCTCGTCCATGTCGTACTCGACGCGCCCGATGCGCGAGAGGTGGGCCCACTCCTCGCTGCTGGCGGCCGCGTAGTAGAAGTGCTGGTCCGGGTCGTCGTCGATGTTGGCGTCGGTGGCCTTGATGAGGGTGCGCTCGGGGCGGATGAAGTTGTCGCTCTCCTGGTACCCGACGTTGCTCATGGCTTTGTCGACGTAGCGGGCTTGGCCGAAGGTCTTGCTCTCGAAGAGCTCGATGCGGTTGGTCTTGCGGTACGAGGGCAGCTTCAGGTCGAGCCGCTCCTTGGCCGTCTGGTTCTGTATGGGGAGGATCTTGGGCGTCTTGGGCGTGGAGGCGGCGTCCGTCGAGGGTCGCATGTTATAGAAGCTGACCACGTCTCGGGTCAGTCGCCGGGGCCGGCGGGAGGGCGTATCGCTGACGGTGGAGTCGAGGGGTTCGCCTTCGAGGGACTTCACCTGGCGATTCGGCGTATTCCCTGTAGACGCAGGGTTGACGGGTTTCGAGGGGGTCATGGAGCGGTGGTAGTTGGAGAGACTGGTCGTAGGGACAACATCGGCAGCGTTGGCGCAGGCAGCAGTCGCGGCGGCGGTCGTGGCAGCAGCAGCAGCAGCAGCAGCAGAACTCGAAGTACTAGTAGTACAAGCACTTCCAGCAAGAGCAGCAGCCGCAGCATTCGCCATCGTCGTGGTCGAAGCACTTGTAGCCGTCGTGGACATGCTCAGGAGGGGAGGGGGTTGTTGCTCATGAGGAGTGACGCCGTCGACCTGGTGCGCGGCAAAGATGAGAAAGGCCTGCTCGATGTCGAGGTTGGGGTGGAACTCCTCCCAGCTTCGCTCCTCCCGGGGCTTGTAATCCTCGGCCTGCTTTACAGAGGCAGCCATGGCGGCCGCGGAGCCCCAGCGCATGGTCTCGTTTGCGTCTTCGTCTGCGGCGGCGGCAGCCCTCGTGCGCGTTCCCCCGCCCTGCCTGCTCGGCATCGAGGGCGACGTAGCGTGCAGGGCCAGCCTCGCAGCGCTCCGGGCCCGCGCCGCGGCCGTCGTCGCGGCTGGCCTAGCGGGGACGGAATCGGTGGCGTCGACGAAGCGGCCCCCGCCCCCCGAGCCGCCGGGGATGTAGCGCCTCCTCTTCGGGGGCGGTTCGGATGCGGAGGCGGCAGAAGTGTCGACGCCGGCGGCGGCGGCAGCGGCTCTAGCAGCACGCGCCGCGTTCGTCGAGCCAGGGGGCCGGCCTCTTCGGCGACCAGTGGGAGCCCTTTGAGGCGATGGCGATGCTGGAGCCATGGTATGTGGGCGAAGGGGGCAAGAAGCAAGGAATCAAAAGCGGCCGGTGGGATGGGAGAAGGCGTCTCGAGGGGGGCTCCCGGCGCGAACGAGCCCAGGCTCTGTGTCTCTCGCGAGGGACAGCCTCGTGGTCTCACTGCGGAGGGCGAGCGATGACGATGGTCGTGGGTATGTTGCTAGGAGTGGTATTTGTGATGGCTATGGCGCTCGTGGAGGTCGTGGAGGTCGTGGAGGTTGTGGTGCAGGCGGATGGCGCGCGCGCGACTCGGGGTTGGGTCGAGGGGCTCGGCAGGACAGCCTCCACGCATCTCAGAGCCCCAAACGAAGTGTGCGGCCGCCGAGCCTCATAGATGTAGACTCGTATTCCGTACTCGTGCTCGTACTCGTATGCCGTACTACAACTCCGTGTGTGGCGCTGGGCTCGTGCTCGGGCTTGACGAGGGTGCCTCGCTACTAGTAGTCGTAGTAGCAGCGCAGTCGCTTCGATGGGGAAGAGGGGGGGGGGGGTGGTTGCACACCCTGGCTTCTGGAGAGACACGCGCTGGAGAGGGAGGGAGGAGGCAGAGGTGTGGTGTCGTGTCGAGTCTTCCCCTCGGCTGATTCGAGGAGAGGAGAAGATAACCCCGGGTCGTCGAGGGCGAGCTTGAGCGTGAAGGTGAGGTTGAGCGTGAGCGTGAGGGTCAGCGTGAGGTTGGGAGAGGAGGAGGCGGCTCGACGGGTCGTTGGAGGACGTGACGTCGGCCGGCGGCTCTTGCCAATTTTTGGGGGCGAGCGAAAATCCGCACCTCAACGCGTGAAGGGAACGTATGAGGAAGGAGGGACCCGCACGGACCACCTGGCACTTTCCAAAACCCACCACGGGGATTTCCTTAGTACGAGTACTCCGCACAGGTACTCCGTACCTCTTCTCAGCAGAGGTGACTCCCCGACAACCCCAGGTACCTCGGCGCCTCACTCTTGGCCGACTCTCAGCCCCTTCATGCAGGTACCGATACCTCCCGCCCTCCGACCGCATGATCGGCACATGGACTCGATCAGTCAGCAGGCGCGACCTCGCACTTTGTCCGCTGTCGGCCTAGTTCCTTCTCGATCGCACCTGCCCGCAATGAATCCAAGTCCGGGGAATGGCATGCCGTCGTCGGGGGAAGGAGCGTTCCTCCCTCATCCCACGCTCTTTCCCGATCGCTAACATGAAGTTCTTGGAAGAAAGAATCCATATTACATAATCGCAAATGGCAACAAAACATTCCGAGATATCTCGACTCTCTTCGAAAGGACGCCGAAGCACACTCTCACTTCCGTTGCTTAGTACAGACCGTATGCCGAGTTCATTGCTCTGCATCGACACGACAAGGCGCAAGATGGACAACATGAGATGAGTGCTCGACTCGCTTCCCCGCCGCCGGTCGCAACGTGCGAGCAGCACTCCCTTGACGGTCCTCAGAGGCTGACCCCATTGCCCCGCCCCTCGTCCTCTCCCAAGCCCAACTACTGGTACTAGTCCGGTTTTCCTTGCTCATTTCTCCCCATTCAGCATGGCACACGAGCACTCCCCATCCACGGACGTCACACGTCGTACCCTCCCCTGTACCGATCTCCCTCTGACAACACCAGACCACATATCCAATCCACTTGTGTAGAGGACTCCAGAACACAACCTAAGCATCAATCCCTACAACCAAAAACACCGATCCCTCCCCATCCCAATGCAGGCACCAGCCGCCACAACAGCTCAAACCCATCCATGGATGCCTCCCCAAGCACTCCCCAGCACTCCCCCGCCCTACCCCAGAACCCAGAACCCAGAATCTAGGTTTGAACCCAGAACCCATACCCCATACCATCCCCGCCCTCCACGAGTCATGGATCCGCCCCTCGGATTTTTCACGTGCATAAAGCTTGCCTTCACCCACTAGGCCTCTTGATGAAAAGGGTCAAAAGGTAGGGACATCGCGATCAGGATAGCGTTCGTTAATTTAGTGCTAAGTCTATCTAGGCTAAAGGGGGTATTTGTATACAGGATACCGTTAAGGTATAGCTAGCACAGCTAATTTAGCCTAATTTAAGCTATAAGTAGCGTTCTTATAGTATTACCCTTATATAGCGTTAATGCCTTATTCCTATACCTATTTAGATTATATACCCTCTAGCTATAATATCTATCTAGCTTCTTATTATAGCTAGGTTAGCTACGCGTTCTTACTAATATACCCCTTTAGATAAGCTTCTTTTACGAATCTAGTCTATTAAATAAGAAGAAAGGTGTGAGAAGGTACGGATCGCAGGACCTCTTCTAGACTTCCGGATGAGTGTTGCTAACGGCTGTACAGGGCACTTAAGGACCGGAAGGTCTAAGTACGGAGGTAGCGTTACTGTAAGCACTAATGTATAGAAACAGAGTCTAAAGGGTATACTAAAGGTTGCTTACTTTTAAAAGAAAGAAGAGAAAGTAGAGTTTATATAATATATACACTTACCCCTACGTTATTTAAGTCCTTAAGTCTAGCTTATATAATCTATAACTGTATAATAGTTATAAGCTTATATAGTTTAAAAAGGAAACTAGAAACTTTTAATAAACTAAGCTTTGTAATTACTAATTTAAAAACTTACATTTAACGAAAAAGAGATTATAATAGCTCCTTAAAAGGACTTAGAAAAGCTTTACTTAAAGTTTAATAAGGACTAGTTTTAATAGATCTAGGTACTTAAAAACACTGCTTTTATACTTAAGATCTAGTTTAAAGTTAATCTAAGAGTAGACCTACTTAAATATAACCTTTATAAAGCTTTAGAGATACTAACTGTTAATAATACTTACTATTAAATAGCTGCTATAGCTACCTTTGCTTAAATTTAACCTTAGAGGCGTAGAAACTTTTATTTAAAAGGAGGATTAAGCTTCTAGGAAAGAAAAAAAGAGATAGACTACTCTTTAACTACTATAGATCTTAATAATATAGACCTAAGAGCTCTTAAGATTATATACTATCTTTATATAAGTAAATATAATGCTAAACTTAAAAAACAAAAAAGTAAGCTATAAGCTTATAGCTAACTTAAGCTATAAATAATAAAAACAGTTAACGATAATATATATAATAACATTATATAAAGACTTACTAAAGGTAAAATTGTAGTTATAACTTAGATAATAACTAAGGAGTTAATAGTAGCATTTGCCTTAAGTAAGTACGCTTAAAAGAAGATAGCTTAAGATAAGTATAAGGAGGTGCTTACTAAAGGCTTAAAAGTAAGAAATAACGCAAAGAAGTAAATTAAGAAATTTTAGTATAAATATAGCGTAATGCTTATACTTAATCTGCTTAAAGCTAAGGAGCTTATAGCAATTAAGAACTTCTTTTATACTATTAAATAAAAATTTAAGCTTAACTAGTTAATAAAAAAGCTTTTTAAACTTAATAAAGCAATTATAAAAAACAATGTCTTAAGCATTCTAAAGCTTAATAAGTACATTAAGTTCTTTAAGGCTAAGATTTAAGCAAAAAGGAAGCGTTTTTAAATCTTAATAGCTGTTATTAGTAAGAAGAGTAAGGAAACTACTACTTTGTCTATAACTATATTAACCCTTTAACCTTAGGTTAAGAAAGAAAAGAAAGCTTAGTTCTTATCCCTTTAGCAAGGAAAGGGAGAATTAAGTTATAGTAACCTTTAAGGCTATAGAAAAGACTAAGGCAAAAGGGGAGGAAAGGCTTATAAAGGAGGACGTAGAAGCTTATACTTAGCTAAAGCAATAGAAAGTTTCTACTATACGTACCTCTATAGAATCTTATATTAGTAGAAGCTTAAGGGGTATAGAAACGTAGAGTACGCTTTTAAAAGAGTACTTTATCTAAAGAACTTTAAGCGTATAAGTATAGTACTTAAGAACATTAAAGGAGATAAGTAAGCTAACCTTTAAGTAACCTTTAAGAAAGCAAACTAAGATATAAAAGGGATAGAAGCTTTTAACTTAAAAAGGAAAAAAGTAAAGCTCCTTAGATTGCTTATAGCAACCCTTATTAACCCTATAGATCTCCTTTGTTTACTTAACATAGGTATATTTATAACTATAGGAAAGCGCCCTTATTACTTACTCTTAGAAAGCACTATCTTTAATAATTATAGTATAACTTACTTTATTAACGATTAAGCCTTACTAGTGCTTAACTCTTTTGTTTTATATAACTTAGATAAGGTTATTTAAGTAAGCTTAACTAATTTCCTTATCCTTAGAAGAGGGAAACGAGTACTTTAAGGGGTACTAAATAGAAACTATAGGGAAAGGACTAAGGATCTTAAACTTAAGAACGTTATAGTTATAGAAAGCTTTTATATAAATATTATCTTAGAAGCTAAGCTGTTTAAGGCTAAAGTATAGTATAATAGCTTTAACTATACTCTACGCTTTAGAGACCTAGAAGTAAGTGTAGTAGTTGCTTAGCTTACTTACGCCTATAGCTTTGTTTTTATTAAATATAAGCCTTATTCCTTTTATCTTTAGTATCCTTATAATCCTTATCTTAACAAATACGTAGCTTTTAAGCTTAGATTAAGCATTTTTATAGTTTAAAGAAGACTATTAAAAGACTTAGTAACCTTAAGGGAAGACAAAGAAAAGCTTTAGCATTTACGCTTAGGACATCTTAGCTCTAAGGTACTAAAGGCGCTTGTCTAAAACGCTTATAACGTTAAGATTAAGGGTACTAAACGCCTTAAGTATAAGATTTACGTAAGGACTTATGCTACTTAGGTAGTGTTCTAAAGGGCCTTAGAAAGGCAGAGTATAAGGCTTTACTAGAGGATTTACTAGGACCTTTAAGAGTATAAGGAGGGGTATAATAATGCTTAATAGCTTATAACAATTAAAGATAAGTATAGTAGAATAATTAACGTAAGACTACTCTTTAATAAGACTTATAACATAGTCTTTAACTTACTTTTTTAATTTAAAAGGAAGGTTAAAAAGCAATATAGACTTACGATTTATAAGATCTATTAAAACAATAAAAAAGTAGTAATTATAATTAAAAGGCTTACTTAATACTAAGAATAAGTAAACTTAAAGGGTATTAATCTTAAACTTATACTACTATATATATATAAACTAAATAGTATAGTAGAGTAAGTAGGGTAAGAGATTATACTTAAGTAGATTAAAATGTAAAAAAGAGCTTATCTGCCTAAGAAGCTATAGCCTAAGACTATAAAGGCAGCTGCTTATCTTTATAATATTAGTCCCTTTTAAAGCAACGGAATAAGAGCCTTAATTAATAAGCTTAAACAGTAGTTTTAAGATAACGCTTTAAACTTAATTTATAATTACTTCGTAGACTTAAGGCTTAGCTAGGATAGCATTTATGCTTATAGCTATAAAGCATATTACTTTAATAAAGATTGTAAAGCAAGGAAGAATTAAAGGTTCTTTAAGATAAGCTTAAGAGCGTATATTAGCTATCTTATAAGCTACGTTTCCTTAAACATATATTAAGTATAGCTTTTTAATAAGGAATAAGTTATAGAATTAAGGAATATAAAGTTTAATAAACGCTATTTTTTTAACTTATATAATAAAGATAAGCTAGAGCCTAAGATCTTTAAACTTAATTAAGAAAGATATAAGATTAAAGAAGATAAGGAAAAAGACTATATATAGTATAGAACCTTTCTTTAAGAGTAGCTAAGAAGGCTCTTGTTTAAGATCTAGGTATAGTAAGCTATACCTAAGGGAGCAAGAGAGGCAGAAATAAAGGTTTTAGCCTTAAACAAGGAACTCTTAGAAGAAAGTAAATTGTTATAAAATAATAATAAGACAAAGGATTCTTAAGACTATACTTTAGTACGTAAAAAAGGAGCTTTTATAAGACTTTAAACACCTTAAGAGACTCTAAGAATTAAAGTAAGAGCTAGATTAAATACTTATATAGAAACTATAATAAGTTTAGTAAGGAGTTTTAACTAAGCTTAAGAGGATATAGACTAAATATAAGAAGTACTAAGTTTAATACCTTAACTAAGAAGAAGTAATAAGATTTATAAGCAATAAATGTACTTAATAATCTTAGGGATAAGCATAGCTATGTTTAAACATTTCTATTACATTTAACCTTTAAAGATAAAGGATATAAAGCACTTTAAGACCTTTTTTATAGTAGTAATAAATTTACTTTAGCTAAACTTAGCATTAAGGTAAGGCGCAGTTCCTTTAGCCCTTATAAAGAGCTTTAAGGACCTCTTAAGGCTACTAAATAACTAAAGAAAGCTTAAAAAATATAAATTTAAGGACTTGTTTAAGGCAGTAGCTAATAAGGAGTTTAGATCCTTTTAAAATAAGGAAACGTAGGAGGAAATAGACTAAGCTAATGCTTTAGTTAGACCTTTACTAATAAGATAGGTATTTACCTATAAGCTTAATTAAGATAGAAACCTTAAGAGATGTAAAGCTTGTTTTATTATTAAAGAAAACCTCTAAGATACCTTAACTATTAAAGGGATATACGCTATAACTCTTGCTATACAATTATTTTACGTATTAGTAGCGATTATAGTAAGGTTTAACTATAAGTTAAAGAAGTTTAACGTTAAGAACGTGTTTTTAAACGCAAAGAGAAATAAAGATACGATTTTAGTTATATATAACCTTCTTAAGGGATATCGTAAGAATAGAAAGTGCTTAAAGCTTATTAAGGCCTTCTATAGGCTTAAAGACTTACCTAAGCTATAGTTTAAGGAGTTTTTTAAGACACTTAAGAGCCTTAGACTAAAGGGAAGTAAGGAGGAACTATACCTTTTCTTTACTCTAGAACAAGATCTTTTTATTATCTTTTACGTAAACAATATTATAGTTATATATTATAAAGATAATAAGACTTTTTATTAAGAGAAAATTAAAGGTTTCTAAGCTAAATATAAGATGTATAATAAGGGAAACGTAGAATAGTTCCTTAGAATTAGGCTTATAAGAGTATAAGAAGAGCAGAAGATTTACCTCTTGCTTAACTTATATATTAAGAAGGTAGCTATAAGGTTTAACCTTATAGACAGGAAACGTTAACCTTCTATACTAATCCTATTATCTTTAATACTTAAAAAGATAGAAGTTAAAGCTATAAAAGAGTTAGTTAAGCTTTATTAAGAGAAAATAAGGTCTATCTTCTATACTGCTATTATAGCAAGACTAGATATCTTATACGTAGCCTTATTATTGCTACGCTTCCTTATTAATCTAGGAGACGAGCATTATAAGGCAGCTAATTAAACGATTAAATACCTTTATGCGTAGAAGAGAACCTTACTCGTTTATAAGGGGATTAAAGATATAAGAGTTCTTATAGTAAGCAGTAATACCTCTTTTGCTAATAATAAAGAGACTAGGAAGTCTTTATAAGGATATATTATAACCTTTTATAAAGGCTTAATACTTTAGAATGCTACTCGTTAAGAAATAGTAATAACATTAAGCACTAAAGCTAAGTTACTTACTTTAAACTAAGTTATAAAGGAAACCTATATAATTAAGCGTTTCTTTAATAAGATAAGATTTAACTTATAAGAAAGGTTTACTATTACATATAACAATCTCTAGACTATATGCCTTATTATTAGAGACTTTAGAAGAGTAAATATAAGATTAAGGTATATAGAAATCTAAGCGATATAAGCTTAGCAAGAGTATAAAAGGGATACTATAGACATTTAGTTTATGCTATTGTAAGATATATTAGCGGATAGGCTTATAAAGCTACTTATAAAGCAGAGGTTTAAGCATTTCTAAGTACTTTTAAATATAAGAAAATTACTAAGCAAGAATGTATTAAAAAGAAAGGCCTAAGCTAGCTTAAAAGCAGGAGATTATATAAGATAAAGGTTATACGTAGCTAATCTTAACCTTAAAAATAAAAAAAATAAAGTAATATAGCTTAGTAGAAGAGCAATAGAAGGCTTATTAAGGAAACAAAGGAGTATATCCTTTACTTTATCTTGCTAATAGCATAATACTTTATAATCTTTTCTTATATGCCTTTAGTATAGGCAGCGTAGCCCTTAGCTATAGCAAGATCTTTAGCCTTAGGATCCTTATAATTAAGAGGACTAAGGAGCACTAGATTATTAATCTTAAACTAAACAATGTCCCTAAGCTAACCTATAAAAGCTTTTGCCCCTTAGAAAATAAAGTTAGACTTATCTTTATATAAAGCAAAAGGATAGAGAGCTTACTAAGAGATTGTTATTACTAAGCTTCTTAACTACTATGTTAAAGATAAAGCAGTATATTAAAGGACTAAGAATAAGGTTAACGCTTAATATATAGTAAAGCAAAGAAAGGATATATATATATATTGCAGCAAGAGTTGCTTAAGGCGTAGTTATAGCAGTAAAGCAAGCTAACGCTTAAGACGTAGCAATAAGAAAAGTTAAATTTTTAGCTAGCAGCAAGAGCCTAAACGTAGCTAATGCAAAGGTATTAAAAAGCATTACTAACTGCTTACCTAGCTTACTTTATAGCTTTCCTTTTATTATATATAAAGTTCTTTTAATTATTAATAAGCTAAGGAAGCATTTTGTTTATAGATTCCTTAGAAACTAAGATTAAAGGAAAACAATAAACCTAAGAAACAAAACCTTAACTTCTTAAGGCTTAGCGCTTATAAAAAGATCGTAGAGTAGCTAAGGGGGCTAGACGCTTTAAAGGAGTTATTTTTAAGACTAGCTTAAAAGGGGTATTCTTCTTTGTTTAAGTTAACAGCGATTTTTAAAGAGTAAAGGTAGGCCCTTTAGCCTTAGGTTTTAACGTAGCTTTTAACTTAGGTAAGGACTTAACCTAAGCAGCGTTTAAGACTAAAGGATTAAATAACGTAAAAAATCGCTAAAGTTAAGGAAAAAAAGAAAGACTATTTAAACGGGTAACTACTTAAGGAACGCTAAAGAGTAAGGCTTTTAATATTGCTTATTTAAGATATTTATGCTGTTAAATAAGAAAGCTTTCTTTGTCTTTAGTCTAGTTTAAAATTAGTTTATAAACTCTTAAACATAAAGAACAAAGAAATATACCTTAATACCTATACAATTCCCCTTTAATTTATTAATACGTTCTATAATCTAAACTCTTATATCTTTTATCTCTTTTTTACTAAAAGGAATAAAGCTTTTATTGCTTACGTTATAAGCCTTAGCCTAAACAAAAGCTTTACCTTTAAGAAGGGGTAGTAAGGTAAGAGGGCGTAAATCTAGCTCTTTGTAAGTATAATTGTAGATCTAGCTTAAAGGGCAATTTAATTTCTTAGTAAGCAGCAACCTTAAACAAAGGGACCTATAAGAATAGGAATTAAAGGGGTAAAGCACTTACTTTACTAGCTTTTTAGCTATATAAGAATCCCTTTGCTTAAAGGAAACACTTAGTAAGACAAGAAAGGAGAATAAAAGAAGAGAGGATATACTTAAAGGGGAGACTTAAAGGGTATAGGGCCTTTACTAGTACTGTTACTGTCCTTATTAGACTCTTTACTTAAGGAGGAAGAGGTCTTTGCCTTACTTTCTTCTTTTTCTTTTTTATCTTTTATTTTTTTATCCTTATATAACTTAAGGACCTTATCTTTAGCTTTAAGGGCTAAACTCTTAATCTAGTTATTAACTAAGTTTATAATATCTTAGTTTTAAACTTATTTAAAGGAAAGATAGAGAAAAAAAGGATAATTATTTTATAAAAACTTAATATTAAAATAAACTTAATTGCTAAAATTAAAGCTAGCTAGATCTAGCGATTTAAAGCGTTAAGTAAGCTATACTAAAGAAAAAGAAATAAGATCTCTTAAGGCTATAGAACGCTATATAGCTTTATAAAACCCCTTTTTAAAAGCAAGTAAGAAGATAGATTATAAAAAGGAAGAAAGAGCGTTTTAAGCTAGCACGCTTAACCTTTAACGAATATAAGAAGGAGATAGCTAAGGGGTCTTATAGACTACTTAAGAAGGAGATAACTATAGGGCTTTATAAATCTTAAAAGGAAAAGGGTATAAACCCCTTTGCTTCTTAAACAAAGGTAGAAGACTTATAATTAAAAAGAGGCCTAGAATATAAGAATTAGCTAACAACCTATTAAATTAAACAGCAATGCAACCCCTTAATTAAACACTACTATAAGACCTACTTTAATTAACGCAATAATAAAAAGAAGCTAGGCATAAGCGTAAAGATAGTTTAAAGACAAGTATAGAAGAGCCCTTAGAGATAATAAAGAACAAAGGAAGAAGGGAAAGCTTTAGAGGAATCTAGCTATAATAATACTTAAACGCTTAAATAGGCTAAGGGCACGTGCTTATACATATAAGTAGATTAATTTACTTAATTAAGGCTAAAAGGAGAGCTGTTTAAAGTAAGCCCTTAAAAGTTAATCTAACTAATTAAAAGAAAGCTTTAAATAAAGACAAACAACAAAGGAAAGCAAAGCTTAGATTAAAGAAAACTAAGGTTATAAAAGAAAGGGAACCTTAATACTAGCGATTTAGAGTATATAAGTAGTTAATAGAGTACAAATACCCTTATTAACTAAGGGGGTGTGTAAAAAGGTACAGATCGTAGGACCTCTTCTAGACCTTTAGATAAGTGTTGCTAACGGCTGTATAGGGCACTTAAGGACTAGAAGGTTTAAGTATAGAGGTAGCGTTACTGTAAGCACTAATGTACAGAGATAGAGTCTAAAGGGTATACTAAAGGTTGCCTACTCTTAAAAGAAGGAAGAGAGAGTAGAGTCTATATAATATATACACTTACCCCTACGTTATTTAAGTCCTTAAGTCTAGCCTATGTGATCTATAACTGTATAACAAAAGGAATATAATAATGCTATTTGTAATCTAATCTAAGCATCTTTAGTAAGCTTAAGTAAGAGAGGAAGGAAAGACGATAAGAAATCCTGCTAATCTTACGATATCTTAGGTTTAACGACCCTTAGTGTTTTCTACCTCTTTAGAGACCCTTTCTAGGCTCTATTTTCTCTACTAGGCGATCTTAAAGGCTAAGCTTCCTTACGAAATCGAGCTATGCTTATAAAGTAAGTGCCTTCGTAAGCCTATCTGCTAAAGTCTCCTTTATTAAGATCTATTTAAATAAGATAGTTCTGTTCTCTTTTGCTTCTTATAGCTAGTACCTATAAATATTAATATGCTAAAGCTTTATCTATATCTTTTAATAGTTATTAATAATAAGCTTAAGCGTATTAAGGTTATTATACTAAAGTACTACTAGGTTTCTAATCTTAATTCCTATTTCTTTAAGCTACTAGCTAAAAGTAAGACGTTCTTTTGCTATAAGTAAAAGAGCTAATAGCTTAGCTTTTATTAATAAGGTAGTTATAGTATCTTATTAAGAAGCTTTTTACTTAATTAGGCTTCTATATATTATAAAGACAAACCCTTAAGATAACCTCTTCGTTTCCTTATTATCTATAAATAAAGCATTTAACGATAAGAATAAGGCATTTGCCTTTTCTTTTGCTATATAGTAGATCGATTAAGCCTAGGTATAGTATATATACTTTAGTACCCTTTTAGCTAAGTATATATAGTATCTTAACGGATTCTTTATAAATTAAGCTAATTTAGCTGCTATAAACGTAATATTAATTCTTATAAGGTATAATAGGTAAAGGATAGTACTAATAAGTAACGCGTAGTAGTATATCTCTGCTTCTATTGCTTTCCCTTTATATAAGTAAAGGGCTTCCTTTAGCAGCGGTGCCTTTAGCGATCGTCTTCCTTTCTTTAGGCAGCCTAGAACGAATTTCTAAGCTGCTATAGAGATATATAACTTCTACGAAAGCTATATCTCCTTCGTTTCTCTGTTTCTAATAATTTTAAGACTAAAGAACTACTTTAACTTACTTAGATCTTTTACCTTAAAGCTAGCCTTAAGCGTCTAGTCTAGCTTCTTAAAAGCATACTAGTCCTTTTTATTATATATTATAATAATATTATTAATAAAAAAAAAGATTAGAATTTTCTTTTTTTAAAAGATATAACTATCCTTTTAGCATTAGTTATAGCCCTAAGATTAAAAGAAGGTTAAGATAGTCTTAAACTAGAGCTTTAAGGCTTAGCAGAGACTATATAGAGCCTTAAGGACCTTAAGGTAAGTACTAAGCTTAAGGAATCCTAAAGGCATTATATAGTATACCTTCTTATCTAGGTTAAGGTTTATATTTAAGAATACGTTAACGACGTTGTACTAGTATATCTCTTAGTTTATCTTATAGCAAAAGGTATAGAAAAGTTAGAAAGAGCTTATAGTAAGAGTTACTACGTATATCTCTTAAATCCCTTCCTCCTAAAAGTCTCTTCTTACTATAAGCTATGCTTTAAATTAAAAGATAAAGCTTTTCTTATTAAGCTTATAGGTATATACCTATTTAAAAGGAATTAATTGTTTAGTAATTAAGATCTCTTAGATTAGCTTCTTAGTAAAGGTTCTTATAGCTATCTACTTATTAATCTTAATTCTTATTGCTTTAAGCTACTTAAAAGCAAATTAGCTTTAACGTACCTTAATAAAATGCTTTAAGGGGCTTAAGAGACTATTAATGTAAAGTCTATAGCTTAAAGCTATTATAAAAGCTATTAAGAAAGCTTAGAAACGCTTAGCTTTGTTAATTTTAATCTCTTTAGCTAGATTTCTACTTCCTCTTTTTCTAAGTAAGTGCTCTTTAAAGTATTTTATTAGATTAAGGATTTCTATCGGATTAAGGGGCTCCTTAACGTCGACGAGGTACTAGGCTTGTGTAGCTGTCTGTCTTCTTCTGCCTCGCCCCCTACGAGCCCTATAAAGACAAGGACTTTGTAGTTAGAAGCTAAAGTTAATAGGGCTATACACTAGGCTAGGGTTAACGGGAATGCTGCTTTTAAGGCTCTCCTTGCTTATTAAGCTGTAATCCCTTTCCCTATAATAGAGAAAAGGAACTTAGCTTTAGTTATTTTCTTATTCTTTAGGTCGTTTAATTTGATTGTGCTTTTTGATTTAATTAAGCTAATAAGGCTTAAGATTAATTATCTTAGCTAATTTAAATAGCGGTGCTTATAGCCTTAGGGGCAGCGGAGTAAGCGATCTAGGGCCTTAAATATCGTCTTCTTAGGTCTCTTTTAGCTCTGCTTCTCTTAGCGTTGCTTAATGCCCTAAGGGGCCTTTAGGCGTTAAAGCTTTTAATAGAGATAATAAAGAAGCTAGGTTCTTAAGATCGCTCTAAGTGTAGGAGAAATCTAATAGGGACCCTCCCTTCGAGATAGCTTTATAAGTTATACCTACAGGGGCTCTAGGGGCTCTAAGGGCTCTAGAAGCTTCTATAGCAGCCTCGCCGTAACTTACAGTAGCCTCCTAAGGTACGTAATCTAGGCTTAGGCTATCTCTTTCTTCTTTCTTTAGCTAGGCTTCTTAATTTCTCTTCCTTTTATTATTATTAGGAGCCTTAATTAAGCTATTTAAGCCTCTTAAATTAATTAAGCTAGCTAGGCTATTCGAATTAATCTGCCTATTTAAGCTATTCGAGCTAGCTAAGCTATTCGAGCTAGCTAGGCTAGAGACCATCTAGTCTAGGCTATCGCCTAGAAGGTCTAAGGCTATCTAATCTACAGCGTTGTGTATATAGGTATTTCTTAGGCCTTAGAGATCGAAATAGGTACTTCCCTTAAAGCTTTTAACGAATTTAAGCTAACTAATTAGAATCCTAGCTCCTTAGTTAACCCTATACTGCTCTAGCAGCTCTACTAAGCCTGTTAAAGCATTAAAGATATTATAAGCCTTTATCGTCTTTAGCGTTTAGTAAGCGTACTCCCTAAAGCTCTTAGCCTCTTGTTCTTAGTCTAGATAATAAATAACTAATTCGTTAAATTAAACATTAGCTAACTTAATAACCTTCCTTATCTAGAAAGAGGGTACCTAGATTATATACTAAGTAAACGATTTATATCCTATAAGGTAGCTAATGTAAGCTTTAGGTTAAAAAGAAGAGAATTTATAGGAATTCTTAAGGGCTTTAAAGGCTTTTGTTCTTATAGGGTATACTCTATATCTAAAGACTTATAAATAGCTAACTTTAGGTTTTAGGGCTTTAAGAAGGTATAAGAAGCTTAGATTTGCTTTCCTTATCTAGGACTACTAACGCTTATATAGCGTAATCTATTAGGTCTTGCCTTAATCTTAGGAATTGCTTTTTCCTTGTTCTTAGATTAGTATATAATTAAGAAGGTATACTATAGCATAGAAGACGTTTAGCTAAAGCTCTTTAGGTAGGTTAGCATTAAGTATTATAACCTTTGCTCTTTTTTTTATAATAGAAGCTAATTGCTTAGCGTAGCTGTTCTACTAAGGAGTTAATAAAAAAAACAATTATATAATAGTACCTTCCTTTATAATCCTTTTAATTTCTTAGTATAAAAAGAAGGCCTGCTTATTATTTAACTATAAGACCTTTATCTACTAATTAAAATAGGTTTATAGTAGGTCTTAAAGTCTTGCCCTTGCTACTTTAATTTTAAGCTTTTTCCTAAAAGTATAAAAGAACTAGAATCTTATATTTATATAAGTAAAAATAACTTAGTACTAGTCTTTAAAATATACTAGTACTTTGTAGTATTAAAGGTCTACGCTTATAGCTTTTTTTGCCCTTTATAAAAGCACTTAAGGAGCTTAGTAAGATATTTAGCAGTAAGCTTTCTTAGTTATATATACCTTATATTCGTAGGTTATAAGGCTAGTTATCTTAAGCCTTAAGAGCGATCTTATAGCTTCCTTAAGAGCCTTTTAACTAATATGTCTTAGCTAACGGTACTAAAGATCTCTAGCGTTACAAGCTAGGTGCCGTAGGCCTTAAGATATAACTTCCCTGCTTATAGCTGTTAACAAAAACACTAGGCTAGATTTCTCTAACTTAAGCGCGCCTTCTAAATCTATTAAGAAAGGGATTATGCTTACCTCTATAGCTCTTGCTGCCTTAATCTAGTTTACTAACTTTAGTATACAGTAAGCGATAATATACTACTTATAGTTATAATCGAGAACAAGCTTAGTATTAAAGACGCTAGTTCGAAGGTAAGTAGCAGGGCGTACGCTAGTATCTTACAAAAGCTTTATAGCAAAGGTAGTTTATTAAAAGGTAAAGTATAAAGTAACGTAGCATTAATCTTTAAACCCTTTCTTTAATCTAAGCAAAAGCCTTTCCTTTTATATCCTTTCTTTAAGTATTTAAAGGTCCTTTATAAAGAATATGCCTTTTACTATTCTATCTCTTAATAGCTTACTTTTCCTTTTTTCTATAACCTTACCCTTAAGGTCTAAGCGTTACACGTTATGTTCTTGTTTTGCCTTATAGTATAACTTTGCTTATGCTTTACTATAACCTTTTAATTCTTTTATAGCGTTTTACTACTTTTTACTTTTACCTTAAACGCTTTAACCTTTTTTCTTTGTTCCCTTAAAATACATTTACTTTTACGCTTATATACTTATCTTTCCTTTTATTGTTCTTAAGGCTTAATTTATAAGGCTTTAAGGCCTTAAGGGCCTTAAGGCCTTTAAGGCCCCTTTCTAAGGTACCTTATTTTATCTTTTTCTTTTTTTTTTCTTTTTCCTTTTTCTTTTTTTTTTCTTTTATCTTCTTTAAGAATATTACTACTACTTTTATCTATACCCTTTTTCCTTTTTTGCTATATATATACTCTTTCTTAGCTTTTTATATACTATAGCTACTTCTTAACGTTATTACTAATTAATTTAATTATAAGAAAAATAAGAACTTATTATAAACGCTACTACTGCTTTTATTATAGCTTTTATAAAGAAAAAGTATACTTCCCTTAAGCCTTTTAAAGAAACTATAAGCAATAGCTTCTACGTCCTTACTAAGCCTTTTGTTCTTATAGAAGGTAGTACCTTTGCTAACGCTACGTTTTTATAGGCCTTTAGTACTAAGCTTAATCCTAATAATAATACTATAGCTAATAGTAATAGTAGCAATAACGCTAAAGCTGTTTAGGTTATTGTATAAGTATCCTTTTCCTTAAGGCTTTTTAGCGTTATAGCTGCTAATTTGCTATAGCTATAATATATCTTACTGCTACTATATAGCTTAAATATACTATTAAAAGCTTAATAAAGATTTAACTAAAGATAAAAACGCTATTAAGCTTATTTTATATAGTAATAGTTTTAGTAAGTACTTTTTCTTTTGCTTTTTTTTTATAGCTTTTAACCTACTTCTTAGCTATAAGCTTTAAGTATACTTACTATAAAAAAGGTAAAAAAAGGTACTTTTATATTCTTAAAAAATATTACCTTTTTATTTACTTCCTTAAAGCTAAGTGCTACTACGTTTAGCCTTGCTATATAAGTACCTTTCTTTCTTTTATTCTTTACTACTAACTTACTATAGAACTACCTTAAGAACCTTTAGCGTTAAAGGCATAAAGCTTTTACTTATATATACTTTTACTACTCTAAGATAATTGCTAAAAGCAAAAAAGAAGTAAAAGCAACGTACTATTACTACTTTTTTGCTTTTAAGGAGCTAGAAATTTATATAGCCTTTAACTAAGCTAACTTTACTTATATCTTTACTAAAGCTACCTTTTATACTCTTAAGGTTAGTTTACTTTTTTTTTTTTTTTACTATACTTTTTTTATTTCTTTGCTACTAACTTCTACGCTTAAGCTATTAACTTAAATAATAACCTTATAGCTTTGCTTTATATTATCTTTACTAATAGTAATACGCTTATTTGCTAAGCTTATAAGGCTTTTAAGATTAACAATAATAGCTATTATACTACTAAGTTAAAGGATAATAATAACTAAGCAGCGCTACTGCTTTACTACTGCTACGCTATAGCTTTACCTTTTTATAGTTATTTAAAAGAAAAAAAGGATTTTTTTTAAGGTAAAGAAGTATATAAGGAATAATAGGTTATAGTACTAATAAAGTAAAGATAAAAAAGATAAAGATATTATAAAAGATAGATAGGTTTACGTAAAGTTTGCCTTTAGCTTATAGCTTTTATAGTAATAAATAAATAAAGTTACTTTTTTAAGATCTCTTTTACTTTATACTATACTTTACTTTTTTGCTTTTATTTAGTTTTACTTTATACTTATCTATTAGCTCTTTTAAAGTAAAGTTACTATAAGTTTATTATAAGTTATCTACCTCTAAGAAACCTACTTATTTAATTAAGTATTATTATCGCTAACCCTTATAGTAGTAGTCTAGTATTGCTTTTATCTTAAAGATCTTATTAACAAAGAAAAGGTAATCTATTAGTTCCTTTGCCTTTCTTTTATAGTATATATATAGCTTTAAGTTAACTATATTAAAGATATTATAAATTTTAACTAACGTAAGCAATTAAAGCTAAAAAGCTAATCTACTTATTTTAACCTTTTTCTTAATCTAGTAAGGTTCTATGTACTTCTTTACTAATTTCTTAGTAAGTTGCTATAAGTTTAAGTATTTTATTAAAATTAATACTTAGTCTTTAATAGCAAAGCTAGCCTTACTTTTCTTTACGTTATACTACTTCTTATTATTTTCTTAGGCCTTTTATAGTAACTTTACTGCTAATTTATATACTACTTTTATCTCTTTTACCTATATGCTTAGCTCTATCTATCTTTATAGCTACTTAATGTTAGCGTTTAGTACGTAAAGGTAGAAACTAAATAGCAAGTATATAGGTGTTTTACTGCTACTACTATAGACTATATTATTATACGTAAATTAAGCTTACTATAATAGGTTAGCTTAATTAAGCTAGTTCTTATTATAAAAGGTTTAAAGGTAGTGCTTAATTAGCTAATTTTAGCGTTTTATCTAGCTGTTAGTTTATAAGTAGAAAGCAGTGCTAAGTTACTGCTTTATTACTAAGAAGTAGTAAAAGCTTTACTAAAAAGTACTTATAAAAACTAACCTTTAATCTATTACGATCCCTTTTAGTAACCTATAATTTTTAAAAATATACTTAAAGAAAAAGGTTACTAGTCTATTATTACTAATTTGCTTTTAGGTTATAACGTAGATAGTATACTTTATAAAGCAGTTTATAATAATAAGAATTAAGTTATATATATAGTTTTATCTTTTTATTTTTAAGAGCCTTATAATAAAGTTTATTAAGATTTCTTTAAATAGCTATGCTAGTACTAGCAACGCTGCTAATTTGCTATAAGGTTAATAGTACTATAGCTTTATTAGTTAATAATTTATATACGTTATTATATACTGCTTTATATCTTTTTTTATTTCTTTTTAGTAGTAGCTTTTTACTAACGCTATAAGTGTTTAGCTAACTCTTTAGTACCCTACGCTAAGCTTATTATAATATATTATAAGTAACTTTATTTATAATCTTAGTAGTACGTATACTTTTCTTTTAAAGTAAATTAGCTAGTCTTTACTAGCTACCTAGCTTTGTTTTCTATCTATAAGCTTAGCTATAACTTTATTGTTTATAAAAAAAGTATTTTTCTTTTATATATAATAAAGTAACTCTATTAGAGTTAAGGCTTCCTTTAGTAACGTTACATTATCTTTAACGTAGGTTTACTTTAAGTTTATAGGACCTTCTGCTGCGTTTAACTTATTTCTTTTACCTAGCTTTTAACAAAGGTAGCTTATATGCTATACTACAATTAGTACTAACTTAGTAAAGAAAGAAACGATTAGCGTAACTATATTGTTTTTATAGTAAACGTCTTATAAAGCTATAAGAATAGAGTCTTTACTTTCCCTTTAAATGTAGGTCTTTGCTTAGTTTTTTAACTTTTTAACATTAATTACGCTATTTATAGCTTCTTTGCTATAAAAACGCTTTAAGAACTTAAGTAATATACTATACTTTTTTAGCGTAATTTTTTCTTTATCTTAAAGGTTTAGCCTCTTTAATAACCTATTAGCTAGGTTATTGCTGCTTAGTTAGTATTTAATATAGAAGTTAAAGGGTAATAATCTATCTAAGGCTATAACCTACCTATTAAATAGCTTTATCTTTGCTATAAAGTAACTATAGTTTAAGTAATCTATAAATACTTAAACTTTATTATTAACGTACGCTAAGTAATACTTTTACGTTATAAATGCTTCTATAATTACTATTATTTTAGTATTAAGGATAAGGTATCTTAGCTTTAGTTTAGTTAGCTTTTATAATATATATACTATAAGGTACTAGTTTTTTCCTTGCTTTTATAAAAAGATTACGCTAATAGCAAATTTTAAGGTATTAGTTTATATTCTTATAAAAGCTATTAGCTTAAAATATACTAGTACTAGTTCTTTTTAAAAGCAGCGTTTAAGCTTTTTAAATGCTTTAACTTTGCTACTACTTAGCAAAAAAGGTCCTTTTAGTATACCTTTAAGCAGGTTAGTAAGTAGCGCTATTATTTTACTATAATTCTAGATAAAGCGTTAATAAAATCTTATAAAGCTTAGAAATGCTTAAACATTATATACGCTATAAGGTTATAGCTACTATACTACTGCTTTAATACGTTCTTTTTTTATATAGATTCCCTTTAGTAAAACTATAAAACCTAAGTATAATACTATATTAACTTAAAATTAATACTTCTTTAGGTTTATAAAAAAGCTTACTATCCTTAACCTATTAAGGACTTTATAAATATACTATATATATATAGTATCCTTACTACTATATATTAAGATATTATTAATGTAAATAATATAAGTATAATCGATTAAGCCTTAAAGTATATCGTTAATATGTTCTTAGAAGGTAGCTAAGGCGTTTGTTAAGCTAAAGGGTATAACGTAGTATTTAAAGTAGCTATATCTATAGCAAAATGCTATCTTTTACTTATTTTTTTTATAAATACGTATTTAGTAGTATATATCCTTTAGATTAAGCTTTATAAATACTTTTGCTTTATTAAAGCAGTTAAAGATTTTAAAGATTAAAGGTAAAGGAGCTTTATTCTTATAAGTTATCTAGTTTAACGCTTAGTAGTTAACGTAAAGTTATAGCTTCTTTCTTTTCTTAAGTATAAAAAGTACTAGAGCTTTATATAAGCTTATTAATCTTTAGATCTAGCTTTTTTTTATTATATCCTTAAGGTATTCTTTAAGAACCTTTAGCTCTTTTATAGCAAAAGAGTAAATAAGTTTTTATAGTATCTTAGATCCTTTAATAAGCTTTATTGTATACGTCCTCCCTTTAAGCTTTGCTAGCTTAGCTGCCTCTTACTAGTTAAACACTTAAGCATAGTCTTTATATTCTTATAAGAGCTTTACTATAGTTTTACTACTAGCTTAGTTATCTAAGAGTTCTATCTTATTTAGTATAGCTAAGATTCTTATAAACTTATATAAGGATATAAAGCTTTTAACTTATAAAAAGGTAATAAAGTAGCTAAAAGCTTTTTTTAAAAAAAGGTAATTTTATTCTTTTTCTTTTTACTAAATATATAAATTTATTTTCTTAAACTATAAGATCCTTAAAATTAAGTTATTTATAATATCTACTACTATATAGTTAAGTAAATACTTCTTTGCTACTCCTTAGTTATCCTTAAGTTTAAATAGCTTTAAGGTCCTTTTATATACCTTAAGGAAGGTATCTTTAGATACTATATTAATACTAAGCTTAAGAAAAAGTAGTATACTTTTTATAATCTTTTAGCTAAAGAGTATAACGTTACTACCTAAGTCTATAAGAGCATCTACGTTAACTTATCTACTACTAATCTAAATACGTACTAGTTTAACTATAGCAGCTTTAAAGCCTACGAATTCTTAGGCGCGCTAAGATTTACTAAAAGGTTTATTATTAAAAGCAGTAGCTATACTATTACTTTACTTTTAAGTTAGTAATTAGTTATATTATTTTATAGTATACTAACTGCTACTATATGTATTATAACTAGTAGCTATATAAGTCGTTTAGTAATAAGGCTTACTATACTTAAAGCAGCTTACTAACCTTATAGTACGCTAACTATAAAGTTACTATAAATAAGCTATAGGCTAAAAGGGCTAGTTCTAGTTAGTATAGGCTGTTACTAGGCCTAAAGGTACTAAGTTAGCTGTCCTTACTATTATTATTATTATTATTATTATTATTATTTCTTTTTTTAAGATTATCTTTACTACTACTCCTTAAGTACGTATTTACGCCTAGTTCTCTAAGACCTTACTGCTTAGTATCTAGTTCTATAGTTCTAAACGTAATTGCTATAAGAAGTAGTAAACTTAAAAAAGTAGTAGTAATAGCTTTAAGAGTTTAGTCTTAATAGCTTTATATATATCTAAGAAAGTTATAAACTTTATCCCTTTTGCTTAAATAAAGCTACTTATCTATAAATATACGTTAAAGCAGTAAGTAAAAGCATTGTTAATGCTTCTTTTAAGCTACTTCTAGAAATTCTTAAACAATATATCTTTTAGCTTTTTAGCGTATTTAAGTTTAAGGTATATATTTTATTTACTATAAATTTTTAGCAAAAGAAAAGCTACCTTAAAAATAACTTTATTTATCTTAGTAGCAAAGGTCTTTAGCTAGGTATAAAAGTAAGTTAATAGCACTATTAAAAAGGTTTAAAGCTTATTTTATAATTTCTTTTTATATTATTATAAATTTAGTAGCAATAACTTTAAGGCATTTATATAGCTTCTCTTAAGCAGCTTTCCTATAAACTTAAAGTTTACTATCTATAACTATAATAGGTTTTAAGTTAAGTTTCTTTTTTTTATAAGTTCTTTAAGGTATTTACGTTTATAGTAAACTTAGTACTCTTTTATAGCTTTAATAAAGCGTTTATTTAGCTTTTTCTTAAAAAGGTTAGTAAAGCTATAGTTAGTATTATTAGTGCTAGCTATCTTATTAGTTATTATTAAAGGAGTTAAGATAAAGTTAAAAGAAAAAAGGTTTTAAGTTTTTATAATAATACTAAAATTTAGCTATAAAAAAGTAGCTCTTAATTATTGTTAACGTAAAGCTTTTTAAAAAATAAGCATTACCTCCTACTAGTTAACCTTACCTTAGTAGTAAAGGTTTAAGAAAGATTAAACTATTAAAGACGCTAGTTTAAAGGTAAGTAATAAAGTATACGTTAATATTTTATAAAAGCTTTATAGCAAAGGTAGTTTATTAAAAGGTAAGGTATAAAGTAACGTAGCATTAATCTTTAAACCTTCTCTTTAATCTAGGCAAAGGCCTCTCCTTTTATATCCCTTCTCTAAGTATTTAAAGGTCCTTTACAAGGAATACGCCTTCTGCTATTCTATCCCCTAACAATATTAGCCTAGATGCCTAAGATTATTAAGATCGTTGCTAACTTCTATTAGTACGTTGCTTATTATTAGTAGATTAATAGAGATACTCTAAGAGCTTATATAAATGTAGCTGCTTATAGGGGTAGCGATAGTAAAGACAAAAGCAACAAAGACCCCTTATTTTGCCCCTAAAGGATGCTTAAGTGCCTTAGGTATAGCACTTTGTATAAAGGCTAGCTAGATAAGTAGTAAGAAACGTGCTAAGGCATACTTATTATTAATAGGTATAAGGTACTACTTATAACCTATAAGCTTTAAAAGAATAAAAGGAAAGCTTTAAAGAAGAGACTTAAGACTTATAAAGAGGAAGCTATAGCTATAAAGGTATAGCTAAATAAGATTAAGAAGGAGAAATTAGTTAAAGTAACTACTCTAGCTTTAACCTAGCTAGCCTCCTTAGATCCTCTAAAGAAGAAGAAGCTAAAGAAGAAGGGTACTAATAGTACTAAGTCTAAGGCAGCAGAGATAGCTAAAGATAGGGAAATCGTCTAAATTAAGAGCTAAGGCCCTGCTAAGGTTAGCAACGTTGCTATCTAAGTCCTTAATACATTAAAAGAGGAAGAAAAGGATAATCTTATAATAAGAAATGCTATAATCTTTAATTCTAGATCTAATACTAATATCTTTAATAACCTTAACTTCTTCCTACCTAAGTCCTTTGTCTAAAGATATAAAGACGTTGTTAAAGCTAGCGACTTATCCCTTAAGCTACTTAGTTAAGGAAAGGCTATTATTTAGGTTAATTCTAGTTAGTTAGTAGTAGTCTTAGAGGCATACTATATACTTAGTATATATACTAACATTATCTTAATATATCTATTTAAGAAGAATAGCTTCTATTAAGATACTCTAAACAGTTAGATTATATATAAAGAGTTATAAAAGGTACTTACTAAGTGTTAGGGGATAGAATAGCAGAAGGCGTATTCTTTGCGAAGGACCTTTAAATACTTAGAGAAAGGATATAAAAGGAGAGGCCTTTGCTTAAATTAGAAAAAAGGTTTAGAGATTAATACTACGTTACTTTATACCTTACCTTTTAATAAACTACCTTTGCTATAAAGCTTTTATAAAATACTAGCGTATACCTTACTACTTACCTTTAAACTAGCGTCTTTAATAGTTTAATCTTTCTTAAACCTTTACTACTAAGGCAAGGTTAACTAGTAAGAGGTAATGCTTATTTCTTAAAAAGCTTTACGCTAATAATAATTAAAAGCTGCTTTTTTATAGCTAGATCTTAGTGTTATTATAGAAACCTAGAACCTTCTTTCTTTTAACCTTGTCTTAACTTCCTTAATAATAACTAATAAGATAGCTAGCACTAATAATACTAACTTTAGCTTTATTAACCTTTTTAAGAAAAAGCTAAATAAACGCTTTATTAAAGCTATAAAAGAGTACTAAGTTTACTATAAATGTAAATACCTTAAGGAACTTATAAAAGAAAGAAACCTAACTTAAGACCTATTATAGTTATAGATAGTAAACTTTAAGTTTATAGGAAAGCTACTTAAGAGAAGCTACGTAAACGCCTTAAAGTTATTATTACTAAATCTATAATAATATAAAAGGAAATTATAAAGCAAGCTTTAAACTTTCTTAATAGTACTATTAACTTACTTTTATACTTAGCTAAAGACCTTTACTACTAAGATAAATAAGGTTATCTTTAAGGTAGCTTTTTTTTTGCTAAAAATTTATAGTAAATAAAATATATACTTTAAACTTAAATACGCTAAAAAGCTAAAGGATATATTATTTAAGAATTTCTAAAAGTAGCTTAAAGAAAGCATTAACAATGCCTTTACCTACTACCTTAATACGTATTTATAAATAAATAGCTTTATTTAAGCAAAAAGGATAAAGTTTATAACCTTTTTAAATATATATAAAGCTATTAAGACTAAACTCCTAAAGCTATTACTATTACTTTTTTAAGTTTACTACTTTTTATAGCAATTACGTTTAAAACTATAGAACTAGATACTAAGTAGTAAAGTCTTAAAGAACTAGACGTAAATACGCGCTTAAGGAGTAGTAGTAAAGATAATCTTAGAAAAAGAAATAATAATAATAATAATAATAATAACAATAGCAAGGATAGCTAACCTAGTACCCTTAGGCTTAGTAATAGCTTATACTAACTAGAACTAGCCCTTTTAGCTTATAGCTTATTTATAGCAACTTTATAGTTAGCGCGCTATAAGGTTAGTAAGCTGCTTTAAGTATAGCAAGCCTTACTACTAAATAACTTATATAGCTATTAGTTATAATATATATAGTAGTAGTTAGTATACTATAGAATAATATAACTAATTGCTAGCTTAAAAGCAAAGTAATAGCGTAGCTACTACTTTTAATAATAAACCTTTTAGTAAATCTTAGTACGCCTAAGAATTTATAAGCCTTAAAGCTACTATAGTTAAACTAGTATATATTTAGATTAGCAGCAGATAGGTTAATATAAATGCTTTTATAGACTTAAGTAGTAATGTTACGCTTCTTAGCTAAAAGATTATAAAGAGTATGCTGCTTTTTCTTAGGCTTAGCATTAATATAGTATTTAAAGATACTTCCCTTAAGGTATATAAAAGAACCTTAAAGCTATTTAAACTTAAAGATAACTAAAAAGTAGTAAAAAAGTGTTTACTTAACTATATAGTAATAGATATTATAAACAACTTAATTTTAAGGATCTTATAGTTTAAGAAAATAAATCTATGTATTTAGTAAAAAGAAAAAGAATAAAATTACTTCTTTTTAAAAAAAGCTTTTAGCTACTTTATTACCTTTTTATAGGTTAAAAGCTTTATATCTTTATATAAGTTTATAAAAATCTTAGCTATACTAAATAAGATAGAACTTTTAAATAACTAAGCTAGTAGTAAAACTATAGCAAAGCTTTTATAAGAATACAAAAACTATACCTAAGTGTTTAATTAGTAAAAGGTAGCTAAGCTAGTAAAGCTTAAAGGGAAGACGTATATAATAAAGCTTATTAAAAGATCTAAGATACTATAAGAACCTATTTATTCTTTTACTATAAAAGAGCTAAAGGTTTTTAGGGAATACCTTAAGGATATAATAAAAAAAGGCTAGATTTAAAGATTAATAAGCTTATATAAAGCTTTAGTACTTTTTATACTTAAAAAGAAAGGAAAGCTATAACTTTACGTTAACTACTAAGCGTTAAACTAAATAACTTATAAAAATAAAGCCTTTTTACCTTTAATCCTTAAAATCCTTAACTACTTTAATAAAGTAAAAGTATTTATAAAGCTTAATCTAAAGGATATATACTACTAGATATATATCTATAAAAGAGATAAGTAAAAGATAGCATTTTGCTATAGATATAGCTACTTTAAATACTATGTTATACCCTTTAGCTTAACGAACGCCTTAGCTACTTTCTAAGAATATATTAATAATATACTTTAAGGCTTAATTAATTATACTTATATTATCTATATTAATAATATCTTAATATATAGTAGTAAGGACGCTATATATACGTAGTATGTTTATAAAGTCTTTAATAGGTTAAGGATAGTAAGCTTTTTTATAAACTTAAAGAAGTATTAATTTTAAGTTAATATAGTATTATACCTAGGTTTTATAGTTTTACTAAAGGAAATTTATATAAAAAAAGAATATATTAAAGCAGTAGCGTAGTAGCTATAACTTTATAGCGTATATAATGTTTAAGCATTTCTAAGCTTTATAGGATTTTATTAATACTTTATTTAAAATTATAGTAAAATAATAGCGCTACTTACTAACCTGCTTAAAGGTATACTAAAAGGACCTTTCTTATTAAGTAGTAGTAAAGTTAAAGCATTTAAAGAGCTTAAACGCTACTTTTAAAAAGAACTAGTACTAGTGTATTTTAAGCTAATAGCTTTTATAAGAATATAAACTAATACCTTAAAATTTGCTATTAGCGTAATCCTTTTATAAAAGTAAAGAAAAGACTAGTATTTTATAGCGTATATGTTATAAAAGCTAACTAAACTAAAGCTAAGATACCTTATCCTTAATACTAAGATAATAGTAATTATAAAAGCATTTATAACGTAAAGGTATTACTTAGTGTACGTTAACGATAAAGTTTAGGTGTTTATAGATTACTTAAACTATAGTTACTTTATAGTAAAGATAAAGCTATCTAATAAGTAGGTTATAGCCTTAGATAGATTATTACTTTTTAACTTTTATATTAAATACTAACTAAGCAGCAATAACTTAGCTAATAGGTTATTAAGGAGGCTAAACCTTTAAGATAAGAAAGAAATTACGTTAAAAAGGCATAGTATATTGCTTAAGTTCTTAAAGCGTTTTTATAGCAAAGAAGCTATAAATAGTATAATTAATATTAAGAAGTTAAAGGACTAAGCAAAGACTTATATTTAAGGGGGGAATAAGGACTTTATTCTTATAGCTTTATAAGACATTTACTATAAAGATAACGTAGTTATACTAGTTGTTTCCTTTTTTACTAGGTTAGTACTAATTATAGTATAGCATATAAGCTACTTTTGTTAAAAGCTAAGTAAAGGAAATAAGTTAAACGTAGCAGAAGGTCTTATAGACTTAAGGCGAACTTACGTTAAGGATAATATAACGTTACTAAAGGAAGCTTTAACTTTAATAGAGTTGCTTTATTATATATAAAAAGAAAACGCTTTTTTTATAAATAATAAAGTTATAGCTAAGCTTATAGATAGAAAATAAAGCTAGGTAGCTAGTAAGGACTAGCTAATTTACTTTAAAAGAAAAGTATACGTACTACTAAGATTATAGATAAAGTTACTTATAATATATTATAATAAGCTTAGCGTAGAGCACTAAGGAGTTAGCTAGACACTTACAGCGTTAGCAAAGAGCTACTACTAGAAAGGGATAAAAAAGGACGTAAAGTAGTATATAGCAACGTATATAGATTATTAACTAATAAAGCTATAGTACTATTAACTTTATAGCAAATTAGTAGCGTTGCTAGTATTAGTATAGCTATTTAAGGAAATCTTAATAAACTTTATTATAAAGCTTTTAAAAACAAAGGGATAGAACTATATATATAACTTAATTCTTATTATTATAAACTGCTTTATAAAGTATACTATCTACGTTATAACCTAGAAGCAAATTAGTAGCAATAGACTAGCAATCTTCTTCCTTAAGCACGTTTTTAAAAATTATAGGTTACTAAAAGGGATTATAATAGATTAAAGGTTAGTTTTTATAAGTACTTTTTAATAAAGCTTTTGCTACTTCTTAGCAATAAAGCAGTAACTTAGTACTGCTTTTTACCTATAGACTAATAGCTAGATAGAACGCTAAAATTAGCTAATTAAGTACTACCTTTAGACCTTTTATAATAAGGACTAGCTTAATTAAGCTAACTTATTATAGTAAGCTTAATTTACGTATAATAATATAGTTTATAGCAGTAGCAGTAAAACACTTATATACTTGCTATTTAGTTTTTACCTTTATGTACTAAACGCTAACATTAAGTAGCTATAAAGACAGATAAAGCTAAGCATATAGGTAAAGAAGATAGAAGTAGTATATAAATTAGTAGTAAAGTTGCTATAAAAGGCTTAAAAAGATAATAAGAAGTAGTATAATATAAAAAAGAGTAAAGCTAGCTTTACTATTAAAGACTAAGTATTAATTTTAATAAAATACTTAAACTTATAGCAACTTACTAAGAAATTAGTAAAAAAGTATATAAAACCTTACTAAATTAAGAAAAAGGTTAGAATAAGTAGATTAGCTTTTTAGCTTTAATTACTTACGTTAATTAAAATTTATAACGTCTTTAATATAGTTAACCTAAAGCTATATATATACTATAAAAGAAAAGCAAAAGAACTAATAGATTACCTTTTTTTTGTTAATAAGACCTTTAAGATAAAAGTAATACTAAACTACTACTATAAGGGTTAGTAATAATAATACCTAATTAAATAAGTAGGTTTCTTAGAAGCAAATAACTTATAGTAAACTTATAGTAACTTTACTTTAAAGGAGCTAATAAATAAGTATAAAGTAAAACTAAATAAAAGTAAAAAAGCAAAGCATAGTATAAAGTAAAAAAAATCTTAAAAAAGTAACTTTATTTATTTATTACTATAAAAGCTATAAGCTAAGGGTAAACTTTACGTAAACTTATCTATCTTTTATAATATCCTTATTCTTCTTATCTTTACTTTATTAGTACTATAACTTATTATTCCTTATATGCTTCTTTACTTTAAAAAAAATCCCTTTTTTTTTTAAATAACTATAAAAAGGTAAAGCTATAGCGTAGTAGTAGTAAAGCAGTAGTACTACTTAGTTATTATTATCCTTTAACTTAGTAGTATAGTAGCTATTATTATTAATCTTAAAAGCTTTATAAGCTTAGCAAATAAGCATATTACTATTAGTAAAGATAGTATAAAGCAAAGCTATAAGGTTATTGTTTAGGTTAGTAGCTTAAGCGTAAAAGTTAGTAGTAAAGAAACAAAGAAAGTATAGTAAAGAAGAAAAGGAGATAAACTAACCTTAAGAGTATAAAAGGTAGCTTTAGTAAAGATATAAGTAAAGTTAGCTTAGTTAAAGGCTATATAAATTTTTAGCTTCTTAAAGGCAAAGAAGTAGTAATAGTATATTGCTTTTACTTTTTTTTTGCTTTTAGTAATTATCTTAAAGTAGTAGAAGTATATATAAGTAAGAGCCTTATGCCTTTAACGCTAAAGGTTCTTAAAGCAGTTTTATAGCAAGTTAGTAGTAAAGAATAAAAGAAAAAGAAGTACTTATATAGTAAAGCTAAACATAGTAGTACTTAGCTTTAAGGAAGTAAATAAAAAAGTAATATTTTTTAAAAATATAAAAGTACCTTTTCTTACCTTTTTTATAGTAAGTATACTTAAGGCTTATAGCTAAGAAGTAGGTTAAGAGCTATAAAAAAGAAGCAAAGAAAGAAGTACTTACTAAAGCTATTACTATATAAGGTAAGCTTAATAGTATCTTTGTTCTTAGTTAGATCTTTGTTAAGCTTTTAATAGTATATCTAAGCTATATAGTAGTAGTAGGATATATTATAGCTATAGCAAATTAGCAGCTATAACGCTAAAAAGCCTTAAAGAAAAAGATACTTATATAATAACTTAAACAGCTTTAGCGTTATTGCTACTGTTGCTATTAGCTATAGTATTATTATTAGGATTAAGCTTAGTACTAAGGGCTTATAAAGATATAGCGTTAGTAAAAGCACTGCTTTCTATAAGAACAGAAGGCTTAGTAGGGACGTAAAAGCTACTACTTATAGTTTCTTTAAAGGGCTTAAGGGAAGCACGCCTCTTCTTTATAGAAGCTATAATAAAAGCAATAGCAGCGTTTATAATAAGTTCTTATTTTTCTTATAATTAGATTAATTAGTAATAACATTAAAAGGTAGCTATAGTATATAAGAAGCTAAGAAAGGGTATATATATAGTAAAGAAGGAAAGAAGGTATAGATAAGGGCAATAGTAATATTTTTAAGGAAAATAAAAGAAAAAGAAAAGAAGAAAAAAGAAAAAGGAAAGAAGAAAGGGATAAAATAAGGTACCTTAGAAAGAGGCCTTAAGGGCCCTAAGGCCCTTAGGGCCTTAAAGCCTTATAAATTAAGCCTTAAGAATAATAAAAGGAAAAATAAGTATATAAGTATAAAAGTAAATATATTTTAAAGGAATAAAGAAAAAAGGTTAAAGCGTTTAAGGTAAAAGTAAAAAGCAGTAAAACGCTATAAAAGAATTAAAAGGTTATAGTAAAGCATAAGCAAAGTTATACTATAAGGTAAAACAAGAACGTAATGCGTAACGCTTAAACCTTAAGGATAAGGTTATAAAAGAAAGGGAAGGTAAGCTATTAAAGGATAGAATAGTAAAAGGCGTATTCCTTATAAAGGACCTTTAAATACTTAAAAAAGGGATATAAAAAGAAAGGCTTTTGCTTAGATTAAAGAAAAGGTTTAGAGATTAATGCTACGTTACTCTATACCTTACCTTCTAATAAACTACCTTTGCTGTAAAGCCTTTGTAAGATACTAGCGTACGCCCTGCTACTTACCTTTAAACTAGCGTCTTTAATAAATATGCTTTGCTTTGCTTCTTTAATCTTATTACTTATCTTCTTTTCTTAGAAAAGAAAGTTAGCTTTTATAGATTAAAGAAAGAAGTTAATTATAATTTCTTTATTAATAGTCTTAACCTTATACTAAAGACAGTTATACTAAGCTTACTTAAATTAAATAGACTATACTAACTAGTTTCTTTAACTAAGAGTCTATTAAGCTAGTTGCTAAAAGGTTTAAGATGCCTCTTTACGATTATAGCTGTTAAGAAGGATAACCTTTGCCTTTACCTAGTTAATAAAATCGCTTAGATAAAGATTTTAGTCTTCTTTTTCTTAATATTACTTTATAATAGAGGCCTTTATTACGCTAAAGATATTAATTATAAGATCCTTTGTTTAGTAATATTAGACTTCTTTTATACGCTAAAGATTATATTACTTATTATATTCTATAAGCTAACCTTCTTTTTCTGCTCTTTTAGTATTATATTTAAGCTTATATACTTAAAAGGTACTCTTATATATATTTACATTAAAGATTAAGGTATTTCCTTTTATAGTAAAGCTTTTATAGGTTAGAATAAGCTTATTGTTATACTAAAGAAGATCTTTTAGTAGGTCTTTAAGAGAGAGGTTTATAATAATGTTAAGTCTAATATATTCTTATATACTATAAGGTTTTATATATTCTTAAATTACTAATAGCTATTTAGACTACTTAGCATAAGATTTTAATTTAAGAAAGGCTAGAGGCCTTAGCGTTAGCATTTTTTCTATAGTCTTGCTTTATAGGATAGAGTAGATAGAGAGGTATTGCTGTGTAGAATGTGTATAAAGCGTATAAAAGAGAATTTGCTAATACCTTCGTTAAGAGACAATTCTTAGGAGACCTCTTTAGCTTAAACAATAGCTTTAGAGCAAGACAATTAAGTTTAGTAACAAATGCTTTCCTTAAATTAAATAAGATAATTAAATTAAGTAAGATTTACTTTCTTTAAGTTAAACAATTAAGATAAACAAAACAGATTAAACGAAATAATTAAGAATAAGCCTTCTTTTAGCTATACAATAGCAATTAAAAGAGATTAGGAACAGGGCTTAGAATAAACAATAAGCTAAGTGTAAGTTAGATAGAGACACTTTCTTCTAAAACACTAAAAACAAAGATTATAATATCTTTTTAGTGTATAGTAATAAAGCCTTTTTAGTAAAAGATATAAGCTTATAAAGATTAAAACCTTATAAGCTTATAACTCTTAATAAAAAGGGTTAAAAGGTAAGGACATTGTAATTAAGATAGTATTCGTTAATTTAGTACTAAGTCTATCTAAGCTAAAGGAGGTATTTATATATAAGATACTATTAAGGTATAGCTAGCACAGCTAATTTAGCCTAATTTAAGCTATAAGTAGCGTTCCTATAGTATTACCCTTATATAGCGTTAATGCCTTATTCCTACACCTATTTAGATTATATACCCTCTAGCTGCAATATCTATCTAGCTTCCTATTGTAGCCGGGTCGGCTGCGCGTTCCTACCGACAAGGCCCCCCTCCCCCCCCATACCCGCCTCCTTCATCCTCCCCCAAGGCCAATCACATCTCGAATCCCGCATTGTCCCTGAGAACGGGGCTTTTCCCAGGGCGCCCACACAGGAGGGATTGGCATCCGGCTCTTTTCCAGAACCCCGAGGGAAGCTCAACCCGGGACACACCAGCGCCCTCGGAGAGGGCAGCATCCCCTCCGACTCGGAAAGATCGGCCATCACGGCCCCTCCCGAGCCGGGCATGGCCTCGCACTACGGCACTCTTGTTGCCACCGAACATACATACCTCCCTGGGTCGCACTACTTGGCTGGGCTCCGTATATTTTCCTCCATGTGTGTGAGTACCGTGGATGACTGCGAGGACGCCGACGCCACAAGTCATCCCACGCAGCCACTCTCACTCAAACGAACCACCTATCCGTCTGGCTCGTCATTCCCCCAGATACTCCTCCGTACCATTCCATCACTCAGTCGGCATCCAGTACCAGCTTTGCTGTACTCTGCAATCTCCGTATACACATAGAATGCAAACATCGGACGAACAAGTAGGCGGGCAGTGAATCGAGACACCTTTCGAACAAACAACGAGGTTGGGGTCCTAGGCTTTCGACCGAGACGCCCGGTCGGACCGACAGTGAACATGAATTACATACGGGACACTCCGTGAGCAAAGCATACCCTCGCGATGATCACATGTCAAACACTTTGTTTACAACATGGCGCACCTCTCGCTACCCACAAGTCCTCCGTACAAACACGGGATTCTATATTGACCCCATCACACACTGGTCCTCATGACGAAACATCACGCTCTGCACCAGATACTTGCATTCATCAATCTTCAACTCGAACATTGCCAACGCAGCCAAACAACTTCAAAACTAGTATTCATACCCCACCGCATGCTCTTCAACCCCCCTATCAGCCACCCCCACCACACCTCAACGATCGTGACACCACATCGTCTGCCGTCTCCGCGTGGGCACATGCAGGCTTCGTGACGCACATGACCGGAATCCATCCATCCATCGTCCGTGATCTCATGCCGTGGCAACAACCCATGTCTCGAATCAAACCGGACGCGAGCCTCTCCATCCAAGAACAATCAAACGTAGATAGTAGGCTTTCCTTCACCATGTCCGCTCCAGCCGCAGCCACGCAATGGTCTGCACACAAAAGAAAAAGTCTGAGAGAAGGAAAACAAATTGGAAGGATCCCATATCCACCACCCATCCGATATATCTTTCTTTTGATCAACTTTCCTTGGACCTCGTTCTCTACTCAAATACAAGGTCGTGATGCAGAAACCAAGGAGATGCCGTGCCTGATGGCGAGAGAGACTCTGTTCTGAGACGAAATCAAAAAGGGGCATACAAAACCCTCCTGGGAAATTCTGCCTTGCCTGCCTGTGCCTGAACGCCATGATCGCTATGCTCCGTGATAAAATGAACTCCTCATCAAGCATCGAGGCTATGTCAGGGGGAGGGCGAAAAGGAAACCAAAGGATAAAAAAAGCAAGAACCAATATCTGTTGGGGTCCGCTGTCGGTCGGCGTCTGACCCCGGCCTTGAGAAGCGATGCGGGAAAGGGAAATCGAAACAAACTGTCGACATAGTCGAAGGCATCTTTTGCTTTTTGGGGGGTGAGGCAGGCTGAAGATGCTGGGGGTATCATTCAAGGGGATGATGCATCGTCCGATCGAGGGACTGGAACAGATGCGAGCTGGCCCCGTGAAGGCTCGCTTCAGGGGTGGCCACTGTGAATGGCCTGGATAGGGGGCAGGTGATGAGTTGTTGCATGAGCTGCTCGAAACGCGGCGGCCTGCGGCATGCCAGACGAGTCAAACGCGTTGCCGTTCTCCCATCCCTCCTCCCCAAGGGCGGCGAGATATCCACTTCCAACTCGTTCGCGAAGCGCTTGGATCCTGCGACGGTACATCTCGCCGTTGTTGTCCCAGTCCTGAGTCTCTGAATATCGGGTTTGCGAGCCCATCGTATCATAGAGATCCGGGGAGCCGACATTCACGGCTGGCTGGCTGCGCGGCTTCTGGGGAAGGGCGCCGCCGCTGCCGCCACGGGCCTCGGCCGACATCATTGGGGGGAGCAATTCGCTCTCGGGTTGCTGAGAAATCCGGTAGCTTGCGTCTGAGGCCAAGGCATCAGAACTTTCCGAATTCGTGGGGGACGCGTCCCTCTTCTCTTCAACGAGCGAAGAAGAGACTCGGTCATTGGATATGTCAACGATGCGTCTCTTATGAATGCCTCGGGATCGTCCCGAGACGGCGTTGCTCTCGCTCGCAACAGCCCTGGGGACGGGCCGATCCTTTCGCAGGAGGGCAGGTTCCCTAGACTGGTAGTGGCCCGCCGCGGATCTGCCCACGTGGATACCGTGCATCTCCACCGTCTTGAGCGTCACAACAGGAACGGCATCCGGGACAGGCGCGCGGTCTGTGAGCAGGCGTTTCTCTGCATAAGTCGGGCCAGCGCCGTCAATGATGATATCCTCCGTGTATCCTGGCGTGTTGCGGAAAAGAGTGAAGATAGTCACTCGATATTCTTTGTGAGTACGAGTGAAGGGGTTACCGTCTACCCAAATTTCTCGAATGTTCGGGATCCCCGTCAGCCGTGCGATTTCCATTGGATCCCTAATCTGGTTGTCCCTGAGATCGAGTCTCTCCAACGGGAACAGCTTCTCGACTCCGACGAGAGAGGTGAGCCTGTTGGCTCGAAGGTTCAGCGATGTGATTGCGGGCAATGGGGAACGGGCCAGCGAATTCAGGGAGCTGATCATGCAGTGGGAAAGATTCAGAGCACGGAGAGCGGTTAGGAGGCCCAGGCTTTCGGGGATCTGATCGAAGTGGTTCGCTGACAGGTCCAGTGAGCAAAGCGTGTTGGAGAGAGGGGCCAGTCCATTGGGCGAGATGGACGTCATGGAATTGTCGGCCAAGCTCAGGTGTCGTAAGAAGCGCCACTTGGATGGGGGAAGTGTCCCAGTGTTCAGCAGGTTGGCAGAGCTGCCCCGAGAGTGGTGATAGTACCAAGAGTCGGAGAGACTCGAATTCGAACTTGCCGAGCCAGAGCGGCGGATTCTTTGATGCGTTCGAGGATGGTTGGTGTGATTGCGAGAGCTGGTTGGTCGATGGGGAGAGTTGCTCCGTGGGCGGGTGCCATTCGGGGGCGACTGCGTGTTGTCGTCGTTGTCCGCCCTCTTGATGGTGTGCCTCGAATCGTCGGACGTGTTGCCATCTTCGATTGCGGGTTCACTGGGCGTCAGGGAACCGATGTTCAACTCCACCATGGTACGACGGGGCTCTGGCGAGCCCGGGGCCGACATCGAGCGGGCGAGTTCGCGGTGGGACATCGAAGGGCTCTTACGATGGCCCTCCACCCATGGAATAGTCGGGGAGGCCTGGACTTTGGAAGTTCTCCGACGCCTCTTATCCAAGTCGTCCAGGACTATGTCAATCAGGATATCAGCGGGATCTTCAATACCGGCATTCTTGAGAGTGAGAGACCGCAGCTGATCAGCCATTCGGTCCCAGCCGAAGAATTGGCGGAAGTCTATGCTGCTGACTTCGAGGGCCTGCACATTTTTGAAGACGTAAAGCGGCACGGCCGAGTCGAAGGGAAATTCCTCAAAGCCACGAATCAGGCGAGCACGCCAATCAGGGGCCAATCGCAGACATGGTATCTTCGTGAACGCCGAGAAGAGGTATTTCATGTCGGCTTCCTGAGCTGCTCTTTGGCGCTCCGTCCGCGCGGCCGAGATGCTGGCGCCGATACCGAGACTGGTCCACAAGGCAGTCATCCCCGACATGACACTACGCATGCTGGAGACAGAGTGAATGGAGCTGACATCGGTGCCGCGGTTTCTCGAGAAAGAGACGTAAGGGCCGGTCGTGGTGTCGTGTAGATCCTCGAGGCGGACCTTCATGGGCCCGACCTCGACGCCCAACTCCTCAAAACGAGACAAGAGATAGAAAAGATGATGGGGCGTCAATGCGAGCTTGGCGGATTTGACATTGTGAGACGTGAAGTTGAGGGAACCAAGAGAGAAGGCGGCTGCCAAGGAACCCGAGGCAGAAGTGGAGCTGGACGGGCGGTCTGGAAAGCTATGCGATGGAGATAGAGCGGCGGGACTCGAGCTCTGGGTGTGTCGATGGCGCACTTCGCGGCGTTGGAATTGCAGGGCATTTGCAAGTGCCTTCTCGTGCGTGCGCACAAAAGAAGCGAGTTGCTGGGCAAAAGAAATGTCAGACGACATGTGGTGGCCGCCGCCATCTTCCCAAAGCATGCATTGCAGGGCATTGGAGAGCCCAGTCTGAAGGGAGATTCGCAAGCAAAAATAGGGTTACCAGCGACTGACCTTGATGAACAGCCCTCCGTCTTCTGAGTCCATGGTTTCAGGATTCAATGAGCATAGAGGGCTTGGGGATGGTAAACCCAATGCGTCTGTGGCGGCGAGATATTGGCGAAAGCGAGGAGGCGGCGACCGTTTGAGGAGAGCGGGAAGCGTCTGTAGGACAACGAGACACGAGAACACCAAGAGGGGAGGGCGAGAGAGAGAACCGAGTGCCGAGTTGGTTGTGGTGTTTATATGTAATGGCAGAGGGAAGCGTCGGTTAAAGCGAGCCGAACAGACCGAGCTGCATCGAACAATTAGCGGACGAAGAGACAAGGACAATAACAACCGTGTGTCGGCCAAGTGCTTCAATAGGGGTCCCCGCAAAGATGAAATAAAATTGTGTTTCGTACAGGGAATCAGCGACTTCGAGAAGATGGAAGAGCAGACGTGAGGGGAGGGGGGTGAAAAGGGCCACAAGGGCTTCTGTGTCAGTGACACCTCGCACGAGGGCTATCGATTCAGATCTTCGCGGGCCAAGCCAGTCTTGCAGTCCACCTGGACAGGCGGCAGGGGAGGGTATTTGCACACAGCCTCGCCAATACGCGGAGGCCTTCCATCGACTGCTAGCACAACCCGCGAGACACAAAGAGAATATGACGAGCGAGCAGAGGGCAGCGAGTCAAGGACGGGTGCAGAGGAGATGGCAGTTCACACAACGACCGCAGTCTCCCTCAGCTGCAACGCAACACAAATCGAGCTCTCTGGAGGAAGTTGTACGCGAATTTCGGGCGTGGGAGGCCAATGAACAGCGCGATTAGGCGTCGACAAGCGCTGGGCAGAAGTGGAAGTTTTGTCGTGGTGATCGTGCTCCTCTCTCTCTTCCTGTTTCTCCACCTTGGACCCTCTGTCGTGGTTGGTCCCTCTCCCTCCTCTTCTTTTCCTCCTGCCCGATCCCCCTGATTTTCTTGCTTGTTCTTTCTTGTTCCCTCCTCCTTGATCTCCTGCTTCTTCCTCTTATTGTCGTTGTCGTCGTCGTCGTTGTTCTTGTTGCATGACGGTTGTCATATTTGTCGTCCAGGTCGGCGTGTTCTTGGTTCCCCTTGTACCCTCGGCCTCTTCGCCCACTTCTTCCATCACCGACGAGGTGGCGTGAAAAAGATTTGTCGGAGAAGGGGAAGAGGTGGGTGTGAAATGAAAATGCAGAGGCGTGCAACCGAAAAAAGAAGGCAAAGACCATGCATGATAACTCACCTTATCACCAAGAAGACTCGCTAGAGGAGAAAAACCGAGCAACCAAGAACAAGGACAGTACCGAGCCAGAGATAGCCGTGGAGAGCAGCGGGCCCCTTGATGGTTGGAAGAAAGGAACAAAGACGAGAGTAACAGAATCGTGGCCAGCAGCAAAAAAAAAAAAAAAAAAAAAAAAAAAAAAA
>NIGD01000003.1:1155224-1180614 GCA_003055185.1 Escovopsis sp. TC
GTTGAGGTTGGTGGGGTCGGCGAGGGGGGGGGTGGGGAAGGGATCCCGAGGATTTGTGAGGGGTATCGAAGGGGCGAGCGAGCGGCGGAACATTGTTGCTCGGGGGTCTGTGACAGACTGATTCAGACGCATTTGGACTACTGCCGCGCTCCCTACATTGAAGATGGGGGGTGCTTCGGGCCAGCTTTCTGGAAGAGGTGGATTCTATTCATGGATGATGGAGTACGGAACGGTGTTGATCGGGGGATGAACACCCGCCGGAGGGACGACCCTTCTCAGGGTACATACGGGAGTCGGAAGGGGGGCTGGCACTCGTCCGCAGTGGCCATTGGCTGGGCGCAGGAGGGTTTTCAAGTTCCGTTGCGAGGTGGCCGACTGGACGCTGCCGCGAGGACATGTGGTGCTCCTCAGGGTCAGCACTGCATTCATGGTTGACCATGCGGATACCTGCATCACCCGCGGGTACGGAGCATGTCTGGACAGTCTCGAGCGACGCACAGGTCCGGTGTCCATGGACGCCAGGGACGTCGAAGCATGATGAGCCTGTGGGAGACCGGCCCGAGGAGTCCATCAATGGATCGCATCTCCCATCGAATGGGCGGGATGCTCGGCCATGATTCGCTCCCGGGCATGGGCCGCGCGCGCTTCGGGCGGCTGCTGCATAAATGGGAGGATCAAGGATCAAGCATCGTGCATCGTGGATCGTGGGTTGTGAGTTGCGAGTTGTGGATTACGGATGCTGCCCGCGGACCCATGCCCATGCCCGCCTCTGCCTCTGCCTGCCTATAGAACCCATGGATCGATCCCGCTGATCGTGGAGTCGGAGAGGGAGATGGAGATGGGATGGACGATGGCCGTAATTGCCGACGGAGGGGACGGATGGATTCTGGAGATGCGGAGGATTGTGCCTCTCCGCACGCAAGGCCAATTGGTTTGCGGACGAGTCTATACGTTGATCTTCTGTGCTTTGTATGCAGCAGAGTCCAGAGCGCAAGAGGGTTGATGGGTCGGGGGCGGTCGTTGCTCAGGACGGCGGAGCAGAAGGGGCGGCGGCGAGGGAAGGGAGAGATGCGGATGTGGATATGGATGAAGATGAGGAGGGGGGACGCCGTTGGGCTCCGTGGGAGACCCGAGGTCCGGGATGCCCTCCGGCCAGTCAGGCCGTCTGTCCGCCCGTCTGTCTGTCCGTCAGGAAGCATCAAGATACGGACGCATCTTTGTGTCGTCGCCCGTCGGGAGAATTCCCCTGCAGACCTGGGCCTCCTCCCCCGGATCTCAAGGGGGTGCGCATGCATGTCGACAGACGTACTTGTAGGCAGTGGAAGGACGAGGAGGAGGACTCGCCAATGCTCAAGGATGACGAGGAGGAGGAGGAGGAGGAGGAGGGTTTGATGAAGAAGGATGACGAGGAGGAAGAAGAAGAGACGGAGGAGGACGTGGTGGAGGGATTGGTGAGGGATGGGAAGGAGGAAGAGGATCAGGGATGGTGGCAGTAACGGCGATCAGGATGACGAGGATGCTGAGGATGCTCGCGATCCTGCGCATCTCACCGCACCCAGATCTGCTGCGACGCAACCCCTCTGCCGGCCTCTCTGCCACGATCGACGCCTGCGCCGACCCGAGGTTGACGCCGTTGCCTTCCTCCCGGGCGGATCGACGCCGTTGCATTGACCCCCGGCAGACCGACGCCATTGCCTTGACCTTTGGCGGCGGTCCTCTTCACTGGGCGGGCGTCGACGTTGCACCCGTTGGATCCTGCGCTGCGAGCCTCGCGCCGCCTGGACCGGGGCTCGGGGGAACGCAGAGGCGGGGAAGGAGAAGCATTGCGCGTCGCTCGAGGATGATGCATTGCTGCGGGGCGTCACGGCGCGAGGCGGGCGAGGCGGCTTTTTGAGGCGGATGAGGCGCTGGAGATGGATTTGGAGACTTTGTCGGCGGCTTTGTCTGGGGTTGGAGGACAAAAGGGCAGGAGGATCAGAGAATCAGAGGACGGGGGACCGGGGGACGGGAGGATAAAGGGATGGAGTCTCTGAGACAGTTGCGACGATGGAACAAGAGGCGGAAACTCGTCCAAGAAGCGAAAGCCTCCATGAGAAGGAGGTGCCCCTCTCGCCGCAGCATGGGGTTGGATATCGATCGGAGATGCTCCTCCAAGGGCTGGCATGTTTCATCGCCGCATTCCGCGAGGCTGGATGGCTTGCTGTGGCTCCCGGAGGATGGACGGGATGGACGGGATGGACAATGGACGGGGGATGGATCCGACGTGGCGCCTGGGAGGATCCTCGCCCGTCTTGATGGGCGTGTCGGATGGCGATCAAGCTGGATTGGATGGTCTGGGCATGTCGGCCCCTATATACACTCATCTCTACGAGGTCGGGGAGGGACGGTTTTCTTCCTTTGTTGGAGGGGAAAAGGAGTGGAGAACATCGCTGTTGTTGACCTTACAAAAGACCCGCACACGAGCCCCTGAATGTTCTTGCGGCCACTCACCTTCAACCTCCCCCCCTCTCCCCCCCCCCCCCCCGCCTCATCTCCCAACATGAAGCTGGTCCTCGGTCGCGCCGGGCTCTTTGCCTTATGGGCCTGCGCCGGCGTCTGCGCATCTGCCATCCAGCACGAGGTTTCCCTCGCATTGCAACCCCAGCAGAAACAGCAGCAAGAGCAATATCATCAACAGCAGCAACAGCAGCAGCAGCAGCAGCAGCAGCAGCAGCCACCCGCCGCCTTCGACCCCACCCACAACATCACCTACCATGGCATCCATCGCCCCGGCGTCGAGGCCTTCCTCGGCATCCGCTACGCCCTCGACACGAGCGGCCCGCACCGCTTCCGCCCGCCGCGCGCGTACGCCGCCCCGCCGGGGAGTCGGGTGGACGCGAGCGCCGCGGGGCCGGGGTGTCCGCAGGATCCGCGGGGGGCGGCGGGTGTCGTGTTCCCGGGGAATGAGGACGTGTCGGAGGATTGCCTGAGTCTGAATGTTGTGCGGCCGGCGGCGACGATGATGACATGGAGAGCTGCTGCTGGCGATGGAGAGGCAGATGGTGATGGCGACGGTGAAGGCGATGACGACGGGCACAGGAAAGGGCTCGCGGTGATGGTGTGGATCTATGGCGGTGGGTTCTGGACGGGCCGGGCGCAGGACTATTACACGGTGCCGGATGGGCTGGTGAGGCAGTCGGTGGCAAATGGGATGCCGGTGATACACGTCGCGATGAACTATCGCGTCGGAGGTGAGTCCAAACAAGGTCGTCGTTGATACTGGGGCTGGATGTAGGGGTGCGATCTCAGGGGTCGGGTCGATCTGTTGACATCGGGTTGGACTCACCGTGGATTTCAGGGGTCCGGAGCTCTACATGCAGTCAGGGGTTGAATTCGCAATCACGGAGAATCCAGCTCTTACTGACCACCCACTGCAGTCTTCGGCTTCGCCCAGAGCGACGCCTTGCGCGCGGAAGGCTCCGAGAACGCCGGCCTGCGGGACCAGCGCCTCGCGCTCGAATGGGTCCGCGACAACATCGCCCACTTCGGCGGCGATCCCAGCCGCATCACCATCTTTGGCCAATCCTCGGGGGGTAAGAAACCATCTCCATTCCCGATGAACCCCCCAGTCAAGCTCTTCCCTCCGCCGACACTTCGCTCATACAGTCAGGCCTCTCCGTCGGCCTCCAGATCATGGCCTACGGCGGCACCAAGCCCCTGCCCTTCCACCGCGCCATCTGCCAAAGCCAAGCCCTCGAGCACGGCATCACCGCGCCCTTCACCACCAACGCCATGCGCGCCGTCGTCGAGCGTCTCGGCCTTTCCCCCGACGAGCTACAGTCCGCCGCCACGGTCGCGGCCCTGCGCTCCCTCGACGCGCAGGTCTTGCTCAACGCCTCGATGGAGACGTACACGACGGCCGTCATGGACGGGGACATATGGCTGCCCTCTGTGGACGGGGACTTCTTGCCCGATGCGCCTTCGAAGCTCCTCGCCGCGGGGCGTTTCGGGCGGCCCGAGGCTGTGGCCATCGGATGGTGCGAGGATGATGAGAATGGGCTGACGGACCCGGAGCTGGGGATTGAGTCGCCGGAGGATACGCGCCGCGTTGTGGGCGCCTTTGCGCCGTACGTTTCCCCGGGCAATCTTGACCGGCTGCTCGAGCTGTATCCGTCGACCGAGTTCCACGCCTGGACCCCAACCGGGAACGACACCAGAACCCTCTCTGGAGACGACACAGGGAAGAAGAATCACACACAGATCCACCCCGGAGATCGCACTGAAAACCACGCCGGGAAGCCAACCGGGTCAGGCGTCAGGGGCGCAACCCCCCCCCTCTCCGCCGAGTTCTACCGCACCGCCCGCGTCAAGCGCGACATCCTCATGCTCTGCCAGCCCCTCCTCTACGCGCACCACCTCGCCCGCGCCCCCTCCTCCGGCCCCGTCTTCCTCTACGCCTGGAACCAGACGTTCCTCGACCGCGTCTTCCTCGCCCGCGGCGCGCCCCCCGGCCTGGGCGTCGTGCACCTCTCCGACGTGCCGTACGTGTACGACAACGCGCGCGCATGGGACGTCTTCGCGCCGGCGGGCGGGCCCGGGCATTTCGCGACGGAGGGGGACGACGCGCTGGCGAGGAGGGCGGCGCGGTCGTTTTCCATGTTTGCGAGCGTGGGGAGGATGGGGGGGGAGGGGAGGGATACGTTTCAGGGGTTTAGGCCGGCGTTATGGAGCAGCAGCAGCGACGGCGATGAGGACGACGACAACAACAACAACAACAAAAACAACAACAACAAAAACAACAACAACAACAACAACAACAACAACAACAACAACAACAACAACAACAACAACAACAACAACAACAACAACAACAACAACAGGAACAAATACGGTGATGTGCATGTGTTCGTGGCGGGGGGGCCGGCGGAGGGAATGACGGCGCTGGATGGGCCGGGGGCGAGGCCGGAGATGAGGGGGCAGAGGTTGAGGGAGCGGTGCGAGTTTCTGAACTCGCCGGAGATGATTGAGCAGCTGCGGTATTGAGGGCGATCACAGTGTTGCGTATGTTCTTCAAGATGGTGTCGAAATCATAGTTGAATCTCGTCTATGGATGAATCTCGTTCTCTTCCACATGGATCCCTCTTTCTATATGGATCTCTCTATATATATATACGTGTACACGACATACCGCTTCATCGAAAAGTACCTCTGCCATACCTGCAACGAGATCACCCACTCTTCCCCACGCCGACAAGCCTCTCGAGCGTCAGAAACCCATCGTGCGCATACCCGCCCATCACATCCACCTTGTACTCCTTCCCGTCGACCTTGATCGCGCCATAACCCATGCCCGTCCACGCGGCCCTCACGCCCTTGAAGAAGCCGACGAAGGCGCGGCCCGTCCTGCGAAAGGGCATGGTGAGGAGGTGCTGCATGTCGAACTCGTGGAGGGCCTTCTTGGCCTGCTGCTGCTGCTGGAGGCTATGAACGGCCCGGAGCTCGGGGACGAGCTGGGGCGGCAGGGAGAGCCTGGAGGGCAGGGAGATGCTGGAGAGGGGGGCGGTGATTGTCTTGGGGGGGAGGAGGGGGACCATGCGTCTGATTTGGATTTCTATGCGGGGGGACGGTGCAGCTGCCGCTGGTGCTGCAGACGATGCCACTCTGGGGACGTCTGTGGGAATGGTCTTTGCTGAGGATGATGGCGACTTGGAGACGCCGGGGGGGATCGATTGTGCTGCCGCTGTTGTTGCTGCTGCTGCTGTTGTTGTTGTTGTTGCTGTTCTTGTTGTTGTTGTTCTTGTTGTTGTCGTCGCGGACGGTGTGGTGGCTGCTCTGGGAACGCCCGCGAGAGGCGGACCAGCCTGGGGCAGCAGCCGTATGGAGCGGACGATGCCCGGCGTCTTGGCGATGATGTAGAACCCCATGGAGCCGAGGATGGCGTAGGACGCGCCGAAGACGAGGCCGACCCAGACGGGGACGCCGTCGGGCTGGGAGATGACGGAGGGTCCCGTGAGGATTGTCCAGGAGAGGATGGAGAGGCCGGAGGACCAGCAGCCGAAGTAGAACCAGAAGTGGGAGGGGGCCTCGTAGAGGATGGTGGGGGAGGGTTTGGAGGCGAGGCTCTTGATGAAGGCGTATCGGGAGGGGGATGCGGTGGGTTGGGGGGTGGTGTGCCTTGATGATTGTGAGGACGTTGTGTGCCGAGAAGTTGCCGGTGATGATGCTGATGCTGATGATGCTGATGATGCTGACGATGCTGATCTGCTGGGTGTGGGGTTTGGAGAGGATGGAGGCGAGGTGGCGGGCGCGCGGGCCTGGAGGGAGGTCGTGAGGGGACGGCGGGAGATGAGGAGGAAGAGTGAGGGCTGGCGGCCTGAAGAGGAGCAAGTGAGGGGCGACGGCGAGAGGTGGGCGAGGGTGGTCCGCGGGGGGGCGATGCGGATGCTCCGGGTGAGGGAGGCCATGACTGCTGGGCGCGGGGGGATATGAGATCTCGGGGTGATGGATAGGAGAAGAGATCGGCGAGAACGTCTTGAGGGGAATGGGAGAGGATGGATCGCGATGATGGAGACGTGGCTTGGAGGTAGAGGGTGAAGACTGGAGTGGACGCTGGAGTGGACGTTGGAGTGGACGTTGAAAAATTATCGCGATAAGAGACTTGGAGTTTTGCGCGGGTTAGGGTTAGACAGGGTTAGGGTTGGGTCCAGTCCTCCCCTACCCTGGACCGTCATCGGATAACCTACCCTGGACCACCTCCATGGATACATACATAGTACATCTGGTATCAGCACGTGCATCATCAACATGAAGTGCATTCAACTTGAATGCTCAACCCCAACACCAAGATCCATTGAGCGCTCGCATCCCGGGAATTCGCGAAAAGGCTCGTCCGGTAGCGGCTGGCCCATCCACCCTCCCCATCCTGCATCCATCCTCCGTCATCCATTCCTTCTCTCCCCTCCAGTCCCGCCATCCTCCGCGACCATCCGGGGGCGTCCTCGTCAAGCTCGGAAGTCCTGCATTGGCATCAGCGTCTGCCTCTTGCCTCTGCTTCCCAACCCGGCGATCGATCCGACTTCAGCCTTGGGAGCAAAAAAAAAAACTCTCTCTCGAGATGGCGTCTCTTGCGGCCGCGTGCCGCCTCTCTGCGAGGGTGCTGGGCGGCCGGGCCGTTGCTGCTCGAGGTACGTTGCCGTCGATGGATGCGATCGGATCCATTCCAGTGGTTCGACCGCGATGCTTTGCTCTTGCGAGCGAGACGGACATGGACAGGGAGGAAAGAGAGGGGGGGGAGACAAATACGGAGTAGAGGCAGACAGGAAGAGACAGAAGGGAGGGGGGGGGGGAAGGGGGAGAGAGATGGAGAGGCGCACGGCAGATCTCTGCAATGCTCCAGAGACGTGACGGCTGACAATGGATCTTTTCTCCTCACCCCACCCAGGCTTCTCAACATCGCCCCCCGCCCTCGCCGCCCAGAACTTCGTCATGCCCGCCCTCTCGCCGACCATGACCGAGGGCAACATCGCCGCCTGGAAGGTCCAAGAGGGCGAGCCCTTCCGCGCCGGCGACGTCCTCCTCGAGATCGAAACCGACAAGGCCACCATGGACGTCGAGGCCCAGGAGGACGGCATCATGATGAAGATCGTCTCCGGCGACGGCGCCAAGGCCGTGCAGGTCGGCACACGGATCGCCGTCATCGCGGAGGCCGGCGACGACATTGCCGCCCTCGAGATGCCCCCGGCTGCGGACGAGTCGCCCGCCGCCCCGCCGCCTGCTTCCTCTACCAGCACCAGCTCCAGCTCCAGCTCCAGCACCTCCTCCCCCTCTTCCTCCTCTTCTTCCTCCTCGACCTCCTCCACGGCATCAAGTCCCACGGCGAGCAGGGGCGAGAGCGCAGCGTCCTACGAGCACAGCTACCCGTTCCTGCCGTCCGTCGGCCAGCTCGTCAAGCAGAACGGCCTCTCCCAGGACGACGTCCGCAGGATCAAGGGCACGGGGCCCCAGGGCCGCCTGCTCAAGGGCGATGTCCTCGCCTACCTCGGCGCCATCACCGCCGACAGGCCTGCCCTTCTGTCCGCGCACTTCCACAAGCTCGCGCACCTCGACCTCGCCAACATCAAGGTCGCCGCCGCGCGTGCTCCTCCCCCGCCCACCACCACCACTCCCACTCCCACCACCACCACCACCACTCCCGCCGCCCCGCAAAAACCCACCACCGTCGACGTCCAAGTCCCCCTCTCCCTCGCCCCCCTCTTCGACCTCAGCGACCGCCTCCACAAACGCCTCGGCGCCCGCCTCGACATTCACGACTTCCTCTGCCGCGCCGCCCGCATCGCCAACAAGAATCTCGGGCCCTCCGCCGCAAGCCCCACGCCCGCCGAGCTCTTCGACCAGATCCTCGGCCTCGACAAGGCCAAGTCCCTAGCCGCCCACCACGGCCGCTACAAGCCCGTCATCGCCGGCATCTTCTCGCCTGCGCCTGCGTCCCTGCTCTCGCGCCCCGCCAAGCCCGACATCATCGACATCCTGGCCGCGCCGGCGCGCCGCCCCAGCTCCACGATGCGCAAGGCCTCGGCCCTCGAGGAGACGTTTCCCGGACTGCCGCTCGATGACAACTATCTCACCGTAACGGTGCCAAGGGCGGATCACAAGCGGGCGTTGCGCTTCTTGGAGCGGTGCAAGTCGATTTTGGAGGATAGCCCGGAGGAGCTGGTCCAGCTGTGAGGGGGCGGAGGTTGTGAAAAGGAGAGGAGGGAGAAGATGGAGAACAAGTTTTGGATCTTGCGGGGAGAGGGCGGAGCAAAGCAAAACAAAGAAAAAGCAATGCAGAGCAGAGCGGAGCAGGGCAAGGCCGAACACGAGTATCCATCCGTTTGCTCACTGTAATTACATCGGATACACATCATTGCTTTGATCTAGAAAGGAGTCCTGGAGACATCGCGTCGGGGAAAGGGGGAAGAGAAAAAAATCAGGTGTAGGCGGTGCAGCAATCCTACCTCTACATTATCCATATTCATTCTCAAAGTTGTCACCGAGAATCATGAATGATGCTGGGCGAGAATGTGTTCCCATCTACGGAGTACCTCGAAGAGTTGAGGGACTCGATGAAGATGATGAGTAGAGTCCCGTGCCGAGGTGTGCTGAAGCTTGAACTGGACGTGATCTTGCTGCGAAAGAAGTCGTCACCGTCGAAGAAAGCATCGTGGGTGTGACGATCACGGCTTTGCCTGTTGCTTGATCTGCTCCGTGAGAACTCAGAAAATGGGAGGGCCGGGGGAGGGGACTGAATACTTGCCTCGGCATAGATTTCCAATCCCCAGAATGCATTAGATCACGACGAGCGCTTGGAGTGCCTGTGTTGACAGGGAGGTTGTGGAGGACCTCCGGGTCTACTTGGGTGACAGGAAGTCCTGGACGGATCTCCTGGGCTTGCAGGGAGTACTTGAAGAATCCTGGAAGATAGACTCGTTTGACAAGCAGCAGTGCAATGAACTCCCCCGTCTGAGCCTGTACAACGTGATGTCGGCCAAATGGGGGAGGGAGGGGGGAGATGATGCAACCACCGCGATGGCCTGATGTCGAGGACGACCAAGTGCCACCAATCTCGAAACTCTCGAGTCGTATCGACCTCTAGGCTGTGTTCGTCCAAAAGGGGGAAGGAAGAGAAGAAGAGGGGGGGGGGGGGAAACGGACCTGGGAATCACCACCATGCCTGGACCCCAATATGTATCTCGCCTGGGCTGTCATCTCAGCGCGCCATCTTGCCGCCGTAGAGTAGTACACCTCTGCAATTTCCATCACCTCTTCGGGAGCACGTTCCTCGACTTGACCCCATCTCCCCTCGTCTCCATGTTCCCGCGTCTTCGTGTTCCCCCTTTCCCCATGCTTCCCATCCCTGTACGGAGGGGAAAAGAGCTTGTAATGTCACATGCGCACAAGCACGACCATGGAATCGGGAGACGGGAGGGGGTAAAGGTTCCGCAAGAATCCGGCGAGGCGCGCGCTCCCTTGCTCAGCGAACAGGCACCATCCTCGTTGCGAGGGGACGTATATGCTGCGTTCGCTGGTGAATGATGCTGCTGAGTTTGGTGAGGCATGGTGTGGCATGACCTGCTGCTGAGGCCACCTTGGAGAGAACGCTCGTCTCGTCAGGCGAGATGACGCCCTCCAGTTATCGAACGAAGACATGAATCGCAGGGAAGCCGAGGGCAGGCGGGCGGGCAGTCGAGCGGAAAGGCGAGCGGGCAGACGAGGCTAGCGTTTTCCAGAGGCTGAGAGAAGCAGACGACGCATGCCATGTGCGCGAACCTGAATCGTTATGGACTCTCGAGGGTGGAGGGTCGTGCTAGGCGTGCTCACCGGCTGTGGCCTGCTGGCCGCTCTATTGGGCGGCCGTATTCAATACGAAGGGGCAGCGGGATGGAGGGTGACACGGCGAAGGCTGCGATTGGAAGCGTTAGACGATGGGAGGCGCATACATACCCAAACCCGCGCGATCATCGACAAAAAGCTTCGCGCAATCGGGCGAGAACGACGACGACGACGATCATGATGGTGATGATGCCGTTGGGGGATGGTGTTCAGGGTGATCTCGACGGTTGGTCCGAGAGCATCGAGCTCAGCGACTTGTTCTCTTCGAGCCTCCCTCCCGCCCCCTCCTTCCCCCTTGCCCCCTACATGTACCAGTGCCCCCCCGCATACGCGTTCCTGATTCGCTTCGATATCAATCATCATGAGCTCCTTGGAAGAATGAACCGCGTAGGTCCTTCTCTTCTCTGTGGCGTGAAGAGAGGAGGTTCTGAGGTCCAAGGCCGGCTTGGCAGGACTGAGACAAGGAGCGGCGGCCAGGTCTTTGATTGACGGGCCTGGCGGCGCTCCTGACAGGCTGCAAATGATCCACTGCGACTTCATCGGACCAACTTGGACGTTTCCAGAATTCCATCACAAACAAAGACCGCGCACGCCGCGCATGATGTGGGGATGCTGCCCGGTCAGCCTCTCTCTTGACCGATCCTCTCACAGAGATCCACCGGCTCCCAATATCTGCCCAGGCTCCTCCATGTCTTGATGTCGTGTGCGGCGCCTCTCCGCCTCTGGGCGTCTCTGTTCTTTCCTCCTCTCTCTCTGTCTCTCTCCTTTCCCTCACTCCCCCCTTATTTTCGTGGTTCTTCTGTATGCGTGTCCGTCAGTGGGTCAACTTCGTCACCTTGCCTTGCAGCAAGTTGAACGTGACACATAGGTTTCTGGTAAGATTGGAGCAGTACCGTAGTTTCGAGACAAGTGTGGCCGAGACCCGAAAGGGGAAGGGGGGGAAGTTGGGGGGAGGGTTGGGAGGGGGAAAAGGAGGTGGGGCGGTAGTCGGCACAATGATTGCGATGCTGGAGTGTGAGGAGGAGATGGAGCAACGCCAAGAGAAGCCGGTGGTCGACAGAACCATGGCATAGAGAACAGACCGGGGTATTAGAAGCTCTGCATGTGTCGGTTTCCCATGCCAATCTGCTGCTGCCACTTCTGCTGCTGCCACTTCTGCCGCCGCTGTCATTGCTCCTGCTACTGATGTTGCCCTCGCCGCCTCTGCTGCAGCTTCTGCTCCAAGGCACGTCTTTGACACGTGTATGCCTTGTTGACCCGTCGACTCGTCGAGCGGAGACGGCTGCCAATGTTCGCGAGTGATGATCGTAACTGTGCGCCTGTTAGTCCCGGCACTGTATGTCTCGACTGTTGAGTGGTCTGGAAGGACAAGATGTCGCCGGGTAAGGGAGAGAATGTCTTCGTTGTTGTCGTCGTCGTCGTCGATGGACAGATAACACATCACATCTCTCTGTGTATACAAACCCTGTCACGTTCACGTTCACGTTCACGAACCTCTGCTAGATCTTCAGCCGCGGCGCTCGAGATCTTGTCTTACCTGGCGCAGACACTCTGACAGACCACCCACCCTTCCGTCTTCTACTCCCCAGAGAGGGTGGTCTGGATGCCATGAAGGTGTTCCAGCTTCGGTCATGCAGAGTGGATGGCAGCAGCGCCCCATGCTGTGCTCCCCGCGACGGTGCACAAGTCGTGCACACAAGTCGAGTACAACTTGAAGAGGACCTCGAGGGTCATGGATCTGTGAAAATGCTCGCATGTACGGAGTACCTGATCCATGCGTACTCCATCCGCAGCATGGACGGTGTGCGGAAACTGGAGACTTCCCTGGCACACGGTGGATGTGGGCATGTAGGCGCAGGAGGACTGTTGTGTCGGTGTTGGCGGCGCGATGATGCTTCCGTCCAGATGCTTGACAGTTGGTCGTGAGTCATGAGTCGTGTGTCGTGTGTCGTGTGTCGTGTGTCGTGGGTTGTGGGTCGTGCGTCCAGGCACGAGGCATTGAGACAGAGAGGAGAGGATGATCCATCCATCCTTGATCCTTCATCGGCGAGAGGCGAGACCTCCTTTCGTACCCCCTGTTCCCCCCATGCCTGGCAGAGACCCGGCCAAGATCACAGGCGACAGGCGACGCATCGTGATACTATTGGGAGCGTCAAGGAGGTCTATCCATGTGCGGTGATGGAGTCACGGTGAAAACCCATTGATCGAGAGGAGGGAAAAGGTGGAAGACACGAAGACTCAGAGGGCTCGGAACCGGTGGGAGGAAGACGGCGATGAATCCGAACCCGAGTTCAACGGAGCTCGGGCCTTGGAAATTCCGCTCTTCTTCCTCGTGTTCGTGTTCGGATCGGAAGATGAAGAAGGGACGACCGACGGGGAGCTGGAGGCTGGAGAAGGAACGACCGGTGAAGAGAAGGGAGAGATGGCATCATGGTACTGGGAGTCATCGTGGTGGAAGGAGCGGGGGACGCTCGAGAAGGGCCCCGGGAAGGAGACACCCTCGCGGCTCACGAATGAGGCAGTCGCTGCCGACTGGGTCGGGACGGGGCACTCCGAGTTGAACTGGAAAGAACGGATAGATGCATCACGGCATCCTGGCGTCCTGGCGTCCCGGCGTCCTGGCGGGCGTCTGGCGTCTGGCGTCCACGGTCACGGGTGTTGGCTCACGGATGATCCGTTACAGGCATAAACACCATCTCGGGCTGGCCACGCGCAACGTCGTCGACTCGATTGCAACATCTGGAAGCCTCCTCGCCTTTTCCTCAGCCCGAGGGGGATGGCCTTGGACGTCATCGTGCTGGCTCTGGCTCCGAGGTTGTCCTCTTTCAGAGCAGCAGCAGACAGCAGCATTAGCAGCAGCAGCAGCAGACAGCAGCCACAGCAGCCGAGATGGATCTTCACGCACCCCTTCTCCAACCCATTTCGCAACTTTCTGGAATGTCAACGCCATCGCACATGGACTTGTTGGCTGCCACTGCCACATCGTCGCCCGCATCGAGGTCCGCATCAAGATCCGCCTCTATGCTCAAGCCCAAGCCCAAGCTCAAGCTTCCGGTCACCTCCACCTCCACCTCCACCACCACCTCCTGCTCCTCCACCTCCACCACCCCCTCCGCCTCATGCTCACCCGCCTCCCCGCGGTCGAACCCCTGACCAGCCCCACCAGCTCGGCTCGAGATGCCCTTTCTGTCTGCCTTGAGGACGGCGGACCACGAAACCTCCCGGACTTTGTCGGATAGTGCGAGCTCGCAGTGCAAAAGAGCGGGCAACGCTGCGTCTGGGGCCCAGCATCCTCTGCAAATCCACATGGTTTGCTTTTTTGTCTCCGGCGGAAAGCTCAGAGCCAACAGCGACTCTCAACTGACCGGAGCCTCCCCCTACTGGCATCGGATCCATCCACGTCCATACATGGATGGATGGATGTGTCTGCTCCACCTAATCCTGTCAGGCAGACGCCCCCTAACACCTAGTGGGTAGTTCTGGTGCCATACCAGTATGTACATACTGAGGCCTATCTGGGAGCACTCGGTGGTACTATTCAGGGAGTGGTACTAGGTAGGTGCTGGACTGTCCTGGATAGAGGGGCCAGGGCATTGTGAGGGGCCCGGAAGACGAGACCCCTTCCCCTCCCACCAGACAAGTGTCTCTCCATCTGGGATCTTCCGAACTGTGCAAATACTGATCGGTCTGTTCCCAGTATCTCTTACGAGCCACCCATACTGTACGGAGCACGGAGTACGGAGCACCGTCTTTACCAGCTCTCCGAATCACGCGTCGTGAACATCGATTCGGTGGGCCCGGGCGTCCAGATCACAATTGGGCCCCAAGGCCGGGCAAATTGCTTCATCACTGTCGATGAGCTCAAGGAACCAGTCATATTCAAGGCTCGCCGAGTCTCAGGTCCTCCCGCAGGAGAGGGTCCCGCCAGGTCCTGCATGATCTGCTTCCCTGCGGACAATCCGGCCGCCACTGCAACCAGTCCCTGCGTCCTGGGATTGCCTTTTTTTCTCTTTGTGTCTTCTCCACATGGTGCCCCTGATGCTCGTCGCGGAGAGACCAGACTCCTATTCCCTCTGTATTCGACCTCCAATGGCCCAGGTCGCCTTCTCTCACAGCACGAACGAAATCAGCGAGCGTGCTCTCTAGGTGTCCGTCCGATTGATCGAGATGGACCAATCGCGGAGCTTCGTTACCGCCCTTTCCAACTGCTCCTGAATCGCGCGAAACCCACAATCTGGGGGTGGCTTTTGCATCACATCAAGATGGAGATTCATGCCAAGCATGCAAGACGCTCATATGTGGACTCGGAGACTTGGGAAGATGGCTGGGGCATTTTGTGAAGGCGTCACAAGCACGTATTTCCTTCTAATCACTCGCTTTTGTTCGAACGCTAGCGAGCGTGACCCCCTTTCGGACACAAGAGTCCTCTCTTGCGGGCCCCGCCATCACACCTCTCGCACTCATACAAACAAGATCCACCCAGAAGCTCGGCGATCATATGGAGACTCTCGGCGAATTGGTGCGAGCGAAAGCCAAGATCCTTATTGCGCCCCTCTCACCACCCCCCTTCCCACCCCTCCTGAAGGTGCTTTCTCGTGTTTTGTCCAATCAGCGAGAGTCTAGGAACCTTCCTTGTTCTGAAGATCAGCCGTATGATTGATCAGGATCAGATAACTCTACTGCCTCATTGGAAGGATCCGGGGAGCAGATATGGCACTTGAGCATTGACGACCATCATATGGGGCCTCGAGAGCTGATAGACGATCCATCGGAGGCACACTAGTGGAAAGGTGGGAGGGCAAGCTTCACTGAGCGATCTGGTTGAGCCAGCGAGGCGCTCGAATCTCTCCGTGAAGGAGTTCTGACGGGCCACCGCTCCGCCGCAGAGCACGGAAACTTTGACGAGATTGTCTCACATCTTGCCTCTAATCTCTTGTGGAGCAACTTGTGAGCTCAGGGAAAAGGGGAAAGATATGGAGAGGGTGAGCGGAAGGAGCCCGGCGGAGAGAGCGGAGAGGAGACTACTCCCGCGTTGAAGATCTGTCACTGGCCCAAGGCACGTCATCCGGGACCAACATTCAGTCTGACCCTTCTGAATCAAAACGAGCTGACATGCTGGCCCGCTGAAGAATGGATAAACCAGGTGCTGATCAACCTTGTGGCAGATAACCCAAGTATAGGGGGGCCCACGGGGCGGGCCACATGTCTGAGAGAGGGGGACGCTCCCACGATCTGGAAGACGTACGGATCGATACCCTGAGATGCAGCCGGCAGCAAGCAGGACAGACCAGAGACATGGAATTCTGACGGCTCTGCTTCAACGGCGCTGTGACAAACTGTCATTGAAACGTACCGAGTGAATCAGGGAGCAGAACGCCAAATATGACTCAAGACAACGAATGGGGAAGCTTTTCTCGAACCAACGGAGGGCGGATGCTCGTCTAGGCGAAGCCCGTCGGCCGGTATTCCTCTTGTCCCACCACCCCACACGTCAGGCAGACGGCACACCGGTCCCTCCTTTGGGGCAGAAGAGGCAGAAGGAGACGTAACGACAGCAGCAGAAAGGAGAGTGCGTGGGCAGAGACAAGCGTGACCGGGAGATGGCCTGCCATGTTTCCCATCACAAGTCATGGCTTGTCTCATTGGGGGGTCGCCATGGTGTTGCTGTTGGCACTGACGACTGGTAGAAAAAGAGCTTTGCACCTCACTCTTTCTTCATCGAGCCCCCTTTCAAATATGCTTCTGTCATCAACCCGCCTCCGAGCCTGCACGACCACGCACGACTGGTTGTTTTTCTCATCTAGCTTCTGATATGACCTGTTGGTAAGGACGACAACGACAACGACAACGACAACAACAACGACGACGACGACGACGACGACGACGAAGACGACGCTCACGAGTATTCCAACAACCACTACGAAAACACGGCATTGAAGAACAGGATGTCTCGGTGTCTATGACATCTTCAAGTCAATTTACGATCAGGGTTGACGAGACTTGACCTCTGCACCCAAGGATCGTCAATATCATTACCAACCTTCCTTTGCCTCATCTTTCTCGCTAGCTCCCGGGAGGATATCACTGGTCCTCAAGCTGCTCGCTGCGGACGGCCGTTGCCACATTGCTGTGCGTGCTTGCAAGCCTATCGTGTTGAACCGACCAACTTGGAGCCTTCCCTCCGCCTTCGAAAACACGAGCCCTTGCCTTGCCCTGCACTTGCATTGGCCTTGCATATTGGCCTTGCGTTTGTTGGGTTCCACGTCACGAGGAAAGGTTCCGAACTCATAGGCATCATCAAATCGGCGACCCAGTTACCAGGTCATCGGATCCGTGTGTGACGGGGTAGGAGCGCAACGGAGTCATTGCGAAGTGTGTGCCCAAGCTTGCAGTTCCCTAGCCAGCCTCTGGCCTTTCCACCCCCCTGCCCCCTTCTTCCACCCACGAGTACGTTTCTTTGTTTGCTGTCATCGATCTTGTTCTGTTTTGACCTCCGATGCCTATTTTTAGGGAGACAAAGAAGACCAAAATTTCTTCTCGTCGGCTCAGACTCGCCACCGCAAACCCCTCGGACACTCAGAGAATCCTCCAGACTTTGAGTTATCCTCCTCTTTGTTTCGAGCTTCATCTTCATTGTTTCCATTGATTGTCCCGGCGGAGTGATCACCCACAGCTTTAAGTCGACCACGACTGAACTCTCAGCATATGCGCAGCAAAACGCCGTCTCTCGTGGCTATGACTCGACCAAGAGTGCCGGATAGCAAACGACAGCGGACCGCACGGGCGTGCGATTCCTGCAAACGCCGGAAACAAAAAGTGAGTCCCCGTTTGAAGTGCCGGCAACTTGGGCCGGCGTATCCTGTAGCGACCTTCCGGAGGCCGTTGTGCCGTCCATCCCCCAATGTGTGGTGCCTCAGAGGGCTCGTTGACGACAGAAAGGACTGACCTGTGATACAGTGCAATGGACACAGCCCCTGCAATACCTGCTTAAAGCGACATCTCATCTGTGAATACACGGATGGCCGGAGCCCGCCGAAATGCTCACTTTCCATCGGCTTGGCACCGCGAAGACGCCGGCATGCTGGACCAGACGCGCAAGTCCCGACATCTGTCATCCCGGACACAGCATCCACGACGCCTTCCGTCGAGATGGCCCGACCACACGGCACGTCCTTCGACTATGTCGGCTCGAGCTCCGCCGGAAGCCCGGGGCAGGGCTACTATCGAGCTCGACATACGCCACCCACCAGTGAGACGGCAGAGTCTCCCGATCCGAGCGTCGTCTCGGAGACAGAAGACGAAGAAGAGATTGAGATGATGCGGCAGTCGAGGATGCTGGAGGGCGCGTCGAATGTTCTTTGTGAGTGCAAGCTTGGGGGGCTACTCGTCAAGAGGGCTTTCCTTACTGACATGTCTTGCGCAGATTACCTGGGAGATTCGTCATCTGTCTCGTTCGTGCAGATGATTCGCTTGATCGTGGATCACGCCGCCGGATCGTCGCCCTTCTCGGCTGATCCTCAGCGGCACAAGTTGTGGAAGACCTCTCCGGCTCACACGCACAGACAATTGGGGCCCTATCTCCTTCCTGGAAGAGGTGTTACCTGCCTCATTGCGAACTCCTTCTTCGTCAACGTAAGGCCTCTCTATCAAGACTCCCGTACCCACGGTCGCTAGAGGTGCCCAGGCTGACGATGATGAGGAACAGACTCGTGGGATCATCGATATCTTCGACCGGCGGACTTTCAATGAGTACCTGGATGCGTGCTACGCGGACCCGGCGTCCGCCAGACCTTCGACACTGTGTATTGTGTACTTGGTCCTGGCGATCGGTCTGGTCATGGCAGCTCCAATGCCGGGCAGCGTCGACGAACCCATTTTTGAACAGCTTCAGAATGACGGTAGGGCCGAAGCTCTCTTCAGCGCAGCCAAGGTCCTTTCCGACCCGATGGTGGGGGCCGACGAGGCCGAGATCTGGATCGTTCAGACATGGACGATGATGGCGCTGTACCTGATGGTCTTGAGAAAGTCGACTGCTGCTTCTTCCTACTGTGGTGAGTGACTCATTGATTTCATCTTTGAGGTTCCATTCCTTCCAGGCAATTGGCTGGAATCGATAACATCGAGCCTGACTAACATATCACAAGGCCTGGCCGTTCGATTGGCTTGCGCGATGGGATTGCACCGTGTCAGGGACACCATGTCCATATTCAGCAACGCCAGACAACACCTCCGACTACGATGGAACATCTGGAGAAGCTTGTACGTGCTCGACCGTTTCCTCGCCGCGAGCCTAGGCCAGCCATGCGCCATCTCCGAAGACAACTGCCCCTACGAAGATTTCGAGCTTCCCCCCGAGACGCAAGGCAACCCGCATCACGACCAGGAAGCAGAGTTCAGCTCTCGCGTCCTCGACTCGGCGGTGAAAAGCGCGCGATCGCTGGGGCAGATCATCCGGGAGGTCTACTCCAAGGACATGCTGTCGACAAAGCTGGCGCAGTCCATCGTCGACGACTGCGACCTCTGGTCCACGAAGATACACCCTTCCCTCTCTTCGGACAATCTCTCGCAAGGAAGAGTCAACGCCGGACGAGGTGTCGCCATCCTGCACATCTACCTTCAGCACTACCACTCCATCTTTCTCCTCACGCGGCCATTCTTTGTGCACCTCATGGTCCGATCTCAGACGGACAATGGAGGCGCCCGGGGTGGTGGATTCAGGAGAGGGTTTTTGAGGACAGAGCGATTCGCGCAGGCGTGCGTGGCGGCATCGACGTGGTCGATATCCTTGCTCCAGGCGGCACTCGACGCGAAGTATCTGTCGAAGCGGAACCCGATGACCTTGTGAGTGGCCCTTGAGTCTAGAAACACGAGTCATCACTGACCAGATCTACCTAGATACTTTCTCTTCTCCTCGGCCCTCGTCATTCTCAGCAATGCGTTCTCCGGTCTCTTCCAGAACGACCACTACGCCTCCAGCATGCAGAGCGTGTTTCGGATCCTGGATTATTGCATGGACAAGGACGTGCAAGCATCGAGTATAAAGCACGTCTTAAGCGAGTTTCACGCCGTTGTCGAGCAGCAATTGCAGAAGCAGCAGCAACAGCTACAAAAACTACAGCAGCAGCAGCAGCAGCAGCAGCAGCAGCAGCAGCAACAGACCCAGCAGCACCAGCACCTCCAACAGGCTCACCTCCAGGACCCAATGTCCGCCTCGCTCATTTCATCCTTCACCGCGCCAGCCGACGTAAAGAGCCTGAAGAGCAGCCGCCCGCCTTCGACGCAGTCCACACAGACCCAGACGCAAACGCAGACGATGGTCAAATTCGAGCTCGACATCGACGGGCTTGAGCGGGGCCACGTGGACTTCTGTTCCAAGGCGCACGATGGCGGGTCCTTTTCGCGACACGAGCAGCTCGACGTCAGTATCTACGGGGCGGGCATGACGTATAGTCCTTACATGGTGCCCAGCGCCGCGTTTGACTTGTGATGTGGGGATGAATCTTGGGCAGGGGAGTGATACCGGTTGGTTGAAGAACTTCACTTGTGGACTCTGTTTTGAACAGCTTTGCCGTGCTGAGGGATGTCGTGAGTTTGGAAGGAGGGGCCAAGAGGGATATGGCCGGCGCAGATTCGCATGAAGGAGAAAAATATGAGCAAGGGGGCGGGGGGATGGGCTGGTGCTGAGCATTTCTGGAGTACATAGAGGCGGACGTGTGATTCCACAGATATCCATTCTCCTTTGTCCAGTGTCGGAGGCCATCATTCTCTCATTTTTTTTTTCTTTTGTTCTTCTGTCTGTCTTCTTCTCCCTTTGATGTCTTCGTCTTTGTCTTGTTGTTCCATCAAGCCGGATCGATCGCTCGATCTCGACGATGCTTCACGACTCGAATACATATTTACTTCTCTCTTTTGTAGACCTATCCACCGTCTGACCTTCCATTGTCATACTGCCCTTGCTTTATGTGTCCCTTTGAAGTTCCATGACCGAGTCGATGCCTCGACTGAGGTTGAAATAAAGGGGGCGCGAGCCTTCGTCCCGACCAATCAGAGGCTCCCATCAACGGCATTCTGCGCTAGTCCTATTCGGGCCGCGAAGCGATCAATTCGATTTTCTTTTGTTGAACCTCACGCTCCGAATCTCCCCATATGCCCGCCGTCAAGTCTCACCACTCTTCATCCTCCTTCTTCTCTTCCATTTTCTCATTTCCTCATCTTTTTCTTGTTCCCTCATCCCATTGCTCGCTCATTGAGTGCCGCCCCTCGGCGACCATCTCATCATCTGAGCCAAAGCCATCCTCAAAGCCACGCAGGACAACACTGCTCGGTGCAGCAGGCAGCCATGCAAGCATGAGACGAGTCGTCGTGACCGGCCTCGGCGCCGTCACGCCGCTGGGGGTCGGGGTGCGGGAGACGTGGCGGCGGCTGATCGCGGGGGAATCAGGCGTGGTGAGCGTGGCGGGGCGGGAGCCGCGGGCGCGGTGGGCCGGGCTGGGGAGCACGGTGGCGGGGGTTGTGCCGGTGGATATGCCTGGGACAGGAGACTGGGGAAAGACAGGAGAGATGGCATCGACAGCGAGAGGGCCGGGCACAGCAACGACAATTGAGACAGCAGGCAGGGCAGCGGCAGCGAGGGGAGCGGGCGCAGGAAAGACGGGCGTGCCGAGATCCACATGGAGGGCCGGGGACTGGCTGTCCGAGGCGGAGCAGCGGCGGATGCCGCGGTTTGCGCACTACGCGATTGCGGCGGCGGACATGGCGTTGCGGGATGCGGGATGGGGGAGCGGGGATGTGATGCTGGAGGGGGAGGAGGCGAGGGAGGGAATGGGGGTGTGTCTTGGGAGTGGGATCGGCAACTTGGAGGACATGTATGATACGAGTGTGGGGTTGGAGAGCGAGGTGAGTAAGCGATTGCTGCTGACTGCTTGTTTGAAGAGATTTTCTCAGATCGATGGGAGGGCCAGAGGGGTCAAGAAGAGAAACAAAGGAGGGGAAAAGGAGAAACCGAAGGGAAAGAAAGACTAGAGCTGACTATGGCGTAGGGCTACAAAAAGGTGTCCCCCTTATTCATCCCCAAAATCCTGATCAACATGGCGGCAGGCCACATCGCGATCAAATACGGCCTCCAAGGCCCCAACCACGCCGCCACCACGGCATGCACCACGGGCGCCCACTCCATCGGCGACGCAGCCCGCATCGTCGCCGCCGGCGCCGCGGACGTCATGCTCGCCGGCGGCTCCGAGTCGTGCATCCACCCCCTCGCCTTCGCCGGCTTTGGGCGCGCCAAGTCCCTCTCCACCTCGTTCCACGCCCACCCCGCGTCGAGCTGCCGCCCCTTCGACGCCTCGCGGGACGGCTTCGTCATCGCCGAGGGCGCGGCGGTGCTGGTGCTCGAGGAGCTCGGCCGGGCGAGGGCCCGCGGCGCGCGCATCTACGCCGAGCTGGGCGGGTACGGGGCCAGCGCGGACGCGCACCACATGACGGCGCCGCGGGGGGACGGGCGCGGGGCGTACCTGGCGATGCGGCGGGCGCTGGAGGGCGCGGGGCTGAGGCCGCGGGAGGTGGACTATGTGAACGCGCATGCGACGGGGACGCGGATCGGGGACAGGGCGGAGGCGGTGGCGGTCGGGAGGCTCATGGTCGGGGAGGAGGGGTGGGGGAGGGAGGGGGATGTGACGGTGAGTAGCACGAAGGGGGCGGTGGGGCACCTGCTCGGGGCGTCGGGGGCGATTGAGGCGCTCTTTTCGATTCTGGCGATTCATGAGGTGGGTTCCAATCTTTTCGCTCTCTGGTTGTCCTTCTCTTGTTCTTTTTTTTCTCCTTGTCTTTGTCTTTGTTTCACCCCTTTTACCCCCCTCAACCAGTTCTCTTTTCGTTTGTGGATATGACTATCCAAACTGGACGACGATGACGGCGACGACGACGACGACGTTGACATATTGCCAGGGAATCGTGCCGGCGACGTTGAACCTCGAGAAGCCGGACGTCGGGCTGGACTTCAACTTCGTGCCGCTGGAGGCTCAGGCGAAGAAGGTCAGGGTTGCCATGACGAACAGCTTCGGGTTCGGCGGGACAAACTGCAGCCTGGTGTTCAGGGGACTGGAATGAGCAGCACCCCGGGCCCCTCTGAACGCCACGATCTTGCCTTGCAATCACGGCCAGGGCACTCCAGCATCTTGTCTCTACTACTACTATAGTACTTAGTACTACTACTTAGACATGGGGCACCTTGCTTTGTGGATGTGCGGTTCTCGCGGCAGCCCTCAGGTCGAGAGAAACCGGGCCACGCACATGACCCCCTCTCAATACGAAGGCCAGGAGGACATATGTGCTGCCTTGTCGTCTTGAATGCATCTCGACTGTACGCACAGCTCAGAGATGCAGCCCCTGACGTAGCAATGGCCCACCGTTTCTCTCACCGTTTCAAACGGTGGTAGAACCAACAGTGAAAACGGCGGGAGTAAGGCGATTTCGGTGAGACACAGCGAATTCGGTGAGAATTCGGTGAGAAACAGCGAGAAACGCCAGCCTGGAGGAGCTCCGTGAGAATTACGTCATCCAAACGGAGCTCGTCCCAACTTCCCGCATTTCGCCGCCGTTTTCCCGCAGCCTCGAGATTTTCTCCCCCTCCAAAAAAAGAAGAGGCCAGCCAAGCTCCCACTCACTTACTGTATCCATCCCATTCGATCCTCATCAACGTCATTCTGCAACGAGTACGGAGACCGCCGCTCTCGAAGCTGCTGCAGATAGAAGGCTACGCACACTACACGAAAGGAGAGCCGCTGCCATTGCCGACCAGGCCCCCCCCCGCGCGACAGCTTCTTCTCCCCGCAGACCCTCCACGCCAGCGACAGCCCTCGACTTCGCGACATCCATACGAGACCAGACCATCATGGCCTGCGAAAGCTGCAGATCGCAGGCGAGGAGCCTCCTGTTCCGGGTCGCTCGAGGCCCCGCCTCCGCGAGCTCCTTCTCTCGCCATCCCTACACGACGACGACGACGACGACGACCACCACCACCACCACCACGCGCTCGGCCTCCACGGCTGCGACAAGGAGAACACCCGGCTCCACGATATCTGCTTCCTCGTCACAGTCACCACGACCACCATCGTCCCCTTCTGCTTCGTCGTCGTCGTCGTCGTCCTCGGTCATGTCAGGAAAGCGCTCGTTCGGCAGCACCAGCCCGAGGAGGTTGCTTGGCGGGATCGGCGAGCAGTACAGGGTGCTGGGCGCGTCGGAGCGGCTGTACAAGGCGTGCGCCAAGGCCGCGGACTATCGCATCACGGAGGAGGAGCGCAAGAACGAGAAGGTGGAGAGGCTAGAGGACGGCGAGGAGGTCGGCACGCCCCTCGTGGCGGACAACGTGTGGCACAGCAGTCAGTGCATGACTTTTTTTTTCCTTTCTCGATCTTGTTCCTCTTACTCTTTGAGGGGGGGGGGGAAAGACCAAGGTTGAAAGCTAACCCACCTCCCAGCCTTCCACCTCCCCCCCACGTTCAGCACCTGGTCCCATGTCACGATGCTGCACCTCTACCTCGTCAACTGCCGCATCCGCATGCTCGAGCGCGACGCCTACCGCAACTGGCAGCAGCAGCTCATCGACCACTTCTTCTTCGACTGCGAGAAGAAGATGCACATCGACCACAGCATCACCTCGAGCGCCCTGCGCCAGCGCTACCTCAAGGACATCTTCGTCCAGTGGCGCGGCCTGCTGCTCGCCTACGACGAGGGCCTCATCAAGGGCGACGCGGTGCTCGCGAGCGCCGTCTGGCGCAACCTCTTCAAGGGCGCGCCCGAGGCGGACCCGCGCGCGCTGCTCGCCATCGTGGGGTGGATGCGCGGCGGGCTCGCGGCGCTGGAGGGCGCGCCCGACGCGGCGCTCACCACCGCGGCGTTCGAGGTGCTCGAGAGGCCGGTAGGGGCGTACTGGACGAGGTTGGAGGGCCCGCTGGGGGCGGTGCAGCAGCCACAGGGCCAAGATCAACAGCGACAGCAGCAGCAGCAGCAGCAGCTAGGGGATGAGGGGCTGCGAGAACAGCAGGAGAAGAAGGAGGAGATGCTGGGGGAGGTGGCTGAGGAGCCGGTCAAGGTGCTGTAGGAAGGGAAAGAAAAGGAGGGAGGGAGAAGAGGATGTACAAATACTGGTATCTCGAGGCGTACTATATGGGTAGATGTGTATAGCAGCTCACGCAAGGATTCCTATCCGCTTTGGATGCTCCGGGTCTTCCATGCTCCTGGGTCTCGCATGCAACGCCCATTCTGAAGAAGTCGAGTCGAGCGAGAACTCAACGTCCAGAAGGCAAAGCTCAGTCTGAACAAGTTGAGGTGGCAGTCCTCTCCCACATATGAAACTCGTAGTGCACGCCCGCCTCCTCCCTCACACCCTGCACGGCCTCGACGTCCTCGCCCGTGAAGTCGGCGAGCTCGCGGGTGCTGCGCCTGCGCCAGCCAGGAGCGGTGCGGGGGTCGATGGGGAAGAAGGTGTCGCAGTCGAAGTCGTCCTGGATGCTGGTGAGGAGGATGCGCAGGGGCTGATGCCGGGGTGGCTGCCGATGGTGATCCGGTTGGCTGGTCTGCTGCTGATCCGGGTGGGTGATCTCCTGCTGATGATCGGGGTTGTTGTCCTTCGGATCCAGGTGCTCCTGCGCCATGTCGAGCGCGGCGCGGTAGATGGCCGCGCCGCCGATGATGAAGATGCGGGAGGCGCGGCGCTCGCGGGCGTATCGGACGGCGGCCTCGATGGAGGGCACGCGGACCTCGTGGGGGGTGGTGTTCGTCGTCGTCGTCGTCGTCGTTGTTGTTGCAATTGTAGCTGGCGTAGAAGTGGTGGTGGTGGTGGTGGCGGCGGCGGCGGAGCGAGAGATGACGATGTTGAGGCGGTTTTTGAGGGGTCTGAAGGAGGAGGGAATGGAGTCCCATGTCTTGCGGCCCATGATGACGGCGTTGAGGGCGGTGGACTGGGAGGAATGTCAGTGAGAGCATCTTGGCGGTCGGTGAGATGGATGGAGTGGAGGGGGATGAGATGCTATAGGTAGAGGGG
>NIGD01000003.1:1180639-1196241 GCA_003055185.1 Escovopsis sp. TC
GGGGGGGGGGGGGGGGGGGGGGGTTGATGGAATCTAGATAGAAGGGGCTAGGTCTTCAGAAAGGGAAGGTGGATGGGAGATGGAATCAAGGGGAGAGGATGTCAGAAAGGGAACAGGATAAGACGGATCAATCGAGGAGGATGGGATGATGTGTGAGGTCGATGGGACAAGGCAATATGAGATGAAATGGGATGAGATGCGATGAGGTGGGACATGAGACGAGGTGTGATGAGATCAGAGATACTACTACTACTACTACTACTAGTAGTATTTTGCTCGATGATGGATGAGAGGCAAGGCGAGTCCTCCCCGGGAGGTGAGGCGACATCACGGCGAACGAGGGCTCACGAAGAGGGCATTCGCGAGCAGGGGCACTCTCACCTGCGACGCCGGCCGCTGCGTGACGCGCGCGAAGTACTGCATCTCCTTGCGCAGGCCCTTCCACGGGAGGCCGCCCTGGAGGCCGATGCCCATGGAGCGCGTGGCGGCGACGATGAGGGTGAGTTCGGGCTGCATCGTGGGGGTGGAGTCTGTCATTGGATGGGGGGGGGATGAGAAGATGGATGAAGAGGAGGAGGAGGAGGAGGAGGAGGAGGAGGTGATGGGTAAGGGTTGAGAGGGGCCGTTGGGCGCGAGGAATTCGTAGATGCCGTGAGCACTTGTGGTGATGCTTCCAGGTTTCTGGTCGTGGCTGCGCCGTGGTCGTGATGTGATCGTGTTGTTGTTGTTGTTGTTGTTGTTGTTGTTGTTGTTTTCCAGGTCCAGGCGAAAATCTCATGCATCATGCGATGTGGAGGCTCTGCGCCAGTGCAAGGTGCATGCATGTACTGTGTACTTTGAACGTGGTAGTGATTGCAGTGCACAGCTTGGTAGCGATACATGCAAGGAACTACAGAAATGCAGGCTTCTCGAACGCAGGGGATGCAAGAAACGAACGCAATAGATGCAACAATTTGAAGCCCGGAAATCGACAGACACACTCGTCCAAGAGACACATCCTCCAGAGACGCATTCGTCACAGCTTCGCGTCCCGGGGCGGCATGGCCGCGACGTCGCTGAACGGGATCTCGAGGAAGCCGAAGATGTGGTTGAAACTGCGCCGTATCATCAGCGTGGATGCTCCAATACCGATGGGAGTCCGGAGTACTCTGGTATCCCCAATGACGCGAGAACAAGACAAACCCAGGGAAGACGAGGGATGAATGGGCCAAAGGATGGAGACGGAGGCGTTTACCGGTCACTGCCGAAGAAGGGCTGCTCCTCGCCCCGGCCGTTGTGCGCCCAGAACCACGGCGCGCCGAACGCGCCCGTCGCGATGGCCTTTGCGGTCGCGGCCTGCAGGGCCTCCTTCATGGATGCCCTGCCGGCCATGATCTCGTCGACCTGGCGGTCTGTGAAGAGCCGTGTCCCGGCCTCCTCTTCGCCGCCGCCGCCGCTGCTGCTGCTGCTGCTGCTGCTGCTGCTGTAGTTCAGGTAAGCATCCTTGTCCCCGGTGATACGTTTCAGCGCCTCCCTCAGATTCTCCTCCCGCGTGAGATCCACGCCCCCGTCCAGCCAGAAGCTCGCGAACAAGCCCCGCAGGCTCGCGATGTACGCCGGCCGCGGGTGGTGCTCCCGGATGTAGTGCAGCGCGCGGAGCGGCGAGATGGTGAGGGCGCGGGCGAGGAAGTCCCTGGGCATGGGCATGTCGGGCAGGCCGACGCGGGTGCAGGCGCGGACGCGGTCGTGCTCGATGTAGGCGGCTCTGGCCTTGAGCATCCAGGGGGGCTGGTTTCCTGGGGAGGGGGGGTTACTCGGAGTACAAGTACAGGAGAGGGCTCGGGAGGAAGCTCGTCCACCGTACGGAGAACTCCGTACTACTCCGTGCAGAGAGAGGCACAGCAGAGGATCCACCAAGGGTCTGGAGAGAGGGATGCCGCACCTGAGGCTTTGACGATGGCGCCAAGCAGCACCGGGTGGATTCTGCATGCCCGTCAGTCCTAGTCCGTACCCCGTATATCCATGGACGCAGAGCCCCGTGCTGGAAGGCGAGAGGCAGGCAGGCAGGCAGGCAGGCAGGCAGGCCGCGGAGCCAGCAAGCCCCGAGGAGGGACGGAGGGACGCAACTCTACGTGGACGCCATTGGCAGCGATGTTGGGCAGGTTCGCCAGCAGGTCCTCGAGGGCGACGAAGCTATACAACGAAGCTGCGCCAGCCCGTCATCAGCATTGCCCACTGCAGATCTCATGAATGGCCCATCGACTTGGACGAGATGGGGCCAGGACTGACCGATGTCGAGGAAGACGTCGAGCTTCTTGCCGCCGGCCATGATCGTCGTCGTCTTCATGAGCGCCTTGGCCTGGACTCTGTCCTTCTTCATCCCCATCGATGCTGGTCTTGAAGCCGGTACGGAGTCAGTACGGAGTACGGAGGAGAGCATCAGCAGGAGGGGAGGCAGGACGAGGAGGGCGGAGGATGCCATCCCGGCTACAGCAATACCAGTATGCCCCGGTATGTGCATAGAAGCACCTGCCGAGGCTGTCGGCGCCCAGGATTAGTAATCCGACCATGCATCTTCGGTCGCGCTTTCCCCAGATCCTTATTCCGGACCTTACTGATCAGTACCGATACCTGATAGACCTCCCTTAGTAATGCTTCTGAGGTACCGAGTTCCCTCCCGCCTTGTGGGTCCTCGAGCTCCACCTCGGCATCCGACTTCATCTATGCAAATATCCAGGTTATCGCGGTATCGGGTCTCCTCCCGGCCCGGACTGGACTCGATCTCCCGAGCCGCCTCGGATGAAGATGCCCTCAACTTCCACTTCATCATCCCGTCTTTCTTCTGTCTTTCGTCGATCCCCTCCACTCCAGGACTGTGCTTCCTTCACCATGTCTCGTCCTACCGCCCTCGTCATCGGCGCCTCTCGCGGTATCGGCCGCCAGATCGCCATCGACCTCGCCCAGGCCGGCTACACGGGTCCGTTGCCCCTTTTCCTCCTTGACCTCTCCCTCCGTTTCCATCCCGCATCATTGACCCTCTCATTCCCTTGATACCAACTTGATGTCCCATCATTGTTTTTAATTTGATATCCCATCTTCATCCACACCTCCTGTCAAACACGTCCGTATTGCTCCCTCCCGCCCCGTTGTCTCGCGCCACCCTCACCTCTGTCTTCTGCCCTCCCCCTCCTATCACTGATCTTCGCCCCAGAATCCATATTCCATCCCCCATCCCCCCCCCCCCCCCCCCCCCCTCTCTTTTCCTCCCTCCCCCCCCTCCCACCCCCCCATCCCCACCCCTACTCCCCCTACCCCCCAACTCCCCCTCCTCCACCATCACTTCCGTCACCCACGAAATCCTCTCCGCCGGCCACCACGCCCACCCCCTCCCCGTCGACGTCCGCTCCCCCTCCTCCATCCAAGCCCTCATCCGCGCCACCCTCGACCTCACCTCCCGCATCGACGTCCTCGTCTACAACCCCGGCGCCGTCTGGTGGTCCTCCGTCGCCGACACCCCGCTCTCCCGGTACCAGCTCATGCAGGCCGTCAACCCGGACGGCCTCTACGCCGTCGTCCAGGCCGCCCTGCCCCACATGCGGGCCCGCCCCGAAGGCGCCCGCATCGTCGTCGTCAGCCCCCCGATCTACAGCAGATTCTTCAGGGGGAAGACCGCCTATGCCATGGGGAAGGTCGCCATGAGCGTCCTCACCGTCGGACTGGCCATGGACTTTGAGCGCGAGGGCGCCAAGGATATGGCCATTACGAGCCTCTGGCCCGCTGCGGTATGCAAATTCTCCACCGATTTCTGACCGATTTTCTTGCCAGCCCCTTCACACTCCTCTCGATGTTGTTTGCTTCTGTTTCCTCTCTTTGATGCCAACTTTTCCCACTTGTCAACATTTGTCGCCTTTGCATGGGACCCCTTTCCCCTCTTCGTCGTGATCTGCCCCCCTTGGTTGCACGCAGCTCCTTTTCCTACGGTTGTATGATTTCTCCTTTGCCGTTGCAAAATCCTTTTTATGAGTTGTTTTGGTTGACTCCTCTTGTTTGGAACCCCTTTTCGCATTTCGCCGCAAATTTTGGACTTTTCCTTTACAGAGACTCTATGAACATTCATCACGATCTGCTGCCCCTTTCCTCCAAATATTCCAAGCTGGGCCCCCTTTTTAAAGAGTAGCCCCTATTTCTGCATAGAGCCCCTTCTCTATCTCCCGATCACTCCTCCTTTCTCACAAGCAACCCCTATTTCATTCACCATGGCATGTCCTCCTTCCCACTCGCGGCCCCTGTTTTCATTCTTCCTACTATGCTTCCCTTCCCACACGAAGCCCCTTTCCATCCACTATCACATGCCCTTCTCCAAACAGCCCCCCTCTCCCATGCTCCGCGATGCATCCTCCTTCTCACACCAACCCCCCCTTTTTACCCCTTACCCATTATCACAAATCAACCCCCCTCTACATGCCGATCCCCAGACACAACCTTCCCCCCCAGATCATCTGCATCCCACCCACTCCCATCCACAATATATACACAGCACATACTAACCCCCCCCCAACCCCAGGCCATCCAGTCCGCCGCCACCCAGAAATTCTCCTCCCCCTCCTCCCTCCCCGACCTCCGCCACCCCTCCATCTTCTCCCACGCCCTCCTCGAGATCCTCCGCGCCCCCGCGCCCCTCGTCAACGGCAAGCTCCTCGTCGACGAGGACTTTCTCCGCGAGCACGCCCGCGTCGACGACTTCTCCCGCTACAGCGTCGTGCCGGGCGCGACGCCCAGGCGCATCATGCCGCGCAACTTTCCGGACCTATCTGTCGAGGAGCAGGACGATGAGGGGAGGAGGTATGACAGTGCGAAGAGTACTAGTGTCAGAAGTAAGCTGTAGGGATCTTGCGGGAGGGAGGGATACTGGAAGGCAGTGCTGCAGCCGGTGACGGTTGGTGCGGTGATATCACGTTTGCGCTGTGGCTGGTGTTTGAGGACCTTGCTCTTGGATCCATTTCCTCTTTCTTCCTCTCTGCATGGCTCTTCTTCTTCTGCGAGGATTCATCATTCTCTGCGCTCCTGGGGAGAGTCTCGGGAAACAGACCTTCAGAGGCCGAAGACAACCCATATCTACGGACGTGGAAGAGTTCGGATCCCGGAGAGACGCCTCGCCAAACCCCTGCCCGCAGAGCAAGGTTCCGGACCATCACACACACACACAGCAACATGATCCCTTGCTGCGAGATGCCCATCAGTGCGCTTCTTGTGTCGTCGACCCGAGATCTCGCCAGGGGAATCAACGTCACTCCGCATCGTGGGTAGGGGGGGCCAATGCCACGAAATTGCAGCCCACCCTTCTTTGAAGCTTTTCCTCTTCTCGAAGTCTACCGTTCCCCTGCAGTCTACCACCATCTTGCAGTCGACCGTTCTCTTGAAGTCTACCGTATTCTTGTGCTAGTCTACAATCTTCTTGCAGACTAACGCTTGAGGTTTGTCCGTGATCCCCATCACGGCCTGTCCATCTAGGAATGTCCCGAACAAACATCGATCCTTTTCCATAGATCTCTGTCGTCCTCAAGACGACAAAGTCGTGATCTGCGGGTACTATCTACCACTCTGGACAGCCAAAGACGACCACCTCAAGCCATCCGCGGACGACTACCTCAAGCCAATCGAGGACAAACAGCTCAAGACAACAGAGCCGACACCTCGAGACTTCCAAGGACGACGAACTTCAGAAATCAAAGACGACCGGCGCGAGAAAAATCCAAAGGCAGAAATCAAGATGTCCAAGTACCACACCCCTCACTCTCGACCCGATAATCCAAGCCTCCGACCCCATCCTGGAATAGAGCAACAAGAGTGCCGTGCCAAAGCAGAGGCCTCTTAGACGCTTATCGTCCTACAGCCCCCGGTCTTCCCTCCAGAGGCAGCCTTTCAGTTGCAGGCCCGAGTGTATCCTCGACCATCACTTCGACCGATCAAACAGGAACGCAGCAGGACCTCTTTTCCAATGAACAGGAAGGCAACGACCAGAGCCGTCACCCCGTCGAAGTCTCGCCTCCAATCTTGTCAAGAGTCCATCGCGGGCTGAACACGTACAGTCACCGAGCACCTACGAACTCAGGGCCGGTCTTTGTTCATCGTTGTCTGTAGATCCGTCAGTCTCTGCCAATCCGCCGTTTGGATCCATCGTCTGTATCTATCACCTGTATCATCATCTGTCTCCATAAAACCTCACCCCAAAACCTCACCTCATACCTCATCACAACACCTCACATCAACACACCAAGCCAGTCAAACAAATCACGCCCAAGAACAGCCCCCTTCCACATTCAAGGCATAGCATTGCTTCTTTCCGTCACTGTCCCCGACTCCACCATCTTCTCTCTCTCTACGTGTGTGCCATCTCCCCTCTCTCCGTGTGTGCCATCTCCCCTCTCTCCGTGTGTGCCATCTCCCCTCTCTCTGTGTGTGCCATCTCCCCTCTCTCTGTGTTTCCCTCTCTCTCTCCCTCTGTGTGTGTCTGTCTGTCAAAATAAACGAAAGACTCCATTCTCCCCATAAAACATGCAAATGCAAGCTCCCATCGCCCCACCCGCCTACACCGAAACCTCTCTTACAACAGAACCCTCTCTTCACCATCTCTCGTTCCCCCCTAGCGGAGTACGCCTTCTCTCACTCCCTCTCACACCATCTCTTGTCCCCACTCACACCCTCTCTTGTTCCCCACCTCCGGAGTACGCCCCCATCCCTGATCTCCTCCTTACGCCCTCACATTTTCCCCTCTAGCATCTCTCTCATCCCTTCTTCAACCACCTCTTCTTCCCCTCTCACAAAGTATATCCTCTTGAATTCCCCTCGTGACCCCTGATTCATCCCCCCTTCCCTCCTTGAACCCTCCCACCTTACCCTTACTTATTCCCCTCAAACGCATCTTGCCACCCCAATCCCTCAAGGGTCCCCCAACCCCCATCTATCCCACAACCAACAGCACCAGAGCATGTCCGCAATCCGTCCTTGATTGTCACAACAGCCTCACACCACCCTCATGCCACCCCTACAAACACCCCCCCTTCTCCTGACTCGCCGCCTCCATCCTCTGCATATCCTCAATATCCCCCATCACATCATTAAACACCCCCGCCACCCAGCTCAACACCTTGCTCCTATTCCACTCATGCCTCGTCCGCCATATCTCATCCATCATCTCCCGGTTCACCTGCTCCAGCTGCTCAATCGAGCACCCGCTCGTCGCCTGCGTCACCTGCGCCAGCAGGCTCTCGATCGCCCCGTCCACGGCCAGCGGCTGCGACGACGTCGACAGGCCCAGGTTGCGCGTGGACATGTCGCCGCCGCTGCTACCGCTGCTCTCCACTGGTCCCCTCTCCACTGCGCCCCTTTCCACCGGCCCCCCGACGCCGCCGCCGCCACCACCACCGCCACCAACACCATCGACTACATGCCGCGTGGGGCTCGCCCGAGATGCGAGCGGGCTGGGCTGCGATAGGGGCGGATGCCCCCCCGCATTGAGGGCCGGCTTCGGCGTGATGTGGTGTGCGCCGGGCTTGCTCGCGTTGCCCTGCATGAGCAATTCATCGCCAAACGAAATCCGCAGCGTGTCCGGCGTCTTGCCGTCGTGTATGCCGTCATGAACATTGACGTTCTTGTTGTTGTGATTGTTGTTGTTGTTGTTGTTGATGATTTCGACGCCATTCTCGCGATCGCCCTGCTCCTGTTCCCCCGACGACCCCACCCTCTGAGGCGTTCCGTTGACACCGCTGGTATTCGCCTGCGCAAAACTCCAGCTCGACCCGCTATTGTGCGAATTCGTATTCGACGACGGATCCGACGTCTTCGTCGAAGAGGCCTCATTCGCGACCGCCGACGGGAGCACCCCCGCAGGCAAAAACGTCACCGCCGAGCGCTGCAGAATACCATGCGACAGATTCGACGTGCCCTTCACCGAACCTTGGGCCTCCACGACAGAAGACCTCGGGGGCGGGCCCATCGGCGAAGGGACCCGCTCGATCGGGAGAAAGACCGCCTGCTGCTGCACGTCGTCGTCCACGCCGCCCATCCTAGCGTCGGCGTCGGCGTCCACATCCGCAAAGTCGTGATAGTGACTCCCTCCGTTCTTGCGCGGCGTGCCCCGCGGACTCGCCTTGCCGTGCCCGTTGGACAACGGGCTGCGGACCATGAACCTAGCCGTGGTGCGATTCCCGGGCACGGGCTCGCCCAGGATCAGCGGGCCCTGGGCATCGCTCGCGTTCCCGCCGCCGATGTCCGACTCCACGATCGACAGCACCGACGCCATGGCCTTGCGCTTGCGCTCCTTCTCGACGGCCTCCCGCGCGCGCTGCTGCTGCCGCCGGTACAGCGCCTCCCAGTCGATCGCCGAGCTGTTCTCGATGCTGGCCACGTCCACCTCCACATTGCTCAGCAGCTCGTTGGCCTTGAGCGTGCGCTCCTTGTCCCCGAAGTTCTTGGCGTCCTTGGCGAGCGCCCGGATGTCGAAGAGGAAGTCCTTGGGGCGGGCGTAGAAGCCGTTCGACAGGCGCTCCTCGATGGTCGTCGTCTCGAGGTTGTAGTAGCATTTTCCGCTCGCCGTGTCCCGCAGCACGTCGTTCCCGTGCTTGTCCTTGACGATCTCGAACGGCCGGGACTCCCCCATCGCGGCGATGTCGGGACGCACGAAGTCGGGGTCGGACTCGGCGAAGAGATACTCGATCTGGTTCTGCGGGATGACGGGCTGCCGGAATTTGCGATACCGTCGATTGATCTGGTCCATGATCGGCTGCAGCTGGATCTTGAGCGCGTTGAGCATCTGGTGGTCCTTCTTCTTGAGGGCCTTGATCTCCTCCTTGGTCGGGGGCTTCGGCTCCTGAGCCGGCGCGAGGGGAAGCTCCTCCAGGATTCTCTTCTTGCGGTTTTCTAGGTCGGGAAACTCCGCGGGCTTCTTCCTGATGTACTCCAGCGTCTTGGCGAAATACTCCATGCGATTCTCCCGCCGCGGCCTCTGAATCTCCATGCGGTTCTTGCGGGAGAAGCCGAAGAAGAGGCGCAGCAGCTCCTCGGGCAGCTCCTTGAGCTCCGTGTCTGCCGTCGCCAGGAGCAGCACGGGATCCGTCGGGGCGATCGACTTCAGCATCGTCTGGAAGGTGACGAAGGCCACGGTGTTGGCGAGAGTCGCGTACCACGAATCGATGTTGGGGATGTAGATCACGCTCGGCTTATGCCGCCTGACCTCGGTGAAGAGGCCGACAATCACCTGTTCCATTGACTGGTTCGGTCAGCTTGCCTCTGCCCGGTCATTGAAGAAAAAGAGGGAACCCCCCCCCCCCGGAAAAAAAAGACACAAATAAAAAAAACCAAGGAAGCCCGGGGGAAAACACCAACATCTGATGCAGTTGCAGAACGAAGCAAGAATCAGACGGAAAAAGGGGAGGGGAGGTTTATCTCAATACTCACTCGTCCATCGCCCAAGAGACTCGGGAGATCAAAATTCTGGACATGAACGCCCTCGAAATGGTGCAGGATAGCCGAAGCAAGATACCCCTGACCCATCCCGTGCGCCCCCAGCACCAAAAACCGCGGACGAAACACCCTCGACCGCTCAAACTCCTGATGCAGCGCCTCCCTGTCGAACCCATGATCCGCATCCTCGAACTGCTCAAACATGGCCTCCTCCAGCGCCGTCACCTTCTTCTTCCGCGGCAGCAAGCCCTCCAGCGCGCGCTTCGCATCGGCCAGCTGCTCCCTCAGCAGCGGCTCCATCGAAGCCGGCAAAGGGCGCGCGCCCGAAGTCGCAGACCGCTCCGACGACGGGATCATCTTCTTCACGGAGATCATGAAGTCGGACGCGTGCACCGTGATGGCGGCCGGGTCGACGAGCAGCTTCTCCCGCGCGGCGTAGATCTGCGGGTACGACCGCTGGATCGCGTTGAGCGCGGCCTCGGTGCACAGCGCGCGCAGGTCCGCGCCGCCGTAGCCCTTGGTGTTCTCGGCGAGGGACGTCCGGAAGGCGTCGGAGAGGCCCCACCCGGCGGTGTGGATGTCCAGGATGGAGCGCCGCCCGGCGAGGTCCGGCAGGGGGAAGTAGAACTCGCGGTCGAAGCGGCCTGGGCGGCGCAGCGCCGGGTCGATGTTGTCCGGGCGGTTGGTGGCGCCGATGACGATGACCTGGCCGCGGCCGTCCATGCCGTCCATGAGGGCGAGCAGGGTGGACACGATGGAGGCGTGGATCTGCTCCTGCTTGCTCGAGCGGACGGGCGCGAGGCCGTCGATCTCGTCGAAGAAGATGATGCTCGGCTGCGTGCGCCGCGCCTCCTCGAAGAGCAGCCGCAGCTGCTTCTCCGCCTCGCCGACCCATTTGCTCAGCGCGTCGGCGCCCTTGCGCATGTAGAAGGAGATCTTCTGGCCGCTGGAGCCGACCGAGTTGGCGAGCGCGCGGGCCAGCAGCGTCTTGCCCGTGCCGGGGGGCCCGTGGAACAGGACGCCGCGGGGCGGGGTGACGTGGAAGCGGGTGAAGAGCTCCGGGTACAGGAGAGGCAGCTGGACCATCTCCTTGAGCTGGTCGATGTGGCCTTGCAGGCCGCCGACCTTGCTGAAGTCGACGTTGAGGTCCACGCCGAGAGGGTCCGCGTCAGCGAGGGCCTTGCGGTCCTTGATCTTGCCGAGGTTGGGGACGGCACCGGTGCCGTCGAAGCCCAGGCCGGCCGCGCCGGGGATCAAGCCCCCGGGCGGGCCCGCGGTCGTCGGCGTCATGCCCAAGTTGCCGGCCGCGTTGCTCCTCTGCATCATCTCATCGTCGCTGCTGTCCGAGTCGACACCGCCGGTGGCCCCGGTGCCCCAGGGACCGCCGAGGATCGAGCCGCCGCCGCCGCCGCCGAAGGGGCCAAAGGTGGTGTTGAGGCTGCGGTCCCACCCGGGGGCAGCGGCGCCGCGGCGACGATTCCTGCTCGGGGTGGGAGCCTGTTCCTCGGCCTCGTCCTCGATGTTGACGGCGTTGAGGGGCGGCATGTAGTAGTTGACGTTGTAGTTGACGTCTTGTCGTTTTCGCCGTCTCTCGTACGTGATGGGCTCGGGCGATCCGCCGCCGCCGCCGCCGCCACCACCACCTCCTCTGCCAGTTGTCCGCCGGCGCTGCCTCGACGACTGCCGCAATTGACGGGCCTCCTCGCTAAGTTCGTCCATGTCGATATCGTGGTCCTCATCTAGGGAAGATTTCCTCCTGCGCGTGTTGCGAGCCGGCCGGGCGGTTTGTCGAGTCTGTCGTCCGCGCTGGTCCTCATCCTCATCCATGTTCTTGTCCTTGTCTGAACCCGAGCCCGAACCTCCGGCGTCGGAATCCTCTCCGGGCTCGAAGTCGCTGCTCGGCTCTGTCGATTTTTTCGTCCCGGATTTCTTGGTGGTAAGACGGCGCGACCGCCGAATTTGCTGGGCGGAGTCAGACCCCTCGGCGGCCTCGGCGGCCTCGGTCGACTCCACGGCCGCGGCCGTCTGCTCGGACTGGTTCTGAGTTAATCGAGATTGTCGCGTTCTCCGCGTGGTCAGAACATCGTCATCGTCATCGTCATCGTCGTCGTCGTCGTCGTCGTCGTCGTCGTCAGCATCGTCGTTGTCGCCGTCGGCATCGTCGTCAGCGACATCAACCGCAGGGGCGTCCTGGACCGTGGTGTCGTCTTCTTGCTTATCAGAAGCATCCAGATCCTGCCCTGGCGGAACCTCTTCTTCTTCTTCTTCTTCTTCTTCTTCTTCTCCTGCCGGTCTTGCGCCGGCCAGGCCCTCGGCGGCCTCGTCATCCTCCTCCTCTTCTGCACTCCTGGCGAGGTCCGTCATGACTTGGTCGTTCTGCGAAGCCGGTGGCGGATGCCGCATTGCGAGTTCGCGGTTGTCGTCACGGCTCAGCTCGTCGACGTCATCGGCGTCGGCGTCTTGGGATCGGGGGAGGCTGCTTTCGACGACGATGTCCTCGATGGGCTCGGAGACCTTCTTGAGGCCCTTGTTCGCGCGAGTGGCTCTAGTGCTCCGCCCCATGGCCTCGGGACTCCTGCTTCGCGCGCCGGCCGTCGCGACGGCGTGCCGACCCGAGGTGGAGAGCTGCACGAAGCCGTCGGGATCGCCGGTGTGGGTGTTGGCGCGCGTCCGGCGTGTCCCCTGGGCGAGGACAGGTTTTGGCACCTTGAGCTTGACCATCCTCCTGGACGACGCGGGCTTGGCGTGCCCTCCTTTCTTCTCGTCGCTCAGGTGGTCCGCGTCTGGGTCGGGAAGTCGTTCGTTGTCGGAGGTGCCCGAGGATGAGGCCTCTTCCTCGTCGACCTCATCATCGGACTCCTCCTTGTAGGTACTAGCCTTGACAACGGCTCTTCTCGTCTTCCTGCCCGCGGCATTGAGGGGCGCGATGTCGTCGTCTGCGTCTGCGTCGGAGTCAACGTGGGCGGAGGCGGAGACGTCGTCGTCGTCGTCGTCGCTGTCCAGGACCTCGTCGTCGTCGTCGTCGTCGATGTCGGAGCCCTGGTAGCGATTGGTTCTCTTGCGCGGGGCTTTCGTGCCGGCCTTGGCGGGCCGGGGCTTCTTGGAGTCCTTCCGCGGAGAGACCTTGCCGAAGGGATCGAAGTTCTCGTCGTCGGGGTCCGATTTGTTGGGGTCGAATTCCTCGAGCTCTCGCTTGCGCTTGCTGCCCATCACCATGTTGAAGGATGGGGGGACGGGTCTCGGGTGCGTACGGTCCAACTGCCTGTCAATGGGAAGCCTCCAGCTGCTCGTCTCGGTCCCAACCAATGGAGTGTCTACTCCGGAGGCCGAGCCAAGAGGACCGAGAGAATAGATGGAGGAGAGGAGGACCCAAGTGATGGAGAACAAGGATCTGGTGGTCTTCTAAGGGCGCAGCCCGGACAATGGTGAAGATCTCGAGACCGAGTCGTATGGAGGGATGATGTCGACGGGGACTGATGGGAAGTGGATGGAGGATATACTAGGAGGCAATGGATTCACTCTGGCCGAGGTCAGCATCCGCGACGCCGCATCCACGAGGCGAGTCAATGCGCTCGAGGGACATCCCGTGCCATCCCCGAGCAGGTGGGGGAACAAAGGGAAGACTCACGCACGTTGATGCAGCAAGGCAATGCTATACCTAGCAGTACCAGTGATCCGTACTCGGGTAAAGTGTAGGCGATATCGTGCGAGGGCGTGACCGTGAGCGTGAGGGAGGCGTGGAGTCGAGGGAAGGGATCGAGCCGGGTCGATGGATCACAGTGCAACGAGGCGCGAGCGCATGGGTCACGCAACGAGGCACCGTCTGCGAGAGAGAGAGAGAGAGAGAGAGTGAGAGAAAAAGATTCTGGACTGCTCGCGAGGGAGAGGGTCACCGGCGTCCGGGTCGCGAGGTGTCGGGGGAGATGCGAGTCTCGAGCCTTGGGAAGAGCAGGAAAAAAACGAGGTCGAGGAATGGACTGGAGTCACTGTGCTTCCTGCCCTGGCACGGAGTACAAGTAGCAGTACCGAGTGCAAGTACAGCGCATGTACTCCGTACTCCGTAGTACGAGCACGAGTATGGCGCGCGTCGGCGTCGCGGGTTGCAAGTTGACCTCAGTGCTCAGGGCTGTGCGAGTGAGGATTGTCCACGTCTGGTGGAGGGACTGCGACTCGAGGTGTGGACGGATCTGTGAAGTGCTCGTGCTCGTGCTCGTGCTCGTACTCGTATAGAGCCACATTCCTCTCCAGATATCGAACACTGCGACCGATTCGTACCGCGACCGCTGCAGCCTGCGAGGCATCTCGGACGAGGCAAAATCGCCAAACCGCCAAAACCTCGCACGTCGTCTCGCGGCTCACGTGCGCCCTCGAATATACACACCAGATGATGTAAGCAAAAGGCACCGTGCCAACAAGGGGATGCTCTCACTGTGCTCCGTACGGAGTACTACGCATCCAGCACTCCGCGCACTCGTCCTCGTACCAGTGCCGAGTCTCTCTCCTGATCTTGCTTGACCGAGCTGCGCTTCTTCTCCCCCCCCGAACGCTGGGATCCAGGTGCAGTGGTTACCGAGATGGTTTCCCTTGGCGATGCTCGCATCCAATCACTGTCGACGAGGTGTGATGCACATTGATGATGTCAGTGCGGCAAGTAGATGCGACTCACCTCCCCTCGACTCCCCTCGACTCACCTCACCTCACCTCGACTCACCTCAACTCACCTCAACTCACCTCAACTCACCTTAACTCACCTTAACTTACCTTAACTCATCTCAACTTACCTCGACTCTAGTCGACCCCCTCACATCCCGTCTCGCTCTCCCCTGCGACCACTAGAGGTCCTCTCGAGACCACCCGATACCACCCGAAGAATGTGAATGCTGGACCCTGGGGCAAATCGAAGCTCCCCCAACAGCAAGCAAGTGCTCCCACAGGGCGTCATGACCTCTCAGAAGCTGCCTTTGCCATAGTCCAGGACAGTCCCCGTGTTGCCTCTTCCTTCAGGAGGGGACCTGCGAAGTCCTCACAAGCACCCGGGCCTCGTACAAATAGTAGGAAAGGGGTCTGACATGACCCAGCAAGCAGCCATAAACCCCTCCGACCCTTCCAGACCTCGGTGCGGTTCACTGAGCATGTCAGATCTCTGTCCAGCGGCCCCTCCCCCCGCAATCTCCTGGTCCAAGGAGCCCTTCTTTCGTGGGCCCCTCCATCGTGGACCCCTCCTTCGTGAACCCCCCTTCGCAAAGCCCCCCCCCTCACAAGAAAACACACCTAAGTGATCTCAAGCCAACGCCCGCTTCAACACCGACAACACACGCCAAACACGCACAGCACCCGCCCAGCTCCAGACCCTGGCAAGAATTGGCATCCTATGGGCACGAAATGCTTCGTACATGTATGTCCCATGCGAAAATGTCTTCACTCCAGCGCACTCTGCCTGGGAACTCGTACTCGTACATATGCTTCATACTGACGAGTTCTCCAACCAGAATACGGAGTTCGATCGCAGCACATCCACCACCCAGCGGCCATGCAACTCATCCCAGGGCATCCATCCCAGCTTTCATTCTCACACCCCCCGCATGATACTCAAGAGCACTCAACATTCTGTCAAGAGAGTCACCCCTAATGCTAAGCTACCTCCGCATGAACCCGGCCTGGTTTACTCCCCCCCCCCCCCCTTCCTATGCTTCCCCGCTTGCCACTCTTCTGGACTGCTCTTCTTCTCCCTCCCTCTCCCTCGCCTGCCATGTCCGGGCTGCTCTTCTCCTTTCTCCCTCTCCTCGCTTACCATTCTCCCAGGCTCTTCTTCCCCTCATTCTCCTTTCTCTTTCTTCTTCTTCTTCTCCTTCTTCCCATCTCTTTCCTCACCGCCCCATGCGAATCACACCCGCCGCCACGAGCTTCTGAATCTTGGACCGCACGCCCGGATTCCGCATGTGCTCCTGCAGCGCCTTCGGATCCGACTGCGCCTGCTGCAGGATCGACTGCATCACGGGGTCCCCCATAATGGCCATGATCTGTGCGTGTCAGCGGGTTGAAGACAATACTGATAGGGGTAGTGGAAGAACGTGTGGTGGTAGGAGGAGTAGTAGGGAGAAGAGGAGGGGTGGTAGCAAGAGGAAGGGTAGTAGATGTGATAGTGATCACAGGAGGGGGGG
>NIGD01000003.1:1196266-1211689 GCA_003055185.1 Escovopsis sp. TC
GATGGGTTGATAGTGCTGGACTTACATCCGGGTCCTGCGCCAGCCGCTGCCGCGCCTGCTCCTCCGTCTCGTTCTCCCTCGCCGCGTACATCGCATTCAGCGCCTTCTGCTGCTGCTGCTCAATCTCCCGCGCGTTCGCCCCGCCGTGCTTCTCGCCATCCACCACCATCGCCTCGTCGCACGCATCCACGCACTCCGAGTACTTGCGCATCCCAAAGAACGCCTGCGCCTTGCGGATGTACGCCCGGATGAAGCTCCTGTCCTGCTTGATCGCCGCGTTGCAGTCGTCCAGCGCGCTCGGGAACTCGAACAGCTTCACAAACGCCGCCGCACGGTTGCTGTACCCGCGCGGGTCCTCCGGCGCGCGCTTGATCATCTCCGTGTACGCCGCCACCGCGCCCGGGAAATCCATCTCCTTGAACTTGCGGTTGCCCTCCTCGCGCGCCTCCTCGGCCTTGGCCGGGTCGATGTACGCCTGCTTCGCCGACTCCACGTTGGCGCGCTCCGCCGCGCGCAGCTTGTTGAGCGTGTCCGGCGTGCGGTGCTCCGTCAGGGCCTTGTTGTAGTGCTCGATCGCCTTGACCAGGTCCCCGAGCTTCTCGTACGCGGCGCCGATGCGTGTGTAGCTCTTGGCGATGAGCTTGAAATCGGCGTAGACCGCGCGGCCCTCCTCGACCGCCTTGATGCACGCCTCGACGCACTTGTCGTACTCGCCCTTCTCGAAGTAGGCCGCCCCGAGGTTGTTGAGGTACGTGATGTCCGGAAACGTCTCCCACGCCTTGCTGTAGTGCTCGATGGCCGCGTCGAAGTTGCGCTTCTTGTAGTTCTCGGTGCCCAGCGCCTTGAGCTTGTCCGCCTCTTCCTTCTTCTTCTTCTTCTCCGCCGCCTCCTCGTCCAGCTCGGTCTCCGGCTCGGGCTCAGGCGCGGGTTTCGCCTCGGCCGCCTTCTTCGGCTGCTCGGCCTTGCGCTCCTCGGGTCGCGCATCCGTCATCGGCACGTCCACCGTCTCGGCGCCGGGCGGGACGCTGTCTCGGACCTCCATGTCCACCCCCATCATCACGCCCAGCACCTCGATCATCCTCGGGTCGCTGAACAGGTCTTGCGACATCATCGCGTCCTTCTGCGACAGCGCCTGGACCTTGCGCAGGAAGGCCGGGTCTGCCAGGTACCCGGCGGTCTTGGGGTTCGCGGCGAGCTTCTGGATCATGTTGGGGTCCTTGAACATGTTGCCCAGGCCGCCCATGGGATCGGCACCGCCTGATTTTTTTTCGACGTTCGTCAGCCGCTTGCCAGGGCTTTGGACGCGCAATGCAAGCGCGAGAGGAGGGCCGGGGGAAAAGGGGTGGAGAGGGTCACGACATACCTGCTTCGGCCTGCATGGCCTTCTCGACGGAAGCGAGGCCGCTCTTGAGCGTGACATTGGCGGCATCGTACTTCAACCCCTCGGTGTAGGCCTCGTTTGCGCCGACGAGGTCTCCCTTGCCGTGCAGCGCGGCACCCTTGCGGCCCCAGCCCTTGGCCCAGTCCGGCTTGATCTCGGTGGTCCTCTCGGCATCCTTGAGGGCATTCTCCCAGTCCTTCTTGGAAGCGTAGGCGGCAGAGCGGTTAGAGAAGAGAATATGGTTCTCGGGCTGGATCTCGATGGCGAGTGTGAATTTCTCACTACGTCATTCCATACATGTCAATACCACCCAAAAGAAAAACAAAATAAACATCAGATGACCAAGACGATGTGATCATCATCATCATGTCAGGTCTGCCGCCCGTGCATGCCAAGGTCCCGAGACGCAAACCCAGTGCAGGCAAGGCGGAGGTGGGGTGACGATCGCGGGGGAGGAGGAGGGGGGACATACATTGCCTCGTCAAAGTTCTTGTCGGCGATGGCCTTGTTGCCCAGGGCCTTGAGCTCGTCTGCTGACGCCATGATGGGCAGTGGATGATCTGTGAAGTCCTGGATGAGATGAGGGAGCCTCTCGAGAGCGCGGGGGAGAGTCTCAATGGAAAAAGAAGATGGGCTGCTTGGAGGAGCTGGAGCTTCGAGGCCGTTTGGAGTCGAGACGCAGGCGCCTTCTAGCTCCTTCGATGAGGCACGTCGCGACCCCACACCGGCGAGACGCTGATTGGCCAGACGCCACTGCGGGTCCCCGCCTGTTCATCAGGGTTAGGGTCCAGGTCAAGGGTTAGGGTCAGAACCTGAATCAGGGTTAGGGTATAGAGACTCGTCTCAGTCAGCAGAGATGCGCCCCCCTTTTCTCACGTCACCTGGCAAAGCAACTCCTCCATTCCTCTGTGTTGAAGTCAACGCCTGGATCACCCCTGGATCGAAGGGTCCATCTCTCTCATAGCTGAAGGGAATGTGATCGAATCTGAAAGCGCCGTGTTTGTTCTCGGCAACCCTGTATCTTCCAAATACTCCGTACGTATGTAAGTATGTATGTATGTCCCGACCCCTGACTCCGAACCATGCAATACGCATTCTATATACACAGCCCGTCTGCCCTTTCTTTCCAAATACGACTCGCCCCTCGTCTCAACCAGATCTCTTCCCTCTCCAGGAGGCCCAGATCTCACCCAAAACCGTCCTCCTCTCGACAGACTCTTCGACAGCTTCCGATACCTGAACAGCAGGACCCTTCAAGCCCTCACCCTCCGTCTTCGCTCCAGGCACGGCCAGCATGCCATCAGTCACGCCCACCGCCATCTTCGGCAGAGCAGGCAACTCCTCAATCGGCCGAGCGGCCATCCTCTCGCCGTTCTCGCCCGTCATCGTCGACCTCGTCGTCGGCCTCGTCGCCACCAGCGTCGTCATCGACGCCATCGACGCCGTCGTCATCGCCGTGGGGGGCGGGGGAAAGTAAGGGCCAGGGCAGGGAGAGGAGTCGCGCCGGGGGCTCAAGTTCAGTCCCGAGCACTCCCGGTCTGTGTTCTCGAACGTCCTCTCCTGCCAGGCCACCACTCTCTGCTGCGCCAGGGTCATGGTGCCCAGGCTGCGTGTCTTGCGCAGACCCTGGGCCGCAGCGCCCGCGAAATCCCCACGGCCGCACCCTCATTCGGGGTCGGGGATTCTGTATTGGTAGGGGTCGGGGGCCGGGCCGCTGCTGACGAAGGGATTGCTGTTGCCTTGGTGGTTGTAGTTTTGGCTGCTGGAGTCGTTGTCTTTCTCCTTGTAGATGTCGTTATTTCCCCCCTTGATCCGCTTCCACAGACTGATGGCTGCCGCGGCCGACACAGAGAAGGTGATGGCCGTCGCGATGGACAGCCCCCACAGCGCTTTGAGCTCCACGCACGACGCCCTGTCCGATGTCGCATGTCTCTCCGCGTTCGCGTCGTCCACGTTGGAGAAGACGGAGTAGAGGAAATTGCTGGCGATCCCCTTTCTCGGATACGTCCCGCAGGTCAAGTGGTTGACGGGCCCGCCGATGATGCACGCGACGATGGTGGACGAAACGAAGCACAGGGCGTCGGCGGTGGTGGCGATCAGGAGGGGGAGCATGTGGTCCCAGTAGAGGATGAACGATATGCCGACGTAGAGGGTGATGAAGCAGGCCTGTTGTCGATCAGCAGGGCGTCATCGTGGGGTGGGAGATCGTCTTTCAAGCCTCAATTCACCAGCCTTGCCCTCTCCTCTTTCTCCCCTCTGCCTCCCCTCTTCCTCTCAAACTCCTTCTCTCTTCCTCACTCGCCCTTCCTTCCACCGATCAGTGGTGATGATGATTGGCACTCACCACGACAAGTGTGCCGACAAAGGCAGACGGCACCGCGATTCGCTGCGAGACCAGCTCGCTCACGAAACTGCTCGTCAGGCCGATGATGCTGACCAGGCAGACGATCTGACACCCCCTCATGGCAGTGAAGGTCGCGCCCATGGCGCCGCATGACGGCGGGGCCATATCTCGAGGAGAGGGGGGGGAAGGGGGTGGTTCTCTGTGCTTTCGATCGCGGCCGATGCTTGTCCGGGAAATCGTGGATTTCGACTCGGCCAGGCTGCCGTTGTACTCAGAAGTCAACTGAAACGAAATGATGGAATGCTCCGAAATCAAATGAAATGAAATGATAGAATGAAAAGCGAAAACAAATTGGGGCTCTGGCGTGTTCTGCTTCTCGCAGCAAGAACGAGCGCGAGTCGTCGGGTCAGGATGTCCTCAAGTGCGGATCCTGCGGCCAGCAAAGAGCGAAGGGAAGCCGCGGAAGAAGATTGGAAACCTGGACGATTCAATAGAGAAAGAAAAAGACAGGAGAGGGCCGTGAAGTTGAGCGCTTGATGGGAAGAGCACAAAGAGGAGAACATACATATCCATCAATCATGAAAGATGGCAACTGTTGCACGCCAATCCCCAATGCGTTCCAGGAAACAAAGCTCTAGCTCTTTCTGCAGGCAGCCAGGCCAGCCCCTTTCTTTATATCCAAATGTCAACATCGCCAGCCCCTGTCTCCACGTTCTCGTCCAGTCAGTCTCTCAACAACACCACAAGCCGCGAAGAATAGTACGACCCGCCGGCCTTTGTCCATTCAGCGGCCATCAAAGCGATAGATCATGCAAGTCAAGTCATCGCGGCAGTCGCTTGCAGCCGCTTGTTTCAAACGTCCGGCATCGCGAGCATCTCCCGTCTCATGCCGGCAAGCGCTCGTCTCCTACCGAGGAGCACATGCATACCTACGGCGGTCTCGGCAGCGCCATACATCACATGCACGAGGATGTCGAGGACCAGAATCCATCAGATCCATCCATCCATACTCCGTATATCCCCGCCCTCTCGGTCTGAGCAGCCGCGCGCACAGCCAATGACCGCCCCGCCGCGCCGTCCCCCGCCTACATTTCAAGACCGACAGCCCTGAACGACGCCCGATATCCGTTCTAGGATCGAGAACGGATCCCCAAACCATCGTGAGAGCGATGCTAAGCGCCGGATATGCATTATACAATGCATGCACGGGCTCCAACCCGCCGAGTCCATCTCCATCCCGAAGCACGCAGTGTATGCTTTCATACGATGCTCCGGTTCCCGGCAATCCATGTCTGTCCTCGGTGGTGTCCATGCCCACGGGGATCCGTCCATCATCCCCCGCGACAGAGCTGTATGTATCAAGTTCTCGAAAGAGTACGGGCACTCTAGCATCGTGAGACCATTCATGTTGATTGGACGCAGTCGCTCGCTTCATGAAGCTGACCCTCGTGGCGCAGCACGCCTGCCGTCTCGCCTCCCGTCATCCATGTCTCGTCTTTGGGTCTACGGAGTACATCGAGTGGTCTCGGACGAGGATATCCATACATTGACTATACACATGCCTGTAGCACGACAAATGCAGGACCACGGCCTCCCAGCACGATAGAGCGGACATGCGACCCTGGGCACGGGAAGGGCCCGCATCGAGGCCCGTTCGAGGCCGCTGAAGCCTGTGAACCATTGCACACGCTGCTGATCGAGACTAGGTCAGAATTGGGGCACTTGATCGGCCGTGGAAGGACTACAAGTACGGAGTAGGTAGATCGGCTTGCACATGCACATCAATCCTCGGCAAGACTGGCATTGGCGATGACTTCATCCGTAGATCGTGTGCACACAGCAGAGAGTGGCGGGAGGAATATAATGATGTATGTGAGGGAGTAGGAATCTGGAGTCGGGAAGAGTGGTCCTGTCTTCGGCTGCATGGAACTCCCCGTCATCCCGGGCTTTGTTCAGCATCAATTCCCCTCAGAGGCACCGTTCCATTGCTCGCAACTACCCCATCTGCCTCGTCATCTCTGGCACTCGCGGTGGAATCTCCTTCGAATGCATCTCGTCTTTCTCATTCTCTACTTTTGGATAATTCTTCAAGCAGCCATCATCATGGATATCCCGCAGACCGTGTTACCCAACCCCTTTTCTCGCTCTACTCTTTCGAGGGAGAAAAAGCCAGGGCGGGAGAAGAAAGGGAGGGGGAAGGGGGGGCGGGGGGGGGAAGAGGCAAAGGAGGAAAGGAAAGCAGACACAACGAAAACCAGGCCAACAAAAAAAGGGGGAGGAAAAAAAAGAGCTAAGAAACACACAAAGGCCATCAAGGATTTGCCCGTTTCCCTTGCCCACAATTCGCACGCGCTTACACGTTACACATATTCATATACCTCACAAGACACAACCTGCCTGTCACAGCACCCCTTCTTTATCCAAGCAAATCACCCGAGCCGGACCCGGACCCGCCAGCGCCGCTGCCAGCAGACATCTGCGACGCCGGGGCGCCCCAGATCCCCGCGCTGCTCTTCTCCTTGGCCAGCTGGCCCATCGCGGGGCCTGCCGCCGGGGTGCTCGTCCTCTTGATATTGACGCTGGCCTTGCCCCACAGCGCGCCGAAGGCATCGCCGCCACCGCTGGCGGAGGGCTTGCCGCCGCTGCTGTTGATGTTGTTATTGTTGCTGCCGGCCTGGATGCCCGCCGATGCGGAGGGCAGGCCGGGCGTCATGCGGGGCGTCGACGAGGCCGTGTTGATCGAGCCCTGTGCCTGGACTGTTCCGTAGTAGTTGGGGCCCGACGGTTGGTAGCCCGTCGGTTTGGGCGCTTGAGCAGCAGCGGGGATCGGGGCGTTGAAGGCCGAGTACTTGGCTGCTGTTGTCGGCGTGCTGGTGGAGCTGCTCATGGGCGAGATGGAAGACAGATTGACCATCTGAGCAAGGCCGGCTTGCTGTGGCGCAGACAGAGGCTTGGGCGCCGCGATCTGGCTTGACAGCGGAGGAGGCGGGAGAGCGGCGGCAAACCCGCTCGACGAGGGCTGCGTTGCCGGGGAAGCCTCTTGGAAGTCGTCGAATTCGTCGTCGTCATTGTTGGCCGCCGATGCGGCGGCCCCGCTCGGCGCGGCCAGATCGGCCAGGCCCGAGTTGGAAGCGAGGGCCGGTGCCGCGGAGGAAGAAGGCTCGTCGAAGGAGAAGAGGTCGACCTCGGGCTCTCTCTTCTTAGCCGCGGCCGTGGCCGATGCTGACGATGACGATGACGCTGCCGCTGCCGCCTTTTTGGACGATCGCTCCGATGCCCTCGTCGCGCGGGAGGAGCTCGCGGCCGGCCGGTCCGCCTCGTCGAACTCGTCGTACTCCTCGAATTTGTCCGACCTGGCCTGCGTGTCGCGGAAGTCGCTGGCCTGCTGGCCTCCGAACCCGCCGCCGTCGCCGTACACGCCGCCCGAGTACCCGCCGAACTGGGCGGAGCCGCCGCTGCCGTAGTCGTCGCTGCCGAAACCGCCGTACCGACCGCCGCTACTGCTGCCGGAGAAACCCCCGCCAAAGGTGGACCCTCCCTCGACGCCGGTGTATTTGTTCTTCGTGGCCCGCGCCTTCTTTCGCTCCGCCCGGATGCGCTCGACGTCGCTCAGCAGCTCGGCCAGCTCCTTAGCCCTGTTCCGTACGTTGATGCCCTGGTCCTTGCCGTTCAGGTCGATGAAGTGGAACTGGCGCAGCATCTTGAGGAGCGTGATGTGCCCGCGCGCGTCGTCAATGACCCTCTCGGACCCGTGCTTGATGAGGAACTCGAGCAGCTGCAGGCTCTTGTAGATCTGGCGCCACTCCTCGGCCGACTTCTCGGTGAACCGCCGGTAGATCATGGGCATGATCTCATTGAGTGTTTGACTGTTTCGGGAACCAATTAGCGATGAAGCCTCCAGACCAATTGAAAGGGGATGTCCTCGTTCGAGTGGTGTGCTCATAAGAGGCGGTGCCTGGCAATGGGGCCGCTGGTCCCTCGCTCGGTGACGTACTAACTGAATGTGCCGTTCGCAATCTCCTGCATCAAGGTCGACGAAGCCCCCCAAGGCTCATTGTTTGTCGCCTCGCGGACCTTGGCCTCCATCTCGGTGTAGTTCATGACAGCTTCACCCAGTTTTCCCCCGCTCCATGTCAGCGACTCGTAGCGGCGGTCAGGGAGGGCCGACGCGCGCACTCACCATTTTGCGCCTTCCGGAACCCGGCCTTGATATCATACAAGGTCAGGCCCGCGACGGTGTTCTTCAGGTCGTTGAGGTCCATGATGGCTTCCGTGGATGGTCAACCTGGCCGGCCCGCAGTCTGCCGGGGAACAATGGGGACGAGGAGAGGAGGAAAGACGAGAAAGAGCGTGATAGTGAGAGAGAAGAAGGACCGACGACGTCGGAGAAATGAAGGGAGAGGGACCGGACGGGACACTCGAGATGCCCGCTAGCGACTCGATCTATCCAGGTATCGGTTCAGGCATGGACGTTGATGACAGACAGCACGACAGCGATCAATGGACTTGGCGTCCAACAGCCGGCAACGGGATTGGCTCAGGCGTCCGGCTCAGGCCACAACGCGCTCTCCAGGCTGCCTGTCCGACCTTCGCAGTCCGTCGAGATGGAGGCTGGGGCGGGCCAGGCTGGGCTGGGGCGCCTGGAAGTTGAAGCCAGGCTGACTCTATGCGAAGGAGACACGTGACCTGGATCACGAGTTCTATGGTTTTAGGTTGAGTTTGCTGACTCGGCATCCGCCTTAGTAAGCATCGAGGCCAAGTCGAAGATGTCGACCTTGGAAGCCTGAGATCTGAGGCCACGATGTCGACCGCGAGCTTCGACGTTGCGAGTACATTTCAAGCTCCGACTTCAATTTTCTCAGACACGACGAGACATTGCTAGACACTGTGCCATCATCGATCTCACTTGGACAGACGCACTCGAGTCCGTCTCAGCATCTTGTTCCTGCACCTGTTCCATCTGTTCTGCAAGGTCTTCATCGAAGTAAGTTTCCTTGCCTTCCCTTCGTCCTCCATCACACACCATCCCTTCGTCACCTCCATTCCCGAAGGGGATCCCAGGAGCACCTCTCCTTCCAACCCAGCCGGTCTCTTCTTGACTCGATTCTGGTAAGCCAAGCGAAGCACGACTCGTTTGGAATGCTTCTGGTTTCTGGATGAGGAAGAGAGCCAAGGCAGGATGGAAAGTCGGTTGAAGGTCTCGGTCCGCTTCAACGTGCCTGAGAAGCGAGTGCTTCCTCTTCGAGCCCTCAAGCGAGCTGCCAAGCCGACCGTCCGAGGGCTCCCGGACCGCAGCACCCTCCTGATTGCAATCATCCTGTCCAGACCTGTTGCCCGCCGTGGGATCCATCCATGGATGAGCTCGATGCGACGACCCCGCGTGTGGGAGGGCAACCCCGCGCCATGCCTGTTGCGAGCCATCCAATCAGGGAGGCGGGCTTCCAGGACGTGCCTCGTCTGCCGCTCTGCGACAACGAGTCCGTCCACTTCCTCTCGAATGGTTGGATGGCATGGCTGGACAGATGCATGGCTGGAGGGATGGATGGATGGAGGGCTGGGTGGAGGGCTGGATGGAGGGGCTGCCCGCTCCCGCCGCAGGGGAGGAGAGGGGTCAGACCTCCGAGTCCGTACGAGTACCGCTCGGTACCTCGGAGCGCTCCGTACCGGACAGACACGAGCACGGCCTTGATCCCCTGACTCGGAGTCCGAGTCTCTGCCAACCTGCCAGTGCTTTCGGCACCAGCAGCTTTCTGACCGTCCGATGTCGAGGGCCTCGCTTGCATCAATGCCAGGGAGTCCAGGCAGCAGCAGCAGCAGCAGCAGCAGCAGCAGCAGCAGCTCTCCATCCAAGCACTCCCACAGCAGCATCTTACCTCTCTCCGCACTGGTGCAGTGGTCAATGGATCGAGATCCCCGACCCCCAATGCTCGAGGTACCGAGGAGTACCGGGTACCTCCTCTGGAGGAGGGTCGAGCTTCCCGAGTCGTTTCCGAGTCTGCTTCAAGGGTCGCTGCTGCCAAACGAGCACGATGACGGCTGCATGTGCCCTCCCATTCGCAGAAGAAGGCACAGCATCTGGGGCGTCGCTCCTTCCCAGGCAACTTGCGTCAGAGCCCAGCTCCGGGGCCAACGGCAGGAGCTTCGGCCGCCCACGCCTTCCGAGATTTGAAGCCGAGCTCCCACGCGTCCCTCCCACCCACACAGGCTCATCACGTGACCCGACCCCACTCTGCGGTCCCCACCCTCCCCCCGCGTCTCAGGCACGTGATTGGCCAGAGCCGCCCCCCCAGCTAACGTGATGGCCCCTCCAGCGCGTTCCAAAATGAGAGCATCGCTCCTCCGACCCCTCCTACCCCGCCAAAACCTCTCCTGCTCCACACGAACTTTTTCTCTTCCTCAACATCTCTCTTCCTACAACTACGCATCCGCAGCGAGATTCTACTCAAAGCCCGCAACAATGGCCAACTGGTAAGCCTCTTGACCCCCTTCCCGAGCTTCTTGTCTCCGACCTCTCCTCCCCCCAAAAGCCTCCTCCCCCATCCCCGCCCGTCTCCCTCGGTTTCCTCGTTGTCACTACAGTGTTCTGACCTCTAGGACAGCTTCTTCGACGTCAAATGGCAGGGCCCCGTCATGGTCAATGGCGCCCCGACCAAGGACATCAAGGGTAAGGAGCCGACATCTACAGGGAAAAGCCGTTGGGAATTGCATCGGCCTCTTCCATCTATCTGACGCAGCTTCGACTGGCACGGCAAAGCTGGCACTGTGCCTGTTTTCGACCCGCCCCACTGGGGCGACGGGGCCTGGATTGCTGCTCTTTGAGGCTGACACAAGTCCCGGTCTTAGTCCAGCAGGGCCGCATCGTCTTCCAGCTCTTCGACGACGACGTCCCCAAGACTGCCAAGAACTTCCGTGAGCTCTGCACCGGTGTTCACGGCTTCGGCTACAAGGGCAGTAGCTTCCACCGCATCATCCCCACCTTCATGATCCAGGGTGGTGACTTCACCCGCGGTAACGTACGCTCAGCCCGAGAGATTCTGCCTGTTCCAGGGGCCCCCCTTGGCCGTGGCCCGTAGGTGGCTAATCCGCTGAACTGGGGTCACAGGGAACCGGTGGCAAGTCCATCTATGGCGATAAGTTCGCGGACGAGAACTTCAAGCTCAAGCACCTCGTGCCTGGCACGCTGTCCATGGCCAACGCTGGTCCCCACACGTACGTGAAGACAATTCCCGTCCCGCCTTGCAAGGCCTGGCGCTAACGCGGAAGAAATCGCTGCAGCAACGGCTCCCAGTTCTTCATCACCACTGTCAAGACGAGCTGGCTCGATGGCCGCCACGTCGTCTTCGGCCGTGTCGCCGACGAGGAGTCCATGGTCCATGTCAGGGCTCTCGAGGCCACCGGCAGCAACAGCGGCGCCGTTAACTACGAGATCAAGCCCACTATCGTCGACTGCGGCGTCCTGTAAGCGTCTTGGCTGGTCCTCATACCCCGGACCTTCGTAATCATGACCGGTGCGAGGGAAGGCGGCCTGTGAAAAGCGCGCCGCCAGGGTCGCAACGTCCATTCCCTCTGGTTTGGGAGCAGGCTTGAATGTCCGTCAGTCTCCGATGCTCTTCACGTGGGGCCAACATATAGGTGGCTTGCCAACTCGGATCGGAAGGGAGAAAATCAACCCAATGAAAGCCATCTCTGGCACAGCTTTGATCTGTCTCTTCTGAGTGTTCTTGATGTCCTGGCAGGTCCATTGATGACAGCCATCGAAATGCTGCCACACGAATGCCGCCATGTAGTTGTGCTGTGACCATACCTGACCATTACGTGTGATGTCGACGGTGATGATGACGAGACTCGTCTCACTGTCTCTTTTCCCGATGCCCCGTATCTCTCTCCCTTTCTCGAAGCATGGCCCTTTTTTTTCTCAACAAGAAATTCCGTACGCCATGATGAAGAAGAGGTATAATGGTCTCGCTTGTGTGTAGACGAGCAAAAAAGTAGAAGCCTACTCCCAGAACTCCACCGATGGTGCAATCCAAAAAATGCAGGAACATATCGTCCACCACCAGACGCCCACGAGCCGTGACGTGCCTCCGTGAAGCAATGCCACTTATGTAAAGCCCTGATCCCCTCCTACGATACGCATATCGTAATCCCTACTAATGATACGATTCGCGTGCCCTTCCCTCGAGGACATGAAAGACAACAGACAACAGCGCCCCCCGCCCCCCACTCGAGAAGAAAAAGTTCAAGAAAAAAAGGGGGGGACCACTCTCCCCTCCGTCCCCTCTCTGTCTCTTCTCTCTTCTTCTTCCTCCCTCAAAAAATCTCCTTGCCCAGCCACTTCTTAAAATACTCGCAATTACTCGGCCCCACGGGCCCCCCCTCCTCGCACAGATCGAAGACGGGGCACCGTCCGCAGGGCGCCTCGGCGAGCGGACTGACGTAGAGCTCGGGCCCGCCGTCCCTGCCCGTGGGATCGTCCCTCCCCGCCCACGACTCGGTGGACTGCTTGGCGACGCGGGAGACGCGGTAGCCGACCTTGCCCGCGATGCGGACGGGCTCGACGAGCTGGTCCCAGACGAGCACGTCGACGAGCTTCTTGACGTCGCCCTCGGAGAGGATGGTGTTGTTGGTGATGCCGCTGGAGGAGAGCAGGCGGGCGATGTCGCGGACGGTGGGGTAGCCCGTGTACCCTGCGGGGAGGGGGAGGAGGGCGGCCTCTCGTTTGGGTCTGGGTTTGGTGGTGGTGGAAGCGGCGGAAGCGGCGGGATGGGCGGCGGCGGCGGCGGTTGTCGAGGTGGTGTTTGTGCTGTCCATCTCGCTGGCGTCGCGTTTCTTGCCCTTATCAGGCGGCAGACTCGCCCTGATGACGCCCTTTTTGGGAACGAGCGTGGAGGAGGCAGTACCGGAGGTGGATGTGGATGTGGATGTGGGGATGGAGGTGGAGGCCGCGGAGGAGGAGGAGGAGGAGGAGGAGCGGTGCGTGCTGTGGTAGCTGCTCTGGCGCTTGATGAAGTCGAAGACGACGCGCTGTAGGTCCTCGATGAAGGCCTCGTCGAGGTCCTGGTCCGTGTACCAGGGCCCGCCGGTGGCGCGGTCGCTGGGGCGGATGGACGCCTTGATGTACATCTTCTTGTTGGGGTGCTCGACGTTCTTGAAGGGCGCGATGAGGCCCTTGCCCTGGAGCTGCTTGATGGCGTTCTTGAGGACGGAGTCGTGCATGTTGAGGCGCTTCTGGAGGGTCTGCGTCCAGATGCCGTCGCCGCCGGAGTCGTCGATGAGGGAGTAGACCATGACCTGCTCGTCGGTGACGCATTGCTTGTATCTGGGGCGGGTTAGCACACACTCTCTCCATGCTTTCTTGATATCCATCCCTCCCTTCTCTTTCCTCTCTCTCTCTACTGTATCTTCCCCTGAATGCATTTCCCCCTCTTTTCCCACAAGTCTTCGCCTGCGGTTGAGGGCCTACTCACTTGTGCGCTTCCTGCTTGTCCCGCCATTTCCAGAACACCTGGCCCGAGGCCTCGCGCATGGTGATGAAGAGCTTGTCATCGCTCAGGGACTGGACGACGCGGGCGAGCAGGAGCAGGTCGCGGTTGGGGATGACGTCGAGGCGCAGCAGGTCGTCCTGGGAGAACATGTCGCCGGCCTCGCGGCAGCGCTCGTAGAGGGCGTCCTTCCAGACGGCGAGCTTGGCGGCGTCGGCCTCGCCCGAGGGGCCGGCCGGCGTTGCGGAGGCCGACATGGTGGGGTGCGTGCGATGGGATGCGGGGCGGTATGATGTGGGCTTTCCTCGCGATGCTTCGGTATTGATGTGAGGAGGAAGGCAGTCACTCGATACCTCTTTCGTTTCGTTATTTCTTGACCTTTGTTCTTTCGTTCATTCGCTCGCTCGCTCACTCGTCGATCTAAGAGAGATTGAATGCCTCGGTGGTTGCGGCGAGGCTGACAACAGACGAAAGGAGAGAGGAGGAGGAGGAGGAGGAGGAGGAGGAGGAGGAGAGGGAAAGGACGGCGGGAGGCTATAGAAAGTCGAGAATCGTCATGAATGGCCGGTGGAAGGAGAACGAAGATCCAACGGATGTGATAGAGATGATATCAGTTCCTGTAATGCCCTCGGAAGCTCGATCGATGGCGGGCACACCCACAAGGCCCAGCTCATGGGGCTCAATGACGAAGTGCTGGAACTGCCTCCCCCCAAAAAAGTCGAGACAGCCTCGGCGACCTCCTCGAGTTTCGCGCGCCAGCCTTGCATGTGCGGGAGAATGCCGGCGGGCCTTTGATTGGTGGGAATGATGAGGTAAGCACCTGTAGCCGATGGTGGGGGCGGGGCATCGATCTGCTTACATGCATACTCGCTCAAATGCATTGACGGGGCAGGGCTTATTCCTCTATCGGGCCGGCTGATAGGCGACCTCGAGATCCTCAGACCGAGTCCCGAGTCGACTTGGGTCAGACGGGGGGAGTCACTGCAGACCGTCGAGACTCGAGAGTCCGTCAGGGCTCAGGCAGGGCATGCCGCATGACGGCCGCCGTCCACCGTCCACCGTCCCTCCAAGAGAGCGACGAGAGGGCGGCGGGATGGCGCAATGGCGGTCAATGCGAGCCCCCTCCAGCCTCCGGCCATGGATCCGGTCTAGGCACGGGTTGGATACGGGATGCGGGAGACGCCGAGGGTTCGCGACTTCCTGGGCCATCGGGTGTTGTCGGCTTGGCCTGGCGAAGCTCGTGCTGGAGGATAGTACTGACAAGTGCTCTCACCTACCTACGAAGTAGTACTCCGTACGGAGTAGTTCCTCCGTACTCCGTACTAGACGAGGATGTCGTGGGTTCCTCCAGCCAGGCTGATGCGACGCTCTTGTCGGTGGCACAAGTCTCAAGCCCAGCCCGGAGGGGTCGACGAAGCATCGGATCCCGGGACCGGCAGGGGTTCACTGCTGTGTCGCACTTCGCAGCAGTGACCTCTCGCCTCTCCTCGTGCCTGCGTCTCGTCCTCCCATCCCTCCCATCCTTCCCACCATCCATGGATCCATCGTGCATAGATCCGGTCTACCGTGACTGCTCAGGCCGTCCTGACCGCCAGGCGCGAGCCTCTGAGCTTCGAAAGAGTACTCTCTAGGTAGAGGTAGTCCTTCATACTCCGTACTGCTGCTCACGATCCAATATCCATGGATAAACGAAATAGATACGTGTAGGGAGCGTCCCATCAGCTCCCTCCATCCGCCCGACCATCCACCCATCCACTCCGTAGCCTCCATGCCTCCCCATCGTCAGTGAACCCCTCGCCGCCCATGTCTCTCCCTCTCGAAAACAGACCCTCGCTCCGGCAAAGCTCGACGTACTACTCCGTACTCCGTACGGAGTAGTAGCTTCTCCTTCGTGGGCTCCCCCCCCCCGGCAAAGCCAGTGGGTGGTTGACCGTCGTTCAATATCATGGATCATCCAACCGCCGGCCCTTTGGTGCGGTTTTGTTTACTTTGGCGTCGTTTCCAGTTGCTCCAACAACGAGTCCGCCCTAAGAATCCCTAAAAAAAATCAACCCCCTCACCTGACCTCCTCTCGCTACTCCGACTCCTCCTCTTCGTCCCCTCCGATCTGACCTCCCGGACCCCCCCCCCCCCCCCCCCCCCCCCCCTCTCCCCCCCCCACCCCCCCCTACACCCCCACCCAACTGCCCCCCCGGCCCCCCCCCCCCCCCCTCTCC